>CM023943.1:20581945-20620071 GCA_013407115.1 Glycine latifolia
CATGGTCAAATAATCGATTACTTTGTTCGTTCAAGATTTTCAGAAATATCATGAACAATTTAATCGATTAAATACACGTAATAATCGATTACACATGTTAAAATAATCGATTACATATACGAAATAATTGATTACAGTCTGTTAAATCTGTTTTTTTTATAAATAGGCAAGCAGTATCTCAGAATACAAGAGATTGATTTCGAGAGCTTTCATTCATACAAGTGTTTTAATAGTCTCTGAGTGCTCCAAAGTGTTAGAAGAATCATTTTTGATTGTGTTGTTCATATGAGTTAGAATCATGAAGCTTAATTAAGAGAAGGAGTTATTTTGTGATCATTCATGCATTGAGCTGTGTCAAGATCAATCAAGAAAGCATATCATTCATCATCTCAGGTTATAAATTTCGTGTATATCCTTTATGCTGCAAAGGAATATAAGGTGATATCCTTCTTGAACATCAAGTTTTGTTCTTTGTAATTTTCTTCTTTTATTTTCTTGAATTTGTGTTGAATCTTTCCATGTAACAGTTGGGTTTCTTTAAAGCATTACTAGAAAGGGTTTTCTAGTGGGTAGAACTGAGTAGTGTTCTCAGGTTCTAGGTCTTTTGATAAATCTAGGGAATAGATTTAGAGTTTTGCCTAGGGTGGGTAAAAGAGACCTTGTTGATTGCTTGTAAAGAATTAAAATCTGTTAGTGGAACTCTAATCTGGTTTGGATTAGAAGGCAAACTGGATGTAGCCTCAGTGGTTGGAGGTGAACCAGTATAAATTTGTGTGCAGTTATGTTTTGAGTTACATTTCATTTAATTGCTTGAGATATTATTTTGTGTATCAACTCAAACTTTGATTCAACACAAGAGTTAATTGATTGGAGAAGAAAAACTGTTTACTAAATTTGTTTTGATATAAGATACGATCCAAATTAAATCTTCCGCTGAGTTTTGATTTTCAAGAAAAAGTTCAAAAAGGGTCAAAAACCAATTCACCCCCCCTCTTGGTTTATTGGATTAGGTATTCATTGTATTTTCATTAAGGTCTTATGCAGGTCCAAAACCAGTGGATGATAGCATAGTCTCGTGCTAAGTCTGATTGCTAGCTAACCATGTTAGTTAGGATTGTTAACTAACACGTTCTCTTTCTACATTGTAAATGATGTTTTAGTGAAATTCTCTTCTTTCACATGTTAAAACTACATACTTGTTTATATTTTAGTATGAGTCTTAATTCTAGATGATAGTACTTGTTTCTAGAGCTTCACTAAGACATAACCCATATAAACGGATAAAAGAAACTGAGGGCTACAAAGTAATTGTTAGGGGAAGCATTTGTTATAAATAAGCTCGTTAGTATTATTACTTCTACTTTCTAACTAAAAAATACCAGAAGTTTATACCTGCTATCAGAGGTGGAGCTTGAAAAAAAAATTTGGAGGGGCCAAAAATATTTTCTTATACTAACTCAAAAACTAGTAAATTTGTCTATTTTTTTTGGTAAAAACATTTCATGAAACATTTAGTATTTTGTCTCTATACAAAGCATATTTTGTATGAGATCATGTAAAAAAAATCTGTGAAATTTTCAATAAATTTAGGAAAATAATCATATCTTTATCAAAATTGTAGATAATTGTCCAAAAAAAATTGTGACAAAATCACAAAAAAGTTACATAAAAATACTATTACTATATTCCTATTTGCATTTTTTATACTTAATGAATTAGGTGTTTCTTACATCATTTTTTTTGGATGAATGAGGTTCATGTTTTCTATAAAGGCACAATTAAAGTGTTTTAGTGCTACTTTATGACATCCTTGAGTTTCTATGTGATTATCACTTTATCTTTTGTGATGTTATTCCTCAAAATATCATAATATGGAATATCATTTTAAGTGCATTTTCGTGTATTATGAGACAGTCAAATCTCCATTTACACCAAATTAATGTAGTACATTATTGGGGGAGGAGGATGAGTTTTAAGTTGACTAAGATCTGGATCAAGAATTGGTCTCATAATTATACTACTCATTAAACCTTAATGTACACAACACAAATAGCTTGTTTAAAATGTTTGATCAAAACCCAATGAAGTACTTTTGGGGGTAAGGGTAGGAGTTGATGTTATTGAAGTTCTTAAAGCTTCACTTTTTGGACAAAAACCCAGTACAAGAGCAGTCATATTGCTATTGTGACGAAAACAATGAGTGCATATACTACCTATCCAAAAACAAGGGTTGATGGAGCTTTTGTTGGAGTTGTTGATTTTGTTAAGGTAAATATTAGCTTGCGATAGATCTTCATGGACTCCATGGTAGTGGCAAGAGAAGGGATGAGGGACTTGGGTTGAAGGGTGAAGCTTCTCAGAGAGACAACACTTTATAATGTAATATGTTGCGACCACGGCAAGTGCACCGATCGTTCCAAGTAATAAAGTGATAAGAAAGTATCGTCTCCACGAGGATTGAGGCACTAATATCAATTGTAATTTATAATTCTTAATATTGGAGAAGGAGTGAAATTGTTGAAAAGATTGGATTGTAGTTTAACTTTAATGATTGTGAATAACAGAATATTAAAACGATGTAATTTAAATATTAATCAAGACTTAAGAATAATTATGGCAAAGCACAATCACCGCAGTTCACTCTATGTACTTGAATTGATAATTTAACTCTTTTTAATGTAATTATTCAGATTTATGCCTTTCTAATATAGTTAAACCCTGATTCCTCGGTCATTTAACCCTTTAACCTAAGTTAAGAATTATAATTCCTTAGTAATTCCCTTTAGATTAAGCATGAAGATAGCATAACAAGAATCCGCAGTCCTTTATCCCTATCCCTAGGTAATATCGCAACTGTCACTCTACTGCATTCAGAAACTAAAATCCCAATATTCCTATTGTGAATTATAGCCCTAAGTAATCTAATAGATTGATCAAGTCTAATTAGATATAATAATGGAAGGATAAAGTAGAGTAAAACAATTATAAGAAACTTTATTAAACCCAATTCAAGAAACACAGAGTTCACCTTGGCTTTTGGCTAAACCATAATTACAAAGGATTTAGCCAGACATAATGATGTCTGGCCTAATACAATGTGAAGAAAGGAGAAAAGGAAGAAGCTAAGGTATGCAGAGTCATAAACCCCTCAATCTTGCCTCCTTATTGGCCTTGAATCTTTTTCCTTTGATCTTGCCTTCTTTGCTCTGTTTCTCAGCGTCTAATTCATACCTAATGTGTCCTACCTAGGTTCTATTTATACCTAGGTTGTAAAACCCTAAAAACCCATCATTCTTATGTTATCTTTAAGCTAATTCTGAAATCCCGTAGCGCTCACGCGGCTGGCGCGAGATCTGGCACGATTAGCGCGAACTTCCAGTACTTCTGGCGCGAATAGCGTGAACCTGGCGCGACTGGCGCGAGACCCCAGTGTAGCTGGCGCAAATGGCGTGGACCTGGCGCAGTTAGCGTGAAATCCCAGCCTCAGTTGACTCTTTCTTTTGCTTCTTTTCTTACTTTTCTTGACCCTAATCATCAAAATAGCATATAATCAATGATAAACATAAAAGTAATGAATTCTACACTTATTCTCACATTTATTCGCTTTATTCTTCGTATTTTCCTAATAAATCTATCCTAAAAACTATATATGCTAACAGCATATCATAATACACAACAATTTGTGATGCTTTTCAAAGAAAAGTGCTATCTATATGTGGAATATATATACATTGCTTATTTTAAAAAAGTGATTTCCATATCTATTTCAATATATAACACTTGTTTGAAGAAGTGTTATTTGTATTTTTTTAATCTAATTCAGTTCATTACCATATTTTTCAATTGATAAAAAATACCATATTTTTCAAGTCCATACATACAATTCAAGCTATCCACCAAACATGTGCACATAATCCAAGCTATTCATATACATAAACATTTTAAGATGTCACTACCATATATTCGAAATTGTATGTACAAATAAGATGTCATTTTAATTTCGAAATTAACTTATACACAAATAATCCAATCCATATATTAAAAAAAAAGTACATTGAGTTGCATGTACAAATAAGAGATAAATGTCAACCAAAGCATTTGCAAGTCCAACAAGAAATTGGATTGTTAACAATAAACAAAGTTCATGAAAACTTCCTATAAGGTGTATATAGCAGATAGGCAATTGAAGAGATAAATTATCACTATTCATATTTTAACTCATGATCTTAGACAGTTTAATGCATATAGACCATAACAAGAATAGCTTAATTTAGATTTCTCTAGCAAATTCAAAGGAGAAAAGAGTGAAGCTAACTTGTAAGCATTTTTTGATCACGTATTGACATCAATCTTCCCTAACTTCAATGATTTGACTATTAGAATATTTTTTCCAATTGAAATTAGGGAAGTATTATAAAAAAATAAAAACCAAAACCAAATGACATACAACTTAATTAGGAATGATATATATATATATATATATATATATATATATATATATATTATATGTGTGTGTGTAGGGGTGGAAATAGGTCAGGCCAGGTTAGGCTTGGTTAGGCCTGGCCTTGACTCGATTTAAAAACATAAAGCTTGGTCTGGCCTATTTACCTGTCATAGGCTTTTTTTTTAGGCTTGGCCTGACCTATTTAAAAGCCTAGTTTGACCTACGAGCCTATTAAAAAGCCTATTTTACAATAAATATTATATATAAAGAAAATCTAATGACTAGTGAAATTTTGAAAATTCGCATAATACTTTTTAAAATTTAATATAAATAAAGATAAATACTTCCCTTTTAATTTGTGAGTGAAAAAAATAAGTTAAAATTAATTAGAGTACTTTAAGTATTCAACAAAGTATTATAAACAAAATAAATAAGCTAAATAAAATATCATAAGTTTCATTCAATAATCTAGTCATATATATATATATATATATATATATATATATTAATTAGGCCAGCCTGATAGACCTAACAGACTTTTTTTAAAGCTTGAGCCTAGCCTTTTTATCTAAACAGGCTTTTCAAAAAGCCTTAGCCTAGCCTTTTTAATAAACAAGCTAGGTCAGGCCAGGTCAAAGGCCCTGATAGGCGGCCTGACCCATTTCCATCCCCAGGTGTGTGTGTATCACCTATAACCATATACATCAATTGGGATGGTTGCCCCTTCAAAGTAGTCGATTAAAAACTTAGTTAACATGAGAAAATAACCAGAATCAAAATTTAGGGCAAAATTGAATTCTTATATTTAATCAAAATGTCCATAATAATAATGTTTGTTTAGGTCCGAATCTTCAACAAAACATCCAAAATTTTTAGAACTTACAAAAAACCCAATAGATCAATAACATAATCAAACAAGTTTTAAATCGACATGGTTTTGATGTTGGTTTTTACAATCAACCTTATTTTGTATCACCATTCCCTAGTTGCGTTTTGCAAACTGAGTTACCTAGAGGGTATAAAATTCCTAAGTTTTGTAAATTCTCTGGAGAACTAGAAGAATCTACCATGGAACACATTGCTCGTTATCAAATCGAATGTGGAGATATTGCAACTAATGAGTATCTTCGAATGAGATATTTCTCGAGTTCTTTGACGATAAGTGTTTTTACATGGTTTACAACTCTTCCCCCTAATTCAATTTTTAATTGGGCTCAACTTGAAAGAACTTTTCATGAACAGTTCTTTAAAGGAGAGACTCAAGTAAGTTTGATAGATTTAATTAATATTCAAACATTCCATACTGAATCAATCGATGATTATCTAAATCAATTTAGACAAATGAAAGCAAGATGCTATACACAAATTCCAGAACATGAGTTAGTAAAAATGGTTGTCGCGGGTCTTATTTTTTATTTGTAAAAAGTTAGTAAATGAACAACTAATGTATATGCCACAACTAGTAGATAAAGTGATGCGAATCGAATGATTAAAATTCAAGAAAGAGCGTAATAAAAAATTTGATAAGTTTGTTAGAAGAGATAAAGTAGCTTATATCAAAACATCTAATTTTACAAATGAACTAGACTCTAATCAAAGATTTTGATGTTGAATATGAAGGACATGTTAATATCGCAAAATTAAAACATAGTCCTCCTTATATTTGTCAGATGTTAAAACTGAAGAAAATCAAAATAAAATTTCAAAATGCAAAGTATAATTTTGATGTTTCAAAAACAGATAAAATATTCAATATTTTGCTTAAAGATAAATATATTGTTTTGACTGAGGGTCATAAAGTTCTTCCTGTCGAACAAAGGAAAGGTTAAAAATATCATAAGTATCATAATGTGTTTAGACATTGGACTAATAATTGTATTTTTTTTTTCAAAAAGCGATTTATGAGGGAAACTGAAATTCGAAGAAAACCAATGGAGGTTGATATTGACCCTTTCATTGCTCAGACTAATTATGCTGAACTAGTACATATCCTCATGGTCGATGTTGTTCTAGAGGATAACTATGTTCAGCCTACTCCAATCTTTGTGGTCAATGTTGTTCCAGAGGTAGGTGATAAAAAAAATCTTCTGATTTTGAAGACAATCTTGATGGATTGTTAGAGGAATTTGAAAAGGAGAATATGAAATTTATCCTAAGGCTAGAGATACATTGGCTGAGTTTTTGATATGAAATTTATCCCAAGGGTGCCAATTTGTTGATCGGGAATTTTGGTATTAGGTTCAAAATTATTAAATCAACAAATAAAAATTTGATTTTAAGACTAAATTTACTAAATCAAAATACTTTAAGGGTTCTTTGCTCTCTAACTAGCAATCCTAATCCGATTTTCAATTTAAAGAAATACACATTTTTAGAAGTTTATAACAATAACAAGTTTCACATTAAGTATAAAATGACTATTTGAACTATAATATACAATTGGAACAAATGAGACTAACTTCTGTTGATGAATAGGAAATAGGACTTGAATTAACAACATTTATGAATACATGAACATAATCATAATAACGTAACAATATAAACAACAAATTGAAAGCAATAAAAAAAGTCATAGATTGAAGAAGATGTTATTAAAATGAGAAAGAAAGTGGAATGAAATGAAAACAAGAATAAAAAATAAAAGAAATAAGTAAACAATTGATTAAATAAACTTGACAAGTCTTCTTTGCCATTGAATGAAATGATTGGTGGCCTGCCCTACTATTTGAACTTCATCGATAAGGAAAGGAACTTGAGCATTTGCATCCATAACCTTTTCAACCACCACCTTCGCATTATCATTCTTTTTTTTCCCTCGTGGTGCATGGTTGACCACATATTGTACACTTTTTCAATTGCCAAAAAAAAAGGAGGATCAACATCTACATATAGCTCAAACTGGTTATGGTTATCAATGTGACTATCTTCCCTCAATGGATCGACATCAACACAATTCACTTTTGTGCTCACACAAGGTACTAGCGGCTCTATAACCTTATTTTGTTGAGAAAGATCTAGAGATGTCAGTTGTAGTTGAAACTACTGTGTGACTTATTAAGTCACATTTCAGTCACTTGTCGAGTGATCTTCTAAGTGACTTGCTCAGTGATCTATTGTGTAAGCACCTCTAAATGTTTCATGCTGATACTTGTTGAGGCAGGGCCATGATGGTAGGTAATCCAAAGTATTGCCTAATAATCATATCTTGACCAACACCATAAACACAACCACCATGCTCTGGTTTTCCAATGACAGTAGTAAAGATAACACGACGCCTATAGGAAGTAAAGGATCCTTGCATGCTCTATTCAACAAGGGAATCCTACAACATATATTTCACTAGCATATTTAATTACATTCCTTGAGTGATTTGTTGAGTATGCGTAGAATTGAATATTAACTAACAATCCTATATTGATTAAGTAATTTTAATTTAATATTTTTCTATTCTTCTTAGCTTATTTGACTTCTCTTGGACTATTAATTTCCCATTCTAATTCAGTTTTTGCCTTAGGCAAACAAGTGGACTTAATTGATAATTGTTGCTTATTTTCGAAGTTTTTGCTTACTTGACATATCTTCTTTGCGTAGGACCTAGAGAGCTCTACAAAACTTCAAATGATGCATATGAGTAGTCTCTGGAAAGATAAGGAAAGATCTACAACTTTGTCAGAGATAAGCCAACACTAATTCTGTCATTTTGAGGGTCATTTTAGGCTTAGAATCAAAACCACTACACTTAAATTTTGGGTGCGAAATTGGTATAATTAGTAATTAGTTAGATTAGTTGGACTTCATTGTGTCCCATCCTTTCCTTCTGATTCAGTCACTATATATAAGTGATTTTAGTTATTTTGATGGACACACTTCATTTTAGCACAAACACATTTTGTAGTGACTTTTATAAGTTTTTAGAATTAAAATCTTTTCTTTTATTTTCTCTCAATTGTTCTTCACTGTTCTTCATTTTCATTTCTGTTCTTCCATTTTCTTGCACTCATTTCATGAGGCTTTCATTGATGATGATCATGGAAGGCTAAACAATCAATCAATCCAAGGATCCAAGCCCAAGCAAGGAGAATTTGAGTTCTGGTTTGATATTTCAAATTCTGTGTGAATGTTCACTTTCTTCTTCAATCTCTATTCAATTTTCATGATTATGAATGTGTTTAGGATTGAAAGCGGATTAGGTTATGGATTCATTTCCTAATTTGGAATTTTAATCACAGATTATTTGGATGATATTTCAATTAAGTTTGTGGTTTCAATTAATTTAGGGGTTAATTCGATTGAACTATTTCTAATGAAATTGAATGAACTTTCATAACAGAATCATTATCTGAGAACTAGGATAATTCGTATTGCTTGATTTGGTGAATTAGATTAATGCTTTTTAATCTATTGTACATTACCTTTAATCAATTCTGTTAGTTTCTGCAATTTTTTGCAATTTTCATTTATTGCATGCAAACTATTTGATAAAAAGCCTCCTATTATTTACTAGTGAATTGAAGTTGGAACCATATTGATTGTGTCTCTGAGTCGACTTAGGTTAATCTTGTGCTACAGAATTAGCGTAGTTTAATTGTTTTGAATCAAAACGACATCGGTTATCAAAACTGGCATCCAATAATGTGTGCTTCTTCATTAGTATAGTCTCCTATTTTTTTTTGTCGAACTCTTTTCCATTTCTCATGGGTTTGGGTGGATATGGAGGATCAACAACTAACGAAGGATTTGATTGGGATGCTTCTTCACGTTCTTTCATCTTATCTTGCATAATCTTCTTCTCAAGCAATTCATAGCTCCCACAAGGGTAGAAATTATGTGAAACCCTACATAAAAAAGATTAATATCACAAAAGTACACATTAAAAAATAAATAGATACACAACAAAAACATGTTTTCATATGTACGATATACAACAGAAACACTTTTTCATTGTGTATCATTTCGAATCTCACAACGAAAACATGTGTTTTGTTGTGTATTGTACACACAGAAAATATGTTTTCATCAAATATACATAACGAGAGAAAAAAAATAGAGAACTAACTTGGTGAAGAAAATGGAAGGGGGGAGATAAGTGTCTTCTTGTGTCTTCAATGGCTGGTGCAACTTCTCTAATGTGGGAATGGGAAAGAAAAATATGAATATGAAAGAGAAATAATGGAGAAAAGAATGGGACAAGGAAGGGGAATAGGGTGCATGATAAAAGTGTGTAGGGTGAAGATATTTTTTAATGAGAGGAGTACAACAATAACTTTTTACAATTTGTTCAAAAGTGGGGGGGGGGGTGGCCTTAGTAGTTTAGATATGCAAATAACAAAAACTTTTTTGATGAATCTTATGGCCCACCAGGTTCAAAATTGGGCCAAGCCTAGTCTCATGTCAGGTTTTTCTTCTTGCAACCAATAAATCCCTAATACACCTAACAAAAAGAGTGAAAAATCAAAATTACCTTTCACTTAAAATCTCAAATACAAATAGTCATTCCATCTCTTCTTTCACACCATTAACCTACAGTTTCACTCCATTGCATTGTGCCGCTACGAGTCTCTCCTCCTCTTCTCTTCAATCCGTCCATCAATTCCTCATTCATCTCATCAATTTGTGCTTCCTCAATCCCCTCCTTCATCTCATCGTCCCGTTGTCGTCGATGTGAGTATCGCTCTCGCCTCACTGTTGTGTGTTATTTTTACTATGTTAAACTTATACAGATTGCCAATTTGCATATGTTTAATACAATGGAAAAAAATTATAGCCAATGAATTTGTATTATATTAACACTTAAATTTTCAAATATAATTATGATTCATTCGGATAAACAATTTAATTGTTTCATATAAGTTGTAAGATCTTTTCAAAAGCTATTGTAGAGAATATATTGAAATAAATTTAACATAATTTATGAACATATTATAATCTATTTTCATAAAATCTTTCAAATATTTACACAAGTGTTTGTCAAAAAATAAGTTCAAATAATTTTTTTTAAACAGACTATAAATAAGATATTTGAAATGTACAACTGTGTAATCTTATCCAAGATACAACTATAATTTGCATTAATCTTTTAGTGTTATTGGTACATGACATCAATTATTAGTTCCATTGATTAGAGATTATTGATCTAGGGAAAAAATCTCAAGAAGAAAAAAAGATTAAATACTAAAGACAATTACCTTGCCAGCTTTATTAATAAATAATTTTTCTTTGCTATTTTTGATGCAATTTTAGAGCGAGAGAATAATGTTTAATTAATGATAGAAAAGGTTTTCAAATTGAAAAAATATCTATAAAATATTTTAAAAATTAACATAAAACTAGTCAAATATTAAACTTTATTTTACTTTGCTCGATTAATCATTTAAAGTTAATTTAAACTTTTTTTACTACATTTATTAAAATATACTACATTTAATAAATACTAGTATGGTTTTAGAACATTTATTAGTATGGTTTTATTTTCAATTTAAAAGTATTTTCTTGAAGTTGTGGGTTGATTTGAAGTATTAGACTAATACTTTGGCAAATTTTTAGATTATGGTTAGAACGAGAGGATTGTGTCGAGCTTTAGATAAAGTTTTAGGCATAACTTTAGGTAGAGAGGTTAGTGGTGATGATGAAGAAGCCTATTTGATACGCAACCATTTGCTCAAAGAACTTGGACAATAGTCTAATAAGTATATAGCCTTGTTTGGTTGCATACATGGATTTGAACATTTAAAACAGTCCTTACTTGTTGATGGATTGCCAATGGTAAAAAAATTTGTTGTCACACTGCCTTCGATAAATATTTTATTTATAATACTGATACAATCGTTACTAGTAAGTAACGATAAATAGGTGGATGGATATTACCGATATGGATTACGTCATTACATTAAGGTATAACATCATCCTTGTTTCTCTTTCTCTCCAACAAAACATGCGTTTTCCCTCTTAGAAGCCAATCACCTAGAGATAGTATTTTTCATTGCATTCCATGTATTGGTCATGTCTACGACAATCATTTTGTTCAGGTATAACAATGACCATTTTAGTTTAATTTCATGATTAAAACATGTGTTATTAATTTTTGAATGTGTATTGGTCATTGTAATAGGTTTTTCTGAGAGATGGATGTCCTATGTCATCAACTATTTTGTTATGGTCAAGACATTCTCATTATCAAGCAAAACAGTCGCCTACTCCTTATATTAGTTGAATGCACTAGTATACTAATTTCATGAGGTTGTGCACCCAACATGTTGATCTAGGAGAATATTTAACATTTTGTTATTATTTATATATTTGTAAATTGGATATGCATAAGGGTGAATTTTTTTTAATTGAATTATAACTTAGACAAGAATTATAGTACTCATATTTTAATTAAACACATAAAATTATAATATTCCAACTATAAATAGTTTGACCGCATAAATATATAGTCAACGAAATAATACAACCATCCTCAACCTCGTCCACCACTATCTCTCTCCTGTGCATCCCTCCTTCGTCTAGACTAGACATAAACATTTATGTGCTCAGTAACACCTTGTGTTAATCTTATTATACATTGGTTTGTTATATTGTATGCATCTGTGCCAACAATAACCATCCTCATATCTATCATGTGTTGCAAGCTTTCTGTTGTCTTTTGGCACACAGTCTGAGACAATGACAACAATAATTAATATTGAAACACCTTCCTTCCATGAGAAGTCAACTTCAACTCAACACGTTTTTGCAAATAATTATAATTAATTATGACAATTAAAATGACAAAAATATATAAATGGAGAAATCATTAAAGACATTAGTACCTCTCCTGCACACACTCTAGTTGCCACATGATCAACAGACATTGTCAACATTGATGTATCTTGCGACTCGCCTGGAAAACCCTCAAAATCAGCGCCTCCATCCTCCATAATTGGAATGTAAGGCTCTTCATGAGCCTCGTGAGCATGAACATCCTCTGGAACAACAACACTTGCCCATTGTCTTCGTATCGATGTTATTGGCCTTCGACGCTGAGAGACTTCTTCTTCATTACCACTAACCTCTCTACATAAGGCTTTGTCAACAACTCTGCATAAAGCCCGATGCAATCATCTTGTTTTAACCATAATTTACAAATTTTCCAAATTCTTAGTCTAACCCTTCAAATCAACCCAATACTTCAACAAAGCTCAATTACAAATATTTACAATTAATTTCAATTATTTCCAAAGTTCAAAGTTAAAAAAAAAAACACATGCGTATTAATTTATTATTATCAATTAAAAAATAAATAAACACATTCATACTAATTTATTATTATCAATTCAAAATTAAAAAAAAAACACATACGTATTAATTTATTATTATCAATTGAAATTAAAAAAGCACATATGTATTAATTTATTATTATGAATTAAATGTTTAAAAAACAAATAAAACACATACATATTATTTTGTTATTATGAATTGAAATATTTTTAAAAAATAAAACACATACATATTAATTTATTGTTATCAATTGATTTTTTTTTTTAAAAAATACATACAGATTAATTTATTATTATCATTTTTTTAAATAAAACACAATATTAATTTATTAACTATTAAATTCTCTTAATCATTGATTAAGTTCTTAGTTTTATTTATGAACAATATTTTCTTTTATTCGTATAAGAATCAATAATAAATATCATAAAATTTATATAATATAGTTCAATCAATTTAACTATACCTTTTTAAATTACTTTCTTAATGTGCATGAAAATATTTTGGTTAGAACCTAAACTAAAATGTGTATGATAAATAATTATAACTATTTAACAATATGATAACATAATTAAGTAATTAAATTATTTTTCATTACATATGAATCAAATTTATTAACTTATTATTATTAATTGAATTTTTATTTTTAAAAAACACATATGGATCCAATGAAGCTTAGAAATTAGGTCAATCCATAAGCTTTATAAATTGTCCAATCCGTACAAGGAAAAAAAAAAATGCAAACTCAAAGCGGCAACGGTGAAACAGGGAGTGAGGGCGCTGGTGAATGATGAATGGGAACAAAGGGTAAGAGGAGGCTGGTGAATGGTACGAATTATCAGGTAGGGTTTCAAGTGAAGGGCAAAAATGGTGTTTCACTTTTTTTTTTTCTTTTTCAGTATGTAAGTAAAAATTGGCCGGTTTAAGTAGAAAAATCCCTTACACTCACAGGAAGATCCTTTCACTTTACCCGTTTCCCATTTCCCACACCCAAAGCCACCACTGCAAAAGTAACCTTCTTCTCACTCAAATCTCACGCATTCTGTGTTCCTAGTTCAGCTTCCCTATGACTCATCATCATTCCTCGCCCACTATGGCCAACCCTTCCTCCAACCAGATTCGGTTTCTCCTCAGCACCTTGAACGAAGTCAATTTTGACTCCGTTTTCCATCAACTATCTCAGGTCATTTCTTCTTTCATTTCCCTCCTCAGAAGCCCATCTTCTTTTTCGCACTTATTTTTTTCTTGGTTTCTCTCGAATTTCGTGTTCGTGCTGTGTCCTTGATAAAGTTCCCTTTCTTATTTTAGTTCTCACATGAGGTTGTGGCGGAAAATACCCTTTTACATAATCGAATTTTAAATTGACCTCACGTGCTTGTGTGCGTGTGTCTGTTGAATGCTTTAATTTTTCGACTGTGGTGTGTGGCTGTTGAATATGTTGTGTATGGAAATGATTTTTGTGATTTGTGTAGTTGGGGTGTTTTTAGGGTTTATGTTGGTATTGCCTTTTCAATTGTACTTTTTATGCGTATGATGTTGAAATGCTACATTAGGTGTTGCCATCTTCCTTTGACATGGATAATAATCAATCTAGCTTTTTACTATTTTATTAATTGTTCACTATTGTGTTTTAGTAAATTGGAGTATGAAATGATTAACTGATGAGCTTTGCCCTTTGTAAAGATGATGCTGTGTGTACTGATAATCAATATTTTTTTTCTTCTGGTGTTTTGAGTTTATGCACAGCCGAAGAGCAGAGGGATTCCTAAGAGAAGTTAATGGTTTTAGTGAACAAATATAAAAATATAATATGCTAAGGCTGTTGTTTTCTTGTTTAATAATTGTCCAGTATTCTATATTCTTGCTCTGGTGGTTCATAATACAACACGTTTCACTATGATTTTGTATGCTATTTCTATGCTATTTTCTGAATGCTTTATAGACTTGCATCTTTGTTTTATCTCCTGTCTTGCTCAGCCCACTCTTTTTGCATTTTGCTCCTGTGAATTCCCTAATTTAGTTGGTCTTGGTGGCAGACCTTAGTAGATTGCTTTGGGGTGCTCTTCAATTTTTGATCAATTCATATTTGTAATCTTCTCTGCATTGTCATATTATTGACATGTAATTTCTTCTGCTGACAGTTCGTGGAATTTGGAACTACTGGATGCATTTTGCTGCTTCAAACTTGCTTGGATCACTATGGTTATGTCAGAAGAGATATGAAAGATGTGCAGCATGAGCCAATTCTTGGGGCAGTCGTTAAGCACCTCTTGGACAAACCAAACTTCAGCTCAGTGTTTTCTGAGTCAATGAAGAATATAGAAATTAATGAAAGCTTTTTAGAAAGTTTTTGCGAGGGATTGCAGTTATCTTTATTGGAAAAAATTATCATCAGTCTTGCTTTATCTGATTCTGAGAATCCCGATGTCAGGCTGTGTGGTAAGTATGAAATTAATTTCTAGTTTCAGTTCTTTCTTATTGTTTTTCCTACATGCATTTTACTTGACAAATAATGTTTACGTAAATGCTAATTTCATGGCCATATATATATTTTTAAAATTTGACTGGAAATGTTGCTCATGTATAGGCAAAATTTTTTGCATGGCTCGGATTGAGGAATTGTGTGCCAACCCTGTTTCTCTGAGTTTCCATGAGCAAATTCACAATGTTATCATGTTCCTGAAGCAGTCTGAGGTTCTTTCCAAGCATGTGGATTCCTTTATGCAGATATTGTCACTTGTGCAGTTCAAAGACACACCACCTTTTGTCTTGACTCCATTGCTTCCTGATGAGATGCATGAGGCTGATTTTTTAAGGTGGTAATTTATTTAGTTATCCTTTTTGAATTATATGGTGACTGTGATATAGTTATGGTAAAAAAGTCATGGTAATCACAGATCACTGACTGATTACCATTTTATTAAGTTAACTACTCACTATTCTGTCAATAATATTGAAAACTTGTTTGATTTAACGACTGAAATAAATGGTTAACGCGAACCCTTTTAATCATTAATTAAATTTAAAATGTTGGTAAAATAAAACTGGCATCCACTTTTGAATATAATTGTATGTTTGTTTTATATTATTATCTATTAATAATGTTTAATTCAATCATGAGATTATGATGTTGCTATATCTGCAATTGATGTTTAATTACATGCCTGTTTAGTAGCTTTCCCTGTCTCTTTACAGGAATATGGAGTTGTTCCATGAGAGTGGAGAAAATGATTTTGATGCGATTTTGGCAGACATACAGAAGGAAATGAACATGGGTGATATCGTGAAGGAACTAGGCTATGGATGCACGGTTGATGTCTCACAGTGCAAGGAAATATTTTCACTCTTCTTACCTTTAACTGAAAATACACTCTCTAAATTACTTGGTGCTATTGCTTGTACCCATATTGGGCTGGAGGACAACCAAAACACATACTTAACTTTTCGTGCAGCCCATGGATACAATATGCCTGAGTTGCCACCGCTGAACTCTTGGAATATTGATGTCTTGATTGATACACTTAAGCATCTTGTGAGTTTTCTTTGAGTTTTCTTCAACAAAACTTAAAATTTCATCTTGTTATAAGCTTGTATTTCCAGTTATTAGGATAAATGAAGTAAATAATGAAATGCTTTCATTTTTCTGTGCTTTCTGGTACAGGCACCTCATACTAATTGGGTACGTGTTATTGAAAACCTTGATCATGAAGGGTTTTTTCTTCCTAGTGAAGAAGCGTTCTCTTTTCTCATGTCTGTATATAAACATGCCTGTAAGGTATAATATCTGAGCTTTACATATGCTTTTCTGGGAGCTTAATTGATCTACATGCAAACTCTGGCATAAAATTCTGAATGTATGAAAATGATCCTAGCAGGAACCATTTCCTCTCCATGCCATCTGTGGGCCAGTCTGGAAGAATACTGAGGGTCAGCTGTCTTTCCTTAAATATGCTGTATCAGCACCACCGGAAATTTTTACCTTTGCACACTCGGGAAGGCAGCTGGTATGATGACCTGTTTGCACATTAGCTGTTTCTTGTTCCCATCTACAAATTTTTATGACAACAAATTGCTGTGCAGGCATATGTTGATGCAATTAATGGCCACAAGCTTCAAAATGGACATGCAAATCATGCATGGCTGTGTCTTGATCTTTTAGATGTCCTCTGCCAGCTAGCTGAGAAGGGTCATGCCAGTATTGTTCGATCAATCTTTGATTATCCCCTTAAACACTGTCCTGAAGTTTTGCTTCTTGGGCTTGCACATATTAATGTACAATTTAATAGAATCATATTTGTTGGTTCTCCACAGCATCCCATTTTATGTCTTTTCTTGATATGAAGTTTGCATTGTTGTTCTTGCAGACTGCCTACAACCTCTTGCAGCAGGAAGTATCTCTGATTGTTTTTCTCATGATTGTAAAAAGTGCTGTAGGCAGTGGGATGATTCTACACCTTTGGCATGTTAATCCCAATCTGGTCTTGAGAGGGTTTATTGATTCTCAAAACAATGATGCAGACTGCATTGTAAGAATTGTGGACATCTGCCAGGAGCTAAAGGTTGTTCTCTTGTTAAGTGTCTATTTTTCATTTTGGATGTTTTCTGGATAGATAGATTTCACTGTTAGGTATCATTATTATTCTTGTTTGAATCTAAATTTTGTTCAAATAAGCAGTTCTCACATTCCTTGGGCCCCTTTTGTTACTTTGCAATAAACTTTTAAGTTTGGTTTCAAGAATGCCAATATTGTGTCTTTGTTTTTGTTTTTTTCCTTTTTTAACTTGTGTCATATTTGTTTTACAGATTCTATCATCTGTGGTGGAAATCATTCCCTCTTATTATAGTATAAGGTTAGCAGCTGTTGCATCAAGAAAAGAATTTCTTGACCTTGAGAAGTGGTTGAGTAGCAACTTAACTACATACAAGGAAGCCTTTTTTGAGGTAATAATGCCTTCCCTCATGCCTTGATTTTTTTAGTTTTAAAGGCAGTAGTATTACAGATTTATGCAGTCTTTTGGCCTTTTGTATTTTTAGTTGCACACTGAACTTATTGTAGCAGAAAAGTGTGTGACATTGTTAGCCTTACTCTGCAGGAGTGCCTCAAGTTCTTAAAGGATGCCCATTTTGGTGGATCACAGAACCTTTCTGGCAAATCGTTTCATCAGTCTGGTGCTGTTCTGAGTCTATATGCTGAGGCAACTGCTACCATCTTGAAGGTTATACTTCAATAATTTGGTTTCTCTGCCTGGCCTAGCCTCCTTTGATTTTCATTTTTACTGTGGGGTCTGACCTTTTCTGAATACAGGTTCTTAAATCTCATACCGACTTGGTTGCTTCTGGACAACTTTCGGAGGAGTTGGAGAGACTGCACATATCTATTATAGATACGAATCCAAGGCTTCCAAATGGTGGGACAGCTGATTCATCTACTTCTGATGGATATGCGGATGACATTGAAGCTGAAGCAAACTCTTACTTCCATCAAATGTTTTCTGATCAGTTAACCATTAATGCAATGGTACAGATGCTCGCTCGATTCAAGGAATCTTCAGTGAAGAGGTGATATTTTTTAAAATTTTCATCTGGTCAATCCATTACTGCAAATCACACTGTAGTGCTGTATTATTTTTGAAGCTCTAATAAACAAAAAACTTGGAAATTTTTGTGGATATGATATGCAGTAACCTTTGTATTGAGGTTTTTTTTTATGCTCACTCTATCTATCAATGGTCAAATTCTCTTCCATAATGAATCCTTTAATGCCCAGAAATTGTTGGAGGATGCTATATTTTTTTGTTGGTCTTGGCTTAGGAACCTAGAGCCAGGTTTTGATATCCCTTTCCATCACTGGTCTAGTAATTTGAGGGATGGTTTTGTATCTAGGGAGAGGGCCTAGTTTGTTTTGTTCTAGTCTTTGTTATCAGGCAGACCTACATTGGCTTTTGTGTAAAGCCATCTTAGTTCTGTTTTGATTTCATTTGTATGTACTTTATGCAGTACATCTTGTACTGTGCTCTTTTCTTATATATATAACATATTATTTTTGCTGATCAAAAAAAAATCTATCAATGGTCAAATTCATATCTGTATGTTCTTGTCCCTTGTTTGCAAATTCTGTCAATGGCATCTTATGTATTCTGTTATCTCTACAACTTTAGATACTAGATATAGAACTATCTACTTTTGGATATTTTTGCAAATCATTCATTAAAAAAGTACAGTAAATATTGTTTGATCCTTGAACCTGTTGAAGATCACAATTGTTAATCAATTACCCTTAAGTTTTCTACTAAATGTTATATATGATTGGACCAACTAAAATTCTGTCATGTGGGCTGTAACTGATCTGTATATTCTTGTCCCATTGTAGATTGTTACCACCATGCTTGAGTTGAGAACGTCCCTGAATTCTTTATAATAAGAAAGTTGATTTTTACTATGTGGGTTCGTTGTTAATTATATATATTATGATATTTAAGTTAAAGGAAACTTTAATTGGAAGTTTTACAAGAATTATATATTAAGGAAAAGGTGTGTAGGGAATGTTTATATGATCTCTTTTGTTTCCAGATCACATAATTATTATTTGGTCTACTGTTAAGTGCTAAAATCGTGTCAATGTTGGTGTGAGTTAACAGGGAGAAATCAATTTTTGAATGCATGATTGCAAACTTGTTTGAGGAGTATAGATTTTTCCCAAAGTATCCTGAAAGGCAACTCAAAATTGCTGCAGTTCTCTTTGGTAAGTTTTGCTTTTGGCATTGCAGATGGTGAAATTTAAGTTCTTTTTTATGATCACCAATGTATTGGGGTTTGTGATAGTGTTTCAACTAGGCAACTTTTGATCTGAATTGGTAAATTGTAATTTATGGATAATGTTTTGAATGGCGGTTTATGTTCGTATGTGTTCATCTTCTAAGCATTTTAAACTTTGGGATTGAATCTATCTTGAGCTTTCACAAGAAATAACCAAATTTGATTATGAGCCATGCCTTTTTGAGCTTGATTTAAATTTGGAGATTTTCCAAAATTTAAAAGGAATTTAAGATGTTGGACTTTGAGGTAATGAGTGAATGACTACTACTGAATCTTTTCATTTAATTAGTAATATTAAATGTGTCTAAGACTCTAATTTAATTTATTATAATGAATGTAGAAAATAAATTATATATAATTGTGCAAACTTGAGCCTTTTACCAAGCCCACTGGAGCTCAGTCCATATTCATCCTTTTGAAATACTTCATTCCTGCACTGCTACTGTTTGACATTCCCTTCACTTATTTATTGAGGTGTTTTTATTAAACATTAAACATATCTTTTCTGCAATTATTAGTGGAATACATTGAACTGAGGTGAGATATTATATGCATAAGGCAGCATAACTGCATTTAGATGGTAATGTGTTTTAGTAATTCTGCTTGCATGTATGTAAACATCTCTTGCATGTATAGTGTGTACAAATTAAGAGGACTTCTTTATCATACTGGTGTGTTTTATTAAACTTGATGTTTTTGAGCATGCACACTGCTTGCTTTAGCTAATGTTATCTTTGCACTATTTTCGAATTATATGCATATTCTCTAATACCTTTTTTTAATAATCATTTTACAATCCATTTTTGTTTTTTAACATGTTTCAGGTTCTGTGATCAAGCATCAGCTTGTAACTCATCTATCTTTGGGGATTGCTCTTCGTTATGTTCTTGATGCATTGCGCAAGCCTGCAGATTCAAAAGTTTGTGTTGTTTTGAAGAGTGAATTTCTTTCAAGTTTTCATTCAATATCAGGGTTGACCTTGCTTTCATATGTTACAGATGTTTTTGTTCGGAAGTCTGGCATTGGAGCAGTTCGTGGATCGTCTTATTGAGTGGCCTCAGTATTGCAATCATATTCTTCAAATTTCCCATTTGCGGAGTACACATTCAGAAATAGTTTCTTTCATTGAGCAGGCTCTCGCCAGGATTTCCTCTGGTCATTCGGATGTTGATGGGGCGAGTCATGCCTCTGTTATTAGTAACCATCATTCTGCACAGGCTACATTAGGGCATGTAGAGGTAAAAGTAAATTCTTTTTTCCCTTTGTATTTGACTTGTATGCTGTTTTCAAACTTATGGCTCAAATTTAAGATTTTAATTTTGATTCTATGTTTGAAGCTGTTGTGTTGTGTGATGTTAAATGAGTTCTGCAACCCACCTTCAGGATATATTTTTTTGTAATACTTACAATTTACAAACCATTAATTGTAAACATTTTATACTATCTTTGTTTTCTTATATCTTCCTACTGGTGTCTGAAACTCTCATTAAACTAACCTGGATGTTTGTGCAGACTGTTCATTTTTTTTTTGTTATTAACTCGTCTGTTGTTCAGCTTGAGCATTAAGTAAGATTGGTGTGAGCATAGCTTTCGAAGTATATTTGTATATCCATTATGTGTTTTTAATAGATTAGATGTTGAGAGTATTACGTATTTCCTTCAGTAACTGATGTTTTCATTTGATTAGATATGGAGTACTGTGTATTTCATTCAGTGACTCACTGAAAAATTGTTTTATAATCTCTTTCATATTATAGACTATGGTGCTTCTCTGAATAATAGCCATTTGCTTCATGTATGGCTGGAAGCCCAGCTAGACAGCTTTGAGGTGTTTTTGTTTCCCATTTACGTGTGTTTATCTTTTTATGATAGGTTGTTAATGATTATTGTGTGGAGACCTATTGCAGTGGTAATTTGTTTTTTTGTGCTAATTGTAGGGAAAGAAACTTGTTATTAATACTTGTCACTTGATAGGTTATAGCAGAATAACAAGATTATGTTCTGCTTTATCATAGACAAGTTATTTTCTTATCCTTTCACTTTCTGTCTATTTATCTGTTTAAGGTAACATTTGTTCATGCTGTATCCTTGTAGCAGCTCAGTGGCTCTAGTGTCATACAACCTGGGCAGCAACATTTGTCACTGCAGCTTCAACAGAGACGTGAAAATCCCTTGGATGATCGTCACAAAGCTTCTGTTGGTTCATCTACTGATGTAAAACCATTGTTATCTTTTCTAGGGCAATCTTCAGTACTAACACCTACTGATGCTTCTAGTACCAATAAGGTATTATACTTCTGTCTTTTTTTAAAAGCATGACGTGAATGATGTGCCTCCCTCTCCCCCTCTCCCTCTTGTAGTCTTCTGTATTCTTGCTTTTATTGTGTTAGAGACATACTTGGGTAGCTGAGAAGGCTACTCTACAGTTCAGTTAAATAAGCTGTTAGAATCTATTGTAACTCTTAGCTGTTGGTTGTTACATATTCTGTGATTTTCATGTAGTTTCTATTGAACTGCAAATTTTATATGTTATTTTCTCAAAGAATACACTCTAGTTTATACTAATTCAATTTCTCTGTTTCCCATGCTTTATTGTATTGCTATTTGCTCATGCTCATATTATTTTATACTGGGACTTAATTTTGTTGCTATAATTGCAGTTACATAACACAGTCAGCACGTCATCAATGCTATCTTCGTCTTCTCCTGGTTTTGTTCGTCCTTCCCGTGGAACTACTTCTGCCAGTATATATTTCTGTTACTCATGAACAGTTCCTCTTGATTAGCATAAAGGCATACATAGTAGCCTTTATTTCTGCTTTCATTTTCTGAATATATGTTGTGCTCCTTTGATATGTGCATCTGATGTAGGGTTTGGATCTGCCTTGAACATTGAAACTTTGGTTGCTGCTGCTGAGAAAAGAGAAATTCCTATTGAGGTGATCTAGCTTTTTACAATAAATTGATCGAATTGGCTGCTTTCTTGAGTTTTGCTGATGGATTTGTTCAGTTGTTTAGATTCTCAATTATTTTACATATCTGCTTGCTTACAAATAGTTTTGAAGTGTTTCATGTTTTTCCTGGTCCCTGTTTTACTTTAATTTCTTATACAAATCTAAAGTTGGATTTCATTTGCTGTAATTTAACCTTCATTTAATGCTGTTAACAGGCTCCAGGGTCAGAGGTTCAGGATAAAATATTATTTATTATTAATAATGTTTCTGCTGCTAATGTTGAAGCTAAAGCAAAAGAGTTCACTGAAATTTTGAAAGAGCAGTACTATCCTTGGTTTGCACAGTATATGGTTATGAAAAGGTTAGATTGATTCAAAAGTCATGTATTATGCAATTGCTTGAAAAAGTTGCATCCATGTAGATATGAGCAAGGGTATATATATTGTGCAGATAGGGAGTGTACTTGGGGTTTTGCGGTGATTTAAGTGCAGCAGGGAAGTTTAAATGGACTGTTGGGTTAAGTAGAGAAATAAAGAGCATAGGGCACTTAAACAGATTTTAGAAACACAGAAATTAGGTTTTGGATCTGTTCTAAGTTCTGCTTTACTTTGTTAACCAGAGTATTTAGTGTATAAAATCACATGTAGTATTCTTGTATCATGGACTATGTTGAATTCATTTTAATTTCAGTGTATAATTTTTAGGGTATATTTTGCATTTCTCTCGGTGAATTTTAAGTTTACTAAATTTGCTATACAAAATATACTGAACCAAGAGTTAACTGATTTTTTGACTCAGCTTAAACATGGAAATAATGAGTATTAGATGAAACAAACCACCCAATTGTTAATATTTTGCCATTTCTCTCTAGAGTGAATTTTAAGAAAGAACTGAATGTTAGAAGTTGAGAGAGAACAGGAAGTCATTAAAACTTGGGATCTGAAGGGAGTTGCTTAGGTAATTGAAGGAGGAAGTTTTTGTTATGCCAGGTTTTCATTCGTATATTATAAATCCTTTTTTTTCAATTCCCTCTGTTTTTTTGGCACATCCTACAACACAGCTGCTATATTTATCCTTATCAAATTGATACCTCCATCTACTTCAACTTATACCAATTGATATTTCTTTCTAGAGCGAGCATTGAGCCAAATTTCCATGACTTGTACCTGAAATTCCTGGATAAAGTTAATTCAAAGGCTTTGAACAAAGAGATTGTCCAGGCAACTTATGAAAATTGCAAGGTTTGAGCATTGTTACTGTTCCCTGCTTGATTGAAGTGAAGATATGTAAAAAAATTGAAATAATACTCGATGTTTGCATATTCTTCAGGTTCTTTTAGGATCAGAGCTCATAAAATCAAGTTCAGAGGAACGCTCTTTGCTTAAAAATTTGGGGAGCTGGCTTGGAAAGTTAACAATTGGCCGGAATCAGGTTTTGAGGGCTCGTGAAATAGACCCAAAGTCTTTGATTATGGAGGTATTTTCCAAATTAAATATATTTCAGGAGCAGATGGCTTTTCAAGTGATCATTTGCTTATCGAATTGCTTTTGATGTTGCAGGCATATGAGAAGGGGCTAATGATTGCTGTTATTCCATTTACGTCAAAGGTATATTTAAGATGTGATTATCTGTTTCATTGATGTTATTCAATAGTGTGCTACATTATCATTCAATTTTGTTTTATAGGTTCTTGAACCATGCCAAAACAGTCGTGCATATCAACCTCCTAATCCTTGGACTATGGGCATTTTGGGATTGCTTGCTGAGATTTATTCAATGCCAAACTTGAAAATGAACCTCAAGTTTGACATAGAGGTCAGTTTGTTTTGTTTGCTTGCTGGAGTGTCTTTGGCATAATTTTGTCTCTCTTCCAGTCTTCCATCTATTTATTGCGTAATGTTTGTGCTATACAGGTTTTATTCAAAAATCTGGGTGTTGATATGAAGGATGTCACACCAACCTCTCTCCTGAAGGATAGAAAGAGAGAATTTGAAGGAAATCCTGATTTCTCTAATAAAGATGTTGGGGCATCTCAATCACAAATGATTCCTGATATAAAATCTGGCCTCGTACCTCCAGTAAATCAAGTGGAGTTACCACTTGAAGTCACCAATCCATCCAACACGGGGACTCATCCACATATACTCTCTCAGGTTTGTTCTTACATTCTTTTGGGCTTCACTGACCCCCTTTTTTTTGTTAATTTATAAATTGTAAATTATTTATTGGAATATTCTGGGTGGATAGTATGCCGGTCCTCTTCACATTTCCTCGGGAGCATTGATGGAAGATGAAAAGGTTACACCTCTGGGATTGTCTGATCAACTTCCCTCTGCTCAAGGACTGTTACAAGCAAATCCTGCCGCAGCACTTTTTTCTATTAGCCAGGTTTGGATCTCAAAACTTGTTTCCCCTCTTTGTTAGACCATTTTTAGCTTAATTGCATACTATTTTTAAGCATAACCAATTACTACTTCTTGTGTTTATAGCTTCCAACACAGATACCTAATATTGGGACTCATGTTATTATCAATCCAAAGCTCAGTGGTTTTGGGCTGCAAATGCATTTTCAGAGGTATGGTGCTCTCACTATAATGTTTTGCTTCTTGTTTGAATCTGTTTGTCTGAGTTACTATTTTTTTAATTTTTAATTTTTTTTACAGAAATGTACCAAATGCAATGGACAGAGCTATCAAAGAGATAGTGTCTAGTATTGTGCAGCGTAGTGTTTCCATAGCAACACAAACAACCAAGGAGCTTGTTTTAAAGGTTTACTTATCAGAGAAGCCTTGCTTCTAACTGCTTGATTATTCATATTTCCTATTTTAATCTTTGCTACAGTGGACATATCTAGGATGTTATGGTTTATAATGTCACATTTTTTTTAATTTTGTCAATATCGTTTTTGCTGCTTGATTAATTGTGTTAATATAGAAATGGCTGTTGTTGTAGTCTTGTTTTAACTGGATGCCTTCAACAGACAAAGCTTGTACCCAGTTTGTTTTGCTTGAATTTAATTTATGTAATTAATTTGCAGGACTATGCCATGGAATCTGATGAGACACGCATATTAAATGCGGCACACTTGATGGTCGCTAGTCTGGCTGGAAGTTTGGCCCATGTTACGTGCAAAGTAATTCCCTTAAACATGATATCTATATTGTTGCTTTATTTTTTTTACTACGTACCCTATTGCCAACAGGTCCCTTGCTATGCAAAGGTAAGGGGGGAGGGATATTGTACGTAGCCTTACCCTTGCATATGCAAAGAGGCTGTTTCCGAATTCGAACCCATAGATTATGCCTAAAAAGAATCCTAACAAATTCTTTTAGGCTCGGTTTTGTTTAATTTTTTTTTCCCTAATGTATCTCTATCTCTTCTAGGAACCATTACGGGCATCAATATCTGGCCAACTGAGGACTTCACTTCAGAACTTAAGTATTGCTAATGAAATTTTGGAACAAGCTGTGCAACTTGTCACCAATGATAATCTTGATCTAGGCTGTGCAGTCATTGAACAGGCTGCTACCGATAAGGTTAGTTGCTAAATTTGTTTGTTGTTATAGCTATTTGTGGCAGTGTCGGCAGTGGTTAAAATGTGCTTTTGTTGCTTCTTTTATTTGGTAATATTACAAAAACAATTAATTTTATTAGAGAATTTGTATCTTATTCTAGATGTTTCCGTTGTTGTAAATACTGTAGTATATAGTATTGGTATATGTGAACTACCAATTGATCACCTCTGTAATATTTTTGCGTTAGTAAGAATGAGTATTTATCATATTGTATCCTTTCTTGTATGTGATTATTTGATTACTTTGTGAAACGCTTTCTGCATTATAATTAACTGGTGAAACAAAAAGAGGATGGAGTGAAAGTGCATCCATAGCTTGCAATTTATTTTGACCTTTTGTTTAAATGTATTAAAGTGTACTAAACTCTAAAGAATTGCAAGGCTGCTAAAATAAGAATATGAAGAAGAGAAAACAAAAAGAGGCGCAATGTACATTGTGTAGGTAATGGATTTCTTTTGATATGTAATATTTGTCGGGGTCTATCTATAAGGTAGTTTAAATTCATTATTGAAGGAAATATAGTATTTTTTAGGTTTAATTCTTCTACAATCCTGACAATACATCCTATTTATGTGTTTTTTAAATCTTAATTTGTATATAATTTTTGCTGTATCCTTGGAGTTTTGTTCAATGACTGGTGGCTACGACTTCCATTTCTATACTGATATTTACAGTGATAAACATTGGTTAATAATAGTGCAAGTTTTTCTTAGTAAGTCTTGATCTGTTTAATCCAATATTTACTATCTTGTTGTCATTGATGCTATATACTATTTTATAGGCAATAAACACCATTGATACAGAGATTGGTCAACAACTCTCTTTGAGAAGGAAGCATCGAGAAGGTATGGGTTCTACATTTTTTGATGCAAATTTGTATCCACAAGGTTCTATGGGTGGTGTTCCAGAGCCTCTTCGCCCCAAGCCTGGTCAGTTGTCCCTCTCACAACAACGTGTCTATGAGGTATACATTTGTCTTGTGTTAAATGTTTGGTAGGATTTAATACTAAGAAGAACACTAGTGTTTAATTTCTGTTCATTTATATTTAGGACTTTGTTCGGCTTCCCTGGCAAAACCAGTCTAGCCAGAGCTCACATTCTATGTCTGCTGGTGTTGCTGTTCAATCTGGCACTAGTCTTTCTGGCACCAATGGTTCTGTATCGGGGCAGATTAACCCTGGATACCCTGTGACCACAGGTTATGAAGGAGTATCTCGACCATTAGATGATATGACAGAATCAAATCTGGCTCCACATTTTAGGTCCCCACTTTTTGTTCCCTATGCGTATGTCTTTGTCACTCTATAATTCTAATTTTATTTACAATCTGCATTAAATGTTTCAGTGCTTCCTCGATTAACATTAGAGCAGCTGATAGTGTTTCCCAGCTTAGTTTGGAGAAAGACTCTGTTGCCTCATTTCCTTCAGCTGCTTCCACCCCTGAATTGCATGCAATGGATTCTTCTGAAATGAAAGTGAGAGTTTTACACGAAAATCATTATTGCTTGTGTTTCTACTTTGTCATGATTGGTGTCTAAATGTGTTTCTGAATTATGGCAAGGAATCTGGAACTTCTTCACAGCCACTAGTTACATCAGGTGCTGTGGAGCGCCTTGGAAGTAGTTTTTTGGAGCCTTCTCTCACAACAAGAGATGCCCTAGATAAATTCCAAATTGTTGCACAAAAGGTTGTTACTGATCTTTAGATTCTTGTGATATTTTAATCTGTGTATCCCATTGTAGAAGGTTATTGACAGCCTTTGTGCTATTGGTTTCAGTTGGAAGCTATGGTCAGCAATGATTCCAGGGATGGAGAAATACAGGTATAATGCTGTGGTTCACACCTTTTCAAATTATACAGTCTTTACTGTTATGCCTAATATGAATTGCTATTACTGCTATTGTTTTTTTACCTTGATAATTTATTTTCCACGTTTTTAATATCTGTTTTGGGTTCTTATATTTAGGGTGTCATTTCTGAGGTTCCTGAGATCATACTTAGATGTGTTAGTCGAGACGAGGCAGCTTTAGCTGTGGCTCAAAAGGTGCTCTTTCCTCTGCTGGGAATTTTATGATTCATAAATTTTGCTGAATGTCTAATTTCATGTATATTATCATAAATTGATTACTTCAGTAGTTTCATACTTATTGTCTGTCCTATGTTTGATACCACTTTCAATTGGATGGATTGACAATTAATAAATTTTTAAACAGGTTTTCAGGGGTTTGTATGATAATGCATCAAACAACATTCATGTCACTGCTCATCTTGCTATCCTAACTGCCATCCGTGATGTTTGCAAGCTTGCTGTCAAGGAGCTTACTAGTTGGGTATGTTTTGTTTAACTGACAAGTCACATATTCTTTATACTTGAAGCTTTTTTAATAAAATTGCATATTCGGAAAAAAATTATGGATTCTCATTCCTTAAATTTGATGGTTTAGGTATCTTATGTTGTTTGCAGATAAATAACAAAATATTTCAAGATGAGAAACAGTAAATGATTGTTACAAAAGATGTTCTTTATTTGCCCTAAAATACTCCCTTTTGTTTTTTTTTTTACAAGAAACAAATAACTAATTCATCAAAACCAATGAAAGTAGTTAGTTAATTTAATTTTTTATCAAAAAATACACATAGAATTAAATTGTTTTAGTAGTGATTATAGTTAATGACACTACACATAATCAAGAGATAATTTTTTCTACCAATGAATGTGGCTTGTATTGTTAATAGGCCTATGAATGCATCCACTTATATGGGAAAGAGTTAATGTTTCATTAATAGATTTCAAAATAAATTAAGGATATAAAAGGAAATTAGCAATTAATACATCTAAAAGTGGGTGTATGTTTCTTATTATTAGGACAAAAAGATGCATTCATTTTTTTCTTATTTAAAGGACTGGAGTCTGGAGGGAGTACCATCTAGAAACAGTTTTGTAGACATTGATGTCTTAGTTATATTATGGATATGATCAATCAAGGAGCAAATGCAGCCAGCTAACAGCTAATATTCCAACAGACAACAGTAATGTAACATTTACTCGTGTTTTGCTTATAAATTGTGTATTGCATACTCCTTGCAGGTAATTTACTCGGAAGAAGAAAGGAAATATAACAAAGAAATTACTGTTGGCCTTATCCGTAGTGAATTGCTAAATCTTACCGAGTACAATGTTCATATGGCCAAACTTATTGATGGAGGAAGGAACAGTATGTCCAAAGAAGATATCTTTTATGGTTTACCTTTTTCTATATCATTATAATTATAATTATAACTATAATTATCATGAAGCAACTTCTCTGGATGAATGTGCAGAGGCTGCAATGGAATTTTCCATTTCCCTTCTTCAAACTCTGGTTGTTGAGGAACCTAAAGTTATTTCAGAACTTCACAATCTTGTTGATGCTTTGGCAAAGGTTTGTATTTGTACATGAGTCTCTGCATTCCTTACTGTGCCTTCAATTCCTTACAATATTTTATTTTTTCAGCTTGCTACAAAGCCTGGATGCCCCGAGTCATTACCACAGCTTCTTGAAATGATCAAGAATCCTGGTGCTATATCCTCTAGTAATGCTGGAAAGGAGGATAAGGCAAGACAATCAAGAGACATTAAGGTCATAAGAGAAATGTGGTTCAGCTACCACTTTTGTTCATCCTAATTTTGTCTTCTGGTTTGTTATCCATTATTGTTTTTGGTTTTTTTGAAATCTGATTTTGTTGTCACCTACAAAAAAAAAACAGGTGCC
Organism: Glycine latifolia; assembly: GCA_013407115.1. Classification (NCBI taxonomy): domain Eukaryota; kingdom Viridiplantae; phylum Streptophyta; class Magnoliopsida; order Fabales; family Fabaceae; genus Glycine; species Glycine latifolia. The sequence goes on from CM023943.1 coordinate 20,611,743, forward strand.
TGGTCTGTTTCCTGCAAATAGGGAAGAGTTCAACAGCATTGATTCTATTGAACCAGATCCTGCTGGGTTCCGGGAGCAGGTATCCTGACCTTGAAATTGATTATAAGTTTGAATTTTGTTGCATTACTTGTTGAGATAATCCAAAATTGTTGCTAAATTATTTGAGTCATAAAAGAAAACATTGAATATATTTGCAAGTTATGGCTATTTTAAGAACAATCTTGCTCTGAATGCTGAGTATATGGCAATGTAATTTCAGAATGATATTTTGAAGTTTAATAGTTTTTCTCTTTCTTGATTGCTTGCCTTTTATTTTTCCTCTGTTTAGCAAAGGGGCATTAGCGTAATTTCTTTCTTTAATTATCTCTATGTTGGACCAGAAACTAAATTTGAACTCCTAATGATTACTTATTATGCACATATTGTAGGTTTCCATGTTGTTTACAGAATGGTATAGGATATGTGAACTTCCTGGTGCCAATGATACAGCTTCTGCCCACTTTATCTTACAATTGCATCAGAATGGGCTACTTAAGGGGGATGATCTTACAGATCGCTTTTTCCGACTATTGATGGTGGCATTTCTTTCCTCATGCTGGTTACTCTTTTCCACTGAAGACCAGGATTGTCAATTTAATCTTTTTCATTGCTTTTTCCCCCTAGGAGCTAGCTGTTGCACATTGCTTATCCACTGAGATAATTAGTTCAGGGTCACTGCAATCTCAACCACTGCAGACAATGTCATTTCTTGCAATTGATATTTATGCAAAGCTTGTCTTCTCAATCTTGAAGGTTGTCAGCTGTATATCTTTTTTGCTTCTCTTATTTTCTTTTGGCTAGCTTTAGCATCTTAGCTGTTTGGTTGGTTGTTGGAACAGGGATCAAACAAACTCTTTCTTCTTTCCAAGGTGTGTAGTAAACCAAAGTTTGAATGCATTCTTTCTCTCTCTCTCTCTCTCGCTTTATTTTTTTTTTTTTGACAGCTTCTTTCGTGCTTTATTAATTATATAGTTGTGGTCTAATATTTCCCATTGCTTTGTGGCAGATTCTGGCAGTTACTGTCAGATTCATTATAAAAGATGCAGAGGAGAAGAAGGCCTCTTTTAATCCAAGGCCACTTTTCAGATTATTCATCAACTGGCTTCTGGATCTTGGTTCGCTTGAACCTGTTACTGATGGTGCAAACCTTCAGGTGTTTGTCACTTTCATTTACTACTTCAATAGTATTTTATTTGTTTAAATTTTGGGTACAAAAATGGGTTCAACTTGTTAATACCCGATAACATTGTTGATACTTGTTTTGTGGGCTTGAAACTGTTGAATTTTGTCAGTACTCAGTAGATGATTTTATGATTGACCAGTAATCACCTGGCAATTAAGATGGTTATTTTGTTTGTGCTGATTTTGATTGCTTTTGCCAATGCATTTTCAGTCCCCTTTCCAGTACCCAATTAGTTAATATTACAGGCATGTGTTTTTGACTAATACCACTTCATGTTTGCAGATTTTAACTGCTTTTGCCAATGCATTTCATGCTTTGCAGCCCCTCAAAGTTCCTGCATTCAGGTTAAGATTTTCTAGTTGTGATTCATAGTTGGCTGTATTGTGGTTTAGTTTAACAATAATGGTATTTGATTGTAATGTAGACTTGTTAAGTGTTTATGTGTTCTGTTATCATGGAATTGCTGATGTTGCTGTATTCATTTAGAATTCCAATTCCTATTTGTGGAAAGATGAAAATATTGTTGGTTAGAGATCATTTACTTCTAGTTTACTTTGTCGGATCTTTCCTTGCTAAATCCATGCATCTTTTGCTTGATGTCCTTGTAGAGAGACCTTAGTTAGAGTTCTTCTTTAGCATTCTTTCATGAGGTTTTGGTTATGGTGGCTCTTATCTAGGAATTGTAATAATAGAATTTGAAACTTTTGCATTTATATTGTGGTGCACATTGATAATTTGATAACATTCTCTTTGTACCTAGATGAGAGAAATGCAAAATGCAGTTAGTTTGTTACCTGTACATGTATACTAATGTCCATAAAGTATTTTGTTCTCCCTGACTTTGCATCTATACTATATTTGAGTGATTATGTATGTTAATTGTCCTGTTGCTAAATTTATCCTTGTTTGGAGTGAGTATCTTTTATTTAGTTCATTTGATAATTTTTGTCTGTAATAAATTGAACCTAATGGCTCTTTTTTAACAATTATTTGTCTGTGAAGTCTGCAAATCACTTATTACCTTGTATATCCATTTTTAATACTTGTTTTGTTTGATATTGTTTTAAAACTCGGTTCCTTTGTGGAAATGTTTCTTCAGTTTTGCATGGCTTGAGCTGATTAGTCACAGGAGCTTCATGCCAAAAATGTTGACTGGTAATGGTCAAAAAGGTTGGCCTTATATCCAAAGGCTGCTTGTAGATCTGTTCCAATTTATGGAGCCTTTTCTGAGGCATGCTGAACTTGGAGAACCGGTTTGTCTATATCGCGGCCTCAATTATTTGCTTCCAACTGGGTCTAGCACAATAATGCTTCTTACATCTACAATTTTTTTTGTAAATTTTTTTATGACCAGGTTCGTGTCCTCTATAAAGGCACACTTAGGGTGCTCTTAGTGCTACTTCATGACTTCCCTGAGTTTCTCTGTGATTATCACTTTACCTTTTGTGATGTTATTCCTCCAAGTTGCATACAGATGAGGAATATCATTCTAAGTGCATTTCCGCGTAGTATGAGGCTGCCAGACCCATCTACTCCTAATTTGAAGGTCTTAGAATCTCATACTTACCTTTAAACAGTTGTTTAAGATTAAGGAGCATTAAGTTGACATAGTTGATGTGACTGCCTTGTGCTTCTGTACACAGATAGATTTGCTTCAAGAAATAACCCAATTGCCTCGCATTCTTTCTGAGGTTGATGCAGCACTTAAAGCAAAGCAGATGAAGGCCGATGTAGATGAGTACCTTAAGGTCTGTCCCCATCCCTCTTTGAATTGGTTTGTTATTAATTGATGGTTGTTATTATAATTCAGTAGAATGATTATGCTTGGTGCTTGTATATAATATGTGAATTTTTTTGCTGAAGATTTTCCTCCTTTCATTTCTTTAACTGTTCACTCCAATCTATTTTGTTATCAGCCACTGCTACATAATTGTCTTGCTTAGCTTATTTATTTATGTTTTTCTTTTTACTTATGTTTTATTTACAAGTGTTAAATCAAATTTCTGCAGACAAGACAACAGAGTTCGCCATTTTTATCTGAACTGAAGGATAAGATGCTTCTCTCACCCAATGAAGCAACCTCTGCTGGGACTCGATACAATGTGCCGTTAATTAATTCCCTTGTGCTATATGTTGGAATGCAGGTACTTTAAATTGGAAACTTTTAATATTTGCCTCTGCATTAATGCATTAATGAGTCAACAACCACATGGAGTTTCAAAATAACTGAAGTTTTTGTTCTAACCATGTCAGTGCATAATACTATAAATCTTTATTGATTGGAGCATATTTATATCCTTCTTTTTCATTTTTTTTTTAAATATGTAGACTTGTGTCACAATGCAATTATCTAAATAATGCATAAAAAAGTTGTTTTCTTTATTAGTATTTATATTAGTAAATGTGTCATGAGCCTACAACTTCTTTCATTAGGACAATGATTAAACATTGAAGATTTGTGTTGAATTTATGTCTAGGTTGCATTCTTCTAGAGTAATTTCTTACTGTATTTTATAAGCTCGGGAATACAAGAGAAAATATTGGAAAGCATGGAACCGAGAAAGACTAAGCTATTAGAAAATAGAGAAGTTCTGATATATGAAATTGTGATTTTATTCCATTGTTTAAAAACACTACAGAGAAAGATCTTTATACAAGCTATTTGTAACTGGTAATTACCAGCTTAGACTAGAAGACTAACACAAATTAGTAACTGAGTTGTGATTAACTATAAGTTGTAGCTGTAACTAGTTGCTCTTAACAATTTTTATGTTTTGGTATAGGCAATCCATCAGCTTCAGGGACGAACTCCCCATACACAAACATCAGCAAATGCTTTCCCCTTAGCCGTATTTTCTGTTGGTGCTGCATTGGATATTTTCCAGACACTAATTGTGGACTTGGACACTGAAGGGCGCTACCTTTTCCTAAATGCTATTGCCAACCAACTGCGTTATCCTAATACTAATACACACTACTTTTCCTTCATCCTTCTGTACTTGTTTGCAGAATCAAACCAGGTACATCTAAACTTGTGGCATTTTTTTATATATTTAGTTCAATCAAACAAATTCAAGTCAAACCTGTTTTGTGCTTCTAATAAACTTGTGTTTCCAATTATGTTTTATATGGTCTGGATAGCATATATTTAACTGGATATTCATGTTTTGACATAGCAGGAAGTTATCCAAGAACAAATTACTAGAGTCTTGTTAGAACGCCTAATTGTTAACCGTCCTCATCCCTGGGGTCTCCTCATTACTTTTATTGAGCTGATCAAGGTATATTCTTTATTTTGCTTGTGTAATTTTCTCTTTTTGATACAGATTATGGGTATCCTCCACAGGTTATTAACCAAATCTCTTTTATTTTCTCTTTGCAATTTTTCTTGTAATTTGCCAGAATCCTAGGTACAATTTTTGGAACCGGAGTTTCATAAGATGTGCGCCAGAGATTGAAAAACTTTTTGAATCGGTGTCAAGATCTTGTGGAGGTCCAAAACCAGTGGATGATAGCATGGTTTCGGGTTGGGTCTGATTGTCCATTGTCCATAGTCTTTTCTGCTTGTTAGTTCTTGTGTAGGCTAGCTAACCATGTTAGTTAGGACTATTTATACTCTTGTTAATCTAACAGTGCTGTTTTTACATTGTAAATGACGTTTTAGTTTTAGTGAAACTCTCTTCTTTCAGATGTTATGACTACGTACTTGTTTATATTGTAGCATGAGTCTTAATTCCATATCATACGTACTTGTTTCCATAAATTTCAATAAGACAATCCCCATTTAAACGGATAAAAGTAACTGAGGGCTACAAAGTACTAGCTCTGTCTCTTTATATAAGATCTTTTTTTATTTTATTGTTTATCTCTTTTTATAAGATTCTCTTCTAAGAGTTTAGTACATTGATTATTATTATCCTATAATATCTTTAATTAATTAGTGTATTTTCTCTCCAGACTAATTACTCCTTGGTGAAAAACAATGAGAGAAATGGAGGATAATTTTGAAAGAACAGAATAATAATCAATATTGTGATTAATTAAATTAATCATTTTTTAAAAGGGTGTGAATTAGTTGAAAGAGTCTTGTATATAAATATGGAAGTAGTATCGGTTAGGAAAAGCATTTACTATAAATAAGCTTGTTAGTAAGTTATTACTTTTAATTTCTAACTAAGCCAAAAGTTTATACCTCCTTTATTGCAACATCTAAAAAATGCCTGAAATTTTGAAGGCCGGAGACTAAGTTAAAAGGTCAAAATAAAGGTGAAAATCCAGAAGAGAATAATCAAAATTAAGTGAAATTAACTGACGAAGAACATTCAACCTATTTGTTAATTGGAGAAACAACAGTCTCTTTTAACAAAAAGGTGGTGAAGATGCTGTGACACAATCTCCCTCATCCTCTAGCCCTTCTCAAGGAATTCGGGGATGATGCCTTGAGAGTGGCATCTTCAGCTTCTCGGCTAAGGTAATTTGTACACATAAAAGTTGCCACCATTTTAGCATATATAAACTCTAACCAACGATTTTCTACACGATGAGCCACAACATTCTATTTTCCATTTGGAAGGTAGTAAACAAGGGACAATCTTTAACATAATGGTAGGTGTGAACCCCAAGAAATGTGTGAAGGGGAGTGAGTCTCGCGGATGTGTGCATCTGTTGAAATCTTTTCATTGTTGATCGCCTCAAGTTCTGCTTCTGCTTCTCTGCCTTTTCCCTCACTAGGCTTACTTTCTTCTGGGTCCTGGCTGAAGCCCTAAATTGTTTTCTCTCATAGGAGAGGAATGATTAATGAATAAAAAAGGGGTACAATGAAGACATGTGTTTTGCTCGAGAGTCTACTTGTGTTGCTAATATGGCATAAAATGACCAAGCCCTTACCGAAATCATGTCATCGAAAGAGTTATAAGGTTGGTCTAGTAGTGAAGGGAGAAATGGAAAGAAATGTCGTGGATTTGAATTGTCTGCTGACAAAAACTAACAATATTAATATTTGTCGATAAAAAAATAGGTCAAATTAAACATATGAGGACATATTGTTAAACTTGGGTTCTTGCTGCCTATGATCATCATGTGAAACTTGCAGCTATATATACCATTTACTAAGAGTTCAAGTTTGCATTATGTTTAACCTTCACAGCATTTGAGGGTTGATGTGCACAGCCTAATGTAAAGTAAGCGGTTTGATCTTGCAAAATTAGTGGAGGCTTGTGCTTCGTTCCTCTATCTTCTCAAAGGATATAACTTGTGTTCAATATACATATTTAAATACCATATAGAAGGAATAAGCTTACATGCCTGAATTGCTTGTGCATTGTAGTTTGTTCCTCTATCTTCTCAAAGGGTATTATAACTTATGTTCAATCTACATATTTAAATATCATTTAGATGGAATAAGCTTGTATGCCTGAATTTTATCCATCTTGTCCATAGCTTTTCTTGTTTGCTGCAATTCCCAATCATTTATAGCGTTTTCCTTCCTTCTCAACCTATTAACAAATTAATTATCATAAAAGAAACTTGCCTTTTTAGTGTCTCAATCACAATCACAAACAAACAAACAAAAGTAAAGGATTGAGAGTTTTATGCTTTGTTATGACTCACTTGAGCATAAGTTCAACATGCTTGGCCTTCTTACGTGCATCTCTTTCGGCTTCTTCCTGTTTCCTCCTTCTGATATCATCCATCATTCTAGTGTGTTCATAGCCTCCACACTTTGGGGGTTTATATGTGCAGGCATGGCGGGTTTGGCCTTGGAAAAAAAGGACTCTCTTCTCTAACACAGGGTAATGTTATGTTGTGAAGTTCATGTTCTTGAGCTGCAAGGTAGGTGTTGCATATTGCTGAGAGTCTCGAGTCGTCTTCTTCTTCTTCTTCTTCTTCTGGGCTTCCATTTTGCCCCGAATGAACAGATTCTGATCAAATCATCATCAGATTAGGCATTATGAGTAGTATTTAGAGAGTGTTTACAAAATTGATTTTGAAGTAATATACTTGATGCTTGACTTTTTAGTATTTAAAAGTTAGTTGTAAAATTCAGTATAATTTTTTTTATCTAAAGTAAAATTTACTTAAATTATTTCAATTCAATCAATTTTTAAACGTAGAACCAAACATGCTATAGAAAGTACTTGAACTAAAATTATGTTAGTTGGTATTTCAACGTGATTCTATATTATATGAATAGTGAATCCAATCATGCAATACATGAGGTGACATAACAAACCTGTAAGATGGATAGAGGATTTGCAGAACTTATTGGCATGTTCCAACCATTCATCAATATCTGAGAGGCAAGTCGACAAGTTATTGTTGTTGTCAACTTTGCAAGTGGCGATGCCAAAACTCTGGAATTCCAAAAACCAAATAGGGTATATAGATTGGTGAGTCCATCATTTTTGTTTAACGATGATGACATTATAAACCAAACCAGTCAAACATGTTGAATCAAGAAAATTCGTGTCAATCAATGACATAAAAACATGGAACATTGGCAAACATTTTCAAGAACCCAGAAAAAGAAATAGCTAGAAAGAAAGAAAAGGGCACCAAGAAAACGTATGAATTTGCAACATGTCATTGATAACAAAGTATATAAAGGACATAAGTTGATTGTAGCAGAAAGATTCATTGGAAAAAGAAGAAAAAAGAAGTTTTTCTTGAAGGAGTGTTGCTTAATTATACGAACCTGGTCTCTTGGGAGTGGAGAACTCAGTGACATAGTGTGAATAATGGGAGTGGCTGCAAATGGTGGAGGAAGATTCTTGCAGAGCAGTCACGAGAGAACTCATGCTCCATGCAGAGTTTTTGAAGCTTCTTGCTAAACAAGAAGAACAAGAAGAAGAATCAGATTTGTTGGAGCAAAAAATGGACATGCTGGACTCCTTGTGTTGCGACGTGTGTGTGCTTGCTTTGTTTCCTACATCGCCAATTTAAAATAGTCTTCTACAAACGAGTTTAGTTTACATGACTTCAAATGTTTTAGGAAGTAGAGGGTACATAAATGTGGTTATTTATTTATGGTTTAATTATATTTTTTTTTATACATATAATATATATATATATATATATATATATATATATATATATATATATATATAT
>CM023943.1:20620081-20663982 GCA_013407115.1 Glycine latifolia
GGGAAATGCTTCACACATCATTCTCATTTCTAATACATCATTCAATTTTTTTAAATTCCAACTTTGCTCTCGATTGTTTCTTCTTTTTTACTGTTGGTCATGTAGCATTTTTCTCACTTCTACGTTTTTTTGCTTTCAGTTGTTTGGTTTTGGTTGTGCATTGGAGGTGTTATTGTTGGAGGGGCTAGTTTTGGGTGATGGTAGACGCGTTCAATGTTTGACTTCGTCGGAGTCGCGTTAGTGGTGGCACTGAGCTAAGTAGGAATTTTTTTATTACATACGGATAGTAATAGAAAAGTTGAGTACCATATAAGTGAGGAGAAGACCCATAAACCTGAGCCTTAAGGTTTTGGGTTAATATGTGGTGTCTAATTCACTTATATGGTTGCTCATGTGTAAATCTTCCTGATATTTACCCCTCGATTTTCCAACAATTGGTATCAGAGCCTACGGTTCGACTTGGTGACTGGCTCGGACAAGTGAGAAGGCGTTTGTAGATCCATTGTCTCAAAAGTCTTCTTGGCGGGGTGAGTCCATGCATGGAGGCTAGGCAGCGAGTTCCGCAAGTTTTGAGGCAGTACAAGGTACTAGAGCATAAGCTCTAAGGGCCACTACTTGTGAATTTCTCGAGAGGGAGGCTACCATGTGGAAGAGACTCACATTTGAGGGGGAGATTGTTGCAGTACAAGTGTGAAGTAAAGTCTCACATCAAATAGAAATAGAAAAGTTGAGCACCATATAAGTGAGGAGAAGACCCATAAACCTGAGCCTTAAGGTTTTGGGTTAAGGTGTGGTGTCTAATTCACTTATATGGTTACTCATGTGTAAATCTCCCCGATATTTATCCCCTCGATCTCCCAACAGTATGAAACATAGGGATTAGGCAAATTACTTAATTCGTATGAACTATACAGATTGCCTAATCCATATGCTTCAAACATAATTTAAAAAAAAAAATTAAGTATTGTTGTATATGATAATGGTTTTGTAGCTATCATAATAAGGAATGACATGTCAACTGGAAAAAAGGAAAGGACGTAATTTATTTTAATTGGTTGTGAAAGGAGTGGAAAATATAGATCATTTAAAAAAGATTTGGTACCTACAACGACTAGCACTAGAAAATGTGATTGTCCTTTTAAGCTGTGAGCCAAACCAGTCCTGGGAGGTCAATGATGGATGGTGAAGTTAATATGTGGCACTCATAATCATGCTTTGGCTAAGTCATTCTTTGGATTCCCATATGCTGGTCGACTAATTGAGGAGGAGAAGATTATTGTTGCTGATATGACAAAGTCGATGGTGAAATCAAAGAATATTCTTCTAACTTTGAAGGATCACAATTGCAATAATTATACAACTTTGAAGCAAGTATACAATGCAATATATTCATACCGAACACATGTAAGTGGCAATAATACTGAAATGCAACAATTAATGAAACTTCTTGAATGCAACATGTATATTCATTGGCATATATTGAAGGATGAAAATGTTGTACTAACATATTTTGGACACATCCAGATGTAGTCAAATTGAGGAATGCATATCATATGGTCTTCTTGATAGATAGTACATGCAAAACAAACAGGTACAAACTTTCTTTACTTGACAATGTTGGTGTGACACCTATTGGGATGACATTTTCAGCTGCATTTTCCTATTTAGAGGCTGAACATATAAACAATGTTGTGTGGGTCCTTGAACGCTTTAGATGGATATTTATGAAAAAATGAATTTTTCCCCGAAGTCATTGTTACTGATAGAGATTCAACATTGATGAATGCAATGAAAACAATTTTTTCTAAGTCAACCAATTTATTGTGTCGATTTCACATTGGCAAGAATATGAAGGCAAAATCTAAAACTTTTATTCGATAGAAGAACACATGGGACTATGTCATGGAAGCATGGGGGAGTCTTATTGATTGTGGTACTGAGAAGCAATATGATGATTGTCTGATGAAGTTTGAAATTGTTTGTTCACCATGGCCAACATTTGTTGATTATGTGAAAGACACATGGTTGCATCCTCACAAAGAAAAATTTGTAACAATATGCACAAATAAAGTGATGCATTTTGGAAACACTACAACTAACAGGCAACAAAATTGTTAAAATCGTTGACCTTGTGATTTGAATAACTTCAATGTTTTTGAAAGTATTCATATGTTGTCATAAACTGCAGGGTTGAGTCTATTCATTGGACTTAGGCTAATACATAATAGCCTTGGAGATTTATGTAGTGTTTGAGATTCCATAAACAATATGATCACCTTGAACATACTGACATAAAGGCATCATTGGAAAGAAGCACCCATGTGGTTGGACATGTATTTAAAGTTACCTTGTACAAGAGACTTATCGGCATGGTGTCCATGTATGCGTTAAACCAGATTGCTGCTAAGTTTAAGCGAGTGAATTATGCGAGCTTTGACAATTCTCATTGTGGATGTGTTATAAGAACTACCCATGGTCTCCCTTGTGCATGTGAGCTAGCTTCATGTGTTGTTGGTAGCGTACCGCTTAACAACGTTCATATATTTTGGCGGATGTTAAAATTTTCAGACCAAGGTTTGGATGAGTGTGAAGTCCACATAACCAAAGAGATGGAAGCCATATCCAAGCGTTTTGAAAAGCTTGACATGTGTGGCAAAGTGACACTGAAGACTAAAATTAAAGAACTTGCATTTCCTGATTTAACTTCCATGTGCTCCCCTAAAAAGGTCAAAACAAGAGGTTCTAAAAAAAATACCTCACAAAGCACCAAAGATCAACCAAGCGGGATCCATCTTACTTTGAGTATGTAGATGAATTACATTATGTGCAAAATAGTTGCTCCACACAAAAAAGGTTTGGTACTCATCTTATCAAACAATGAAGAACAGGAACGTTCCTATGCTGGATCAATTTCATCCTTTTATGCACAAATTCATTCTGAACATCACTAATGTTAAAGATGATGGTAATTGTAAATATCGTGTAATTGCTGTCTTATTAGGTTATGGTGAAGATTCTTGGTCTTTGGTATGCAATCATTTGCTGAAAGAACTTACACAATGGTATGATCAACATATAGCCTTGTTTGATGGGTTACGTAGGTTTGAGCAGTTAAAGTAGTAACTACTTGATGATGGTTTGTCAAAGGTTAAAAAAAATGGTTTTCACAAAACTTAAAATAGTTTTTTAATATTATTTACAACACTAATACAATTTTTTGCGTATAAGTAACGATGGATAAGTGGATGGATATTACCGATATGGGTTATGTCATTGCATCCAGGTATAACGTCATTGTTGTTTCTCTTTCTCTTCAACAAAGTACGACGTTTTCCCTCTGAGGAGCCAACCGCCTAAAGATTCATCTGTTCATCACATTCTATGTATTGGTCATGTGTTTGGTAACCATTTTGTTTAGGTACAACATTACTCGTTTTGGTGATTATTTCATTCATGGAGATATGTTTTATTAATATTTTGGTAACATTGGTCATTGAAGCAGGTTCTACTAACAGACAGATGTCTTTTCCCGTCAACTGCTTTCTTGTGGTCTAGTCACTGTTACAATGAAGGAAAACACTGGCTGACTCCTTACATTGATCGAATGCAGCTATATAGTAAATCCATGAACTTACGCACAGAACATGTTGACTTAGGAGATGATTAAAATTTTATTCATATGTTGCGCTTTTTTTTGTAAACAATTAAATGCTTGAATATATGTTTATAAATGGCAGTTAAATAATATGTTCATAAATGCCAGTAAAATAATGTTGTCATAAAAGTCAGTACAATAATGTTGTCTTAAAAAGAAAATATCACATATGAGATCGTCTTCAACCTCTCCCACCAACGTGCCTCGTCTGTGTATCCCTTGGCCGTCTGGATCGCATGTACATGTTTCCTTGCTCAGTGACACCACAGGCTAATTTCAGAAGGTGCTTTGTTGTAATGTATGCATCTGTGCCAAGTGTAACCATCCGCATGTCTAGCATATGTTTCAACCTGTCTCCTATCATTTGGCACATAGCCTGAAACAATGAGAAATTATTTGGTGATAAGTACATACTACAATATGGCATCCAACAAACATCGTCCAGTGTCAACCTATCTAATTGCTTACGATAGGTTGTCACTGGTAATGTCTTTGCACTCTTTCAGCGACAGACACGTGGTTGCCTCTCAAGGTACTTATCGTTTGTGATGACATTTCCAATGCTTGGAAAATGCTCATAGATCCAGCACTACAGTACCAAATAAAAAATTTCAGCAATACGCCATAAATAGTACAACCTGAACTAAAAAAAACTATTTAACATTGGTCAAATGTAACAAATTTATATATCCTGCAAGGTGTTTCCTGTGGTGCTGATATGCATAATTTAAATTTTCATACATGTGAACAAGAGCAACTGCACCAAAAGAAAATTCGGCTGATTGGTCTAGATCGCGAAATGCGTCTAAGAATACCACATTGATATGTGTGACACTCTTGTTAGCAAATAATGTGCACCCTACCAAATGCAGCAAATATTCTTTGGTTGCTAAAATCCACTGCCTAGCCTCACACTTCACAGCATATAATTCTCGAAGCCACAATAGTCGAACATATGCCCTGTGGCATTGTTCAGTCTCAACTTCAGCTTCTTCGATTGTGACCTCCAACAATTGAACCAATAAGCTAATTGCCTCTCCCACATCAATTGCATCATACGTCTGGAACGCTCCGAAAATTGAGAGATGCAACAGCGAAGCAACATCATCCAAAATGAGGGTGGCTTCACCTAAAGGCAAATAGAAGTTGTTGGTTTCAAGGTGTCATCCCTCCACAAAAGCATATAGCAATCCCCTGTATCCAGTCTCCACTGAGCATGAAATCAAGGGGCTTAAGCCCGTAGAAGCTACTAAGCCTTCAATCTCAGGTGTTGCCTTTCCAAATTTGGATACTTTATGTCCGTGAGAAGCCAATTTTAACTTAGGATATTCCTGCAAAAAATTAATATCATTAACAAACATTAAATTGACAAATATAGGTTAAATTGTATGTAATTTAACATATAAATACCTCTCTGACCCACACTCTAAGCGCCACATGATTAAAGTAGTCTGTCAGCACTGAACTATCTCCGGCCCACCTGGAAAAGATTCTGAATCAGTACCAATGTAACGACCTGGACTCCAAATTGCTTAGTGAATGCTTGGTGTTTGTATTATATTAATTAATTATGTTTTATTGAATGTTTTATTGTATTAATTACTGTCCTGAGTGCTTTGTTTTTGGATGCGTGCTTGATGGGTGATGGGACGTAAGTCAACACTGTTGTGCTAAGGTTGCTAGCTATACACGTTAAGTGGACGTGCTGTGTCAGCCGTGTTTATAAGTAGCAGGCTGGCACAACAGAAGCTTACTCTTCCTTTCTCCAACCTTAGCATTTTCTCTTCTTTTCTCCCAAGTTTACTCACACCCAGAAACCTTCCTCCCTCAACCCTTCTGTACCACCTTCATCCCACGAGAACCACTGTCGTTGCCACAATATCCTGACGCCAAGAAGGACCTCGTGGTCAGAACAGACGCTTAGGACAAACCATCGCGAAGCCCGTGAATGAACTCCTGGTTAGGTCAGGGGAGTTTATTATGTTTGATAGCCGCTTTAGGTAACATGGTTGGAGACCAGGGAGTCCAACCATGGCGATGATTGCATGTCCCTCTGTGTATGTTGTTTTCCAGAAGGTATGCCTTGGAATGGATGGAATGGGTTACACTTTATGTTCGTTGGTTGGTATTTTGGGTTGATGTTAATGATGTTCTGGTATGGTGATTGATGGTATTCTGGAAAAAAAAAAGAGTTGATGCTATAAGAACTCGTCGTGCATGTGTGTGAAGTTGACATTTTGATGCTGAAAAACTCCTAAGACACTTTACAGAAGTGTTCGTGGAGGAGTCGGCTGCCGAGATGGGTTGGCCAAGTTAATCGGGTCATGTAACATGCATGTGTGCATGCAGAACGTGACAGTCCTGGTTGATGGATGTCGGCACACCGGGTTCCTTACTCGGGATGATACCTTAGAGCTGTCGAGCTCAAGTTTGCTTCGAGTGAACTACCAGGTTCCATAACTCAGATGAGTTCGTGCCTTCTCGGGAAAATAGTCATCGAGTTCCTTAACTCGGATGAGCTCGTGCTTCCTCACGAAGAGAGCCATCGGGTCCTTCACTCGGTAGAGCGATTCTCTTTAAAATTTGTTAAGTTCACGCCCTTGAACCCTGGACCGCCTTGTCCGACTTCGACTGATCTTATCCGCCTTCGTTCGACTTGGTTCAGATTCTTATCTCGGGTTAATATAGCTAGGCACAAACCCGGACACCCAATGCTTCACACTTTTTTTTCACTTGTTTGTATTGTTTGTGAATGACGTATGTGGTTACGTTGAGGTCAGCCTATGTGATGGCTTGAGATGTTTTGAACCTTGATAGAGTCGTGGCGAGAGGCTATGTATAAACACATCAGATGCCGGGATCGAGTGGTGAACCTTGCAAGGACCACGACCAGTGCATCGATGAACCTGTGTTGTGGCGGCCCTCGTTTGGGGCGGTATGTATGTAACATGGGAGGGTATGGAGATCCTAGCCAGGACAGAAGGTTCCTGTGTCGGGCCATACGTTGATGGTGTCCATGAGAGACATACTTCATTTGCATGACGAAAATAGGATGATTGATTGTAATAGTACGAGAAGTACTGGGGGCCATGTCTGTAGGGAGATCCTTATCACACCCATTTGGCTGATCACCATGGGGGGTGAGTCCTGTGCACAACAGAGTGATCTCAACGTCAACTACAGCTATCATTTGGACCATGGATTTGACCTATTTTCGGGATGGTACCACATTGCATGTTGAGAGTTGAGTTAGGAGCATGCATCATGCTAGGCAATTTAAATCGACTTGTGGAATGTTCCTGGATGCTTGTTCACGTTAGTTGCATGTTGATATATATATATATATATGGACCTTGTGGTGATACTGTGATGCTTGGATTGTTTTTCCTTGACTGATGTTACCTTTCGCTTGTTATTTTATATGATGAACTCACTCTTGCTTTGTTGTGTCATGTGGTTTGGTACCTGTGATGATCGCGAACCTGGTTCGTGTGAGCAGACAGACAGTAGCAGGTGACCAGGAAGATGACAACCTTTGGTTGGAGCTGCCGAGTTGCCAGGATGTCGATGTGATGGATCCCAGGCAGGGGTTATGTTTGCTGATTGCACCCCTGGTTTTGATAGTCACAATCGTGTTTTGCTAGTTACACCCCTGACGTTCATTTTCTTGTTCTCTTTGTAAAACTCTTATACATTTTAGACATGGATAATTGTACTTACAATTAAACTACGTTTCATATATATATATATATATATGTGCAATTGAGATGTTTTATACGTGCCTTGTTTATGTTATGATCGTCATGTGATTGCGAAAAATTTATCACAGTTTTCATTGACAAAACAAAAAGGGGTGTTCTTTTTATCAAAAGTCACGTTAATGTTATGGTTAAGAGTTAGTGATACAGTAGCGACGTGTCAGGTCATTACAACCAACATCCTCCGTCACAGGAATGTCAGGCTCCACATGTCCTTCCTGAGTAGCAACATCCTCAGCAACAACAACAACTTCCCGTTGTCTTCTTACGGATGCGGTAGGCCTACGATGTTTAGCGGCTTCCTCTTCACTACCAGCAACATGTGTACCAAATGTTCAGTCTACAACTCTACCTAGAGCCCGATGCAAACCTCTTGTTTTTACCATAATGTGTACCATTTGTTTCAATGTTAGTATAAAACTTCAAACAAAATGATAGCTTCATCAACGGTTATATCAGACCAATCCTATTACTATTTTCTTATAATACACAGTATAGACAACTATGACAAACATATATACAAATGCTACAAAATAAATTATAAAAAAATCAAAGTATAACAGGTATAGGAATGATGTTATACAACAATTCAAACTACTGTAAGTGTTTATAACAGACATTGATCATTCTTATCTCAAAAATGCCAAAAACTTCATGTCTGTGTCTCAACATTAAATTTACCTATTTACAAAACACACAATAATCAATTGAATATACTTAATATATATATATATATATATATATATATATATATATATATATATATTAAGTACAAAGCACCATGACATATGACATCTCAACCTAAACCTACCAAGACACACTTTCCTTCCACCTTCATTCTAACATATAAATACAAAATTCACATACTACATTTTAATTAAATTGATTTATTCACATAGGCAACCAAAACTTAACTTTCACATATAAAGACCTTAGCCAATATTAGGGACAACTTGTCTCATATATTTATATTGTTTACAACTTGAGGTCAATATAATTTATAAGTAGCATGTCTTTCTTAAACTATTCATGCATCCAATTGTGTTTTAAATACAAAAAATGTAAATAAATAAATAATTATTTTCCATTCTAATATATATATATATATATATATATATATATTAATTTATATTTAATTATTTAAATTTATATAAATAAGGTTCATACGGATTGGTCAATCCGTATGTGTCCCTAATCATTCTTATGGATTCTCCAATTCGTGTCATCCCCATGGATTCACATATTACAACAAACAAAAAAAAAAACTCACTAACGAAGGACGCAACCAACCAGCTCCAAATTAACCACCATCAAAGAATGCCACCCAATGCGACGACGAAGGATCACAATGAACAAACACGATGCGTCAGAGAACAAAAACCAACAATGGTGCAAAAGAAGAAGAAGAACGACCAACAGTAGCACGGTGCAAAAGAAGACAAAATAAAACAACCCCAAATAATTAATCTAATAAAAAGGGTATTTTGGAAAATCCACTATTACGCTCTGGATGTATTAGAAATGAATATGGTGTATGAAACATACACACACACATATATATATATTCAATTTATTACTTAAATAATCACACACACACACACACACACACACACACACACACACACACACACACACACACACACACACACACACACACACACACACACACACACACACACACACACACACACACACACACACACACACACACACACACACACACACACACATATATATTCAATTTATTACTTAAATAATATTGTTTTTTTATTTTACTACTTAATATTTTTCATTTTTGATACATGTCGTTGGTCTAAATAGTGATGGTTTCACACTTAATTAGTCTATTAAATTATACTAAATCGATGTGATATTATGTTAGCTTGACACGTTATTACTTGATGAAGATGAATTGAAATAAACAAATACCAAAAGTCAAAATTTAATAATGTCAAATAGTAAAATAAATAAAAAATCTTAGATAATAAACTGAAAAAAGGGATATATCAATGAAAAGCATATTTAAGTTTTTATTTATTATTTTGTAAATGGACAAAATAAGATGGTGACTGGAGCCATACTTGGTATAATTCTTAGGAAAATGCCAAGTATATTGTCTATATCAATACGGGAAAAGTGACATGTACTTACACTTAGGATCATAGGAACTTGTAGTTAGTTTTAAGTATAAATATGATATGATGATTAGTTTTATTTTATATTATCAACTTAAAAGTCTTTTTTAACATGATTTTTGATTTATTGACACTGCAAAAATTCTTTACAATTAATGCATAAATTTTAAACTATTAATGTAGTTCATTTAACATGAAAGTATGAAACTGAATAATAGCTCTAATAGGTGATTTAGAGAATAATTATTAGATAAAATGATATAAAAAAAATCGAAACTAAAGGAAGGTATTCCTACTTCCCTTATTATATACAGTTATTATAGATTACAATCACAAATATAAATTATTGAAAACTATAAATCATGATTAAAGTTTTATTAAATAAGATATGTAATCCACTAAATTTTATAATTTTTAACAAAATTCAACCGATAATAAATAATTATTTCAAAATTGTGATAAAAAGTGTGCCTTATCATTTTCTTATCACAAAATAAGAAGTTATATAATTTTATTGTGAATATTTTTATTAAAAAATAATAGTAATTTTTTTGTTAACAAAATATTATCCTAATTAAACGATGATAATTGTAATGCATTGTATTGTATCAATTACAGAAGAAGAACGTATACAATAATAACTACATGACATACAAGAATTTTGACCTTCAAAACTCAAAGGATAAATATCCACTTTAATAACAAATTAATTTCTAAATTTTGCAATTTAAATATTCTAAAAATATAATTTATTATCAAATTAATTCTAAAAATATGATTTATTATGAAATTGATTCTTAAATATTACAAATTACAACTTAACAAGCAAATGATTTTTATATATAAAGGGGGATTAATGTGTCTCACTTTTTTGCACTTTTATGAACTAAATATATATTTTTTATCATTTATGTATAAATTTGTTATCACATCACAATTTTTGGATCGAATTTGACTATTTACTCATATGTTAAACTAACTCAAATGCCACATGTAATAAGTAATAACCAATTATACACTAAATTTCCAAACACAAATTTTACCCATAAAACCCAATATCCATTAGTATATCCTTATTGTGATAAACAAAAACCCAACAATTTTCTCAATAAACACATAACCATCCAATAAATTGCCGTCTCATTATGTTTCTCAAGAAGCATCACTATATCAACACATTCTTTTTTTTTTTTTTGCATCCAAGCTACCTCAGTTGCAACATGTAACAAAGTAATAACCAACCAACCTAACCACAAAGTCAAGATTTTCATTTCAACCACATTTGTCTGCAATTTCCCACACCATCACTGATCGCAACAAAGGCGCATTTGTGACTTCATTTCAAAAACCTTGGAAGGAACCAACCAACCTAACATTGAATGTTGAGCATGTCCTTGGCCTCAGTCTGCTGCTTCACGAGCCCCTCATTGGCATACCTACTCAACAGATCCTTCTTCTTCTTCTCCAGCACCCTCCTCTCAATCTCCTTCTCGTCCGACAGCGGCACGTGCACCACAAACTCCCTCCTTTCCCTCTCCTCCTTCTCCCTCGCCCTCGCCCTCTCCTCCTCCACCACCTCCTCCTCCTCCTCTTTCAGCACCTCCCTCGCCACCATGGTCACCTCCGCCACCTCCCCGCTCAGCACCCCCCTTCCTCACCTCCTCCACTCCTCTGCGGCCTCTCGCCTCATCGCCTCCTCCGCCGGCCCCTCCAGCCGCTCCAGCACACTGTCCTCCTCATCACGATAACCATAATAAGTGGCATCAATCCGTTTATAAATTTCATAACGTGTTCTTCACTTGCGAAGCTCCGGGGGCTTTTCGAAGAGCTCCTTGACGGCTGGGAGCTTCTTGGTAGCCTCAAAGTAACGGTATCCCAGGCCACGCCTTCCCGAGTTCGGAACGTCGATGATGTTTCCATCGAGGTATGTCATCTTCGTGGAGTGCTTAGCGTAATTGGGACCGCCGAGCTCCACGATTCGGTGCTCCCAGTACGAATTCTCGTGGATGGGCTTGTTAATCTCGTCATTCAGGTCGCGGAGGCGGTGCTCACCGAGTCCCTCGTTTTGGATCTCAGCGACCTTCTTCCCGATCTCCCACATTATCTGTTGCCGCCACTTGTCCGCCTCCGAGAGATCGCGACACGCCGAGGCCAGGAAGGGACGGCGCTCCTTCGGCTTCTTCTTCTCCTCTGCCTTCATCGTGATGAAGAGGTTGAGCATTGACTGTGCCTTCTCCTCGTTACGAGCCATCTTCGGAGAAAGAAACTCTAACTAAATGTGATTGAAGAATTTGGTTGAGAAAGGAAACCCTAATCGAGTGTGAGTTATGACGAATTTGATAATGATTAGGTTTGGAAGAACTTGGATGAGTAGTGTTCAAAAGCCTCTGTTCTGTGTCTCTATCCTTCCGTGTTCAAAATCTAATATGTTTGGTCAAAAAAAATATTTCTACAAAATATTATCAAATTTTGAACCAATGTTATAAAACCCGGCCTGGTCATTGATCCAGTCGAGATAGTGGATCACTAGGTCAGTGGTCCAACCGGTGGATCAATAATTGGCTCGGTTTGACCCAGTTTATATTAAAAAATTCAAAATTATATTATAAATATGTATATAATTAACATTATTTGATTAAGAAAAGTTCATCCATAATTTCATACTCAAAAACCTAAAATAACATTTGAAATATTAAAGTTGATAACACAAGTAAAATTTATTAATAATAAAAAAGAATGTAAATAACAACTACTTAAATTAAAACATAAGTCCAATTTTCAATAAACAAAATGAGTCAAAACTGAAAAGCCTAAAAAACTACAGAAAGCATTAACAAGGGTACAAAAAGTAACTTTGTGGATCTGGCCCAAATAACTAAAAACCTAATACCAACTCTCTCTCTCTCTCTCTCTCTCTCTCTCTCTCTATATATATATATATATATATATATATATATATATATATATATATATATATATATATTCTTCTTCGTGCGCAGCTTGCCTTCTTCACTTTCATGCGCCTTCTTCACATCTGCTCCGTTCACTTCTTCCCTTCTTCAATTCCACAGCTTTCCAAATTTAATTTGCCATGCTCACAAAGATCGGGAGTAGTTGAAAATGCCATGCTCCACAACTTTCCAAATTTAATTTTCAGAGACCTTCCCCTCGACCACCAAAGACGAAGAAGTTCCTTCCACAGGTGGAGAGCAATGAAGATGACGGTGCGACGACAACCAACCCATTAAAAGGCTGAAACAACGCCGTTTGGAGCTCTTTCTTTCATGCACAACCCAATTCGAGTTCCAATAACCGACTGGGTTCCCGAGTTCATACAAAATCGGTCGGGTTCCTACAAGCCTTATACATGGCCGATTCAATGTCCAACCCGATACGGATACAACAACAGTTTGTGGTCTAACCAGTCCGACCGACCAGGCCGAACCGAGTTTAATAACACTGTTTTAAACTACATGTTACCTTTAAAAGTTCTCTACAAAATAAAAGATGCATAGAAAAGATATACCATACTTTCAATAACATATATTCTTCTTAAACTAAAAATTTTCTATAATAATTATTCTTTTTAAATAATATATATTCTTCTTGAGATTAAAACTAAAATAATTATTGTCACCTTTAAGACGAATAAATATTATTTTAAGAGTTTAACGATCATATTAACATGTAAAGTTATTTTATTTTATACTATTTTTTCATCACAAATCACAATATAATTTTAAAATAATTATCATAAAAATCAACAATTTTATCATATATGATGAATTGTGATTGAATAATGATATACAACTTTTTATACCATATAACCTTTTTTCTCTTGTTTTAAAGGATAAATAAAAAATTCATTCCAAAATATATTCAAATGACATGAATCAAAGATGAAAAATGATGTTTTTGTCCTTAAATGTGTAAAAATGATAACAAATTTATCTAGTGTTAGTTTAACCATTTAAAGGTAACTTTTTTGTTAAAGTGATAAGTGAAAACACAATTGTCACAATAAAACATTGACATTGTCTTGGTAAGACTAACTAGTCATTAAAATATTGATGGACTATTTTGTTATTTTTAAATATTATTTAATTTTTTTTTTTGCAAAAGTGATAATAAAATTTATATCAACATGATAATAAAGTTGTCCCCAAAAAAATATATATATTAATATGATAATATATATATATATATATATATATATATATATATATATATAAGTTTAATCATGATTGTATAATAGTGTTTTTTATGACAAGTCATAAATAAATAACTATTATGAAAATAATAAATACACAGATAAATATATACTTTATTACATGAAAAATTAATCTGAAAAATTAAATCAATCAAATGATTTAATTTATCAATTAAAGATAACCAATTGATTATCATTAAATATATCAAAGTTATCATATTTATTAAGATATTATAAACCATAAGATTAACATATCCCAACAGTATAAATTTTACTGTAAATCTTTAAACTTATACCTTATATAAATGACTTAATTATCCTTTAATTGTTTAAAATGAAACAATAATATCTTCTCCAACAAATTAATTAATTATTTGACAAAAATCGATACTTTTTATATCAGTTGTTGACATAACTAATATAAAACATTACATTTTCTAAATCAACTGTTTAACAACCGATGAAAAACATCTAATTTCCATCAAATCATTATTAACGAATGTGACAAAAATAAAATAATTGCTTTAATTTAAATCCAATAATATTCAATTAAAAAAATTTATAACTTAAAATTGTCTTATGATATTAAAAAGTATAATGAAAATGTTTTAAATTGATTTTATATTTTATATAACTTTTGAGTAAAATTTTTAAATAATTAATCCATCAAACAATCTCAACCAAATCTTGAAATTTTACAAGAATTTTCTTTTTCTTTTTCTACAGGTTGTTGGACTTTCTTTTTTCCCCATAATATATTTTCTATATATGTACAGACAATATAGACATTCACAATTATGTCCACTACTTAATAATTTCCAGTTTGTACACAATTCTAAGCACAAGAAGTGCCTGAACATGGTAAGGTAAACAGAGTACACAATACTCATCTCTAATCATAGCAGCTATAAAATAAGAAACAACAAAAAAAATCACCGCTGTTCTACTTTACAAATAAAGCATAACCCATGTCCCCTAATATCACTAATGCTTGCATTGCACGTGTCAAAATCGCTGCTATACTTACTTAATACATGTAAATTATTCCTCCTTATAGACATATGTACAAAATGATTAAATATATTATAAATAACAAAAAATACTCTACCATTATTTCAATAATTTTATTTTCTTCGGCGGAAGAAATCTTATAGGTAATAAGTAATAACATTGATCGATTACGAAGTTTATGCATGAAAGATTAAAACAAGGCGCATCATAAAACACGGCAAAATAAGCCCAGAACAGACAAAAACGCAACAATGCAATAGTTCATGTTACTAATAAAAAACACGGAATAAAATTAAAAGAAACACCTCAAAGAAAAGCCATATAGGTCATTTATAACAAACCTAGTTCTATTCAACACATTGAATGCAACATGAAAAGTAAAACAGTTGTTTCAAGCAATTTAAGTATCGATATATTCAGAAAGAAATTATATTTTCTACGCCTTCGTTTTAGAAAAAGCAACCATACATAATTAATTAGCTTTCTTTCTTTTTTTTCAGAGGGAGGAGGGAAGATGCAATAAACTGGTTACTATCTACCAATGAAACAAAGATTCAAAAACTGAGCAACAGCCCTATTCAAATCCCAAGTTTAATACACAAGGTTTAAGGCTGCAAATTTCTCTAGTAAAAAGCCAGAGTCAACACACTTGCCATTCAACTAAAAACAAAGATAACATATTAGACATAATACACTGCAACATACCTTCCAGTCCATCGATGCCAACCTATTCATTTGACAATTAAGCAGAGCTACAAACAAACCCATAATCACTATGACTGAGTTGACTTCATCTCTTAGACTCTTACTTCAGAAACAGGATTTATGTAGAAAATTAAACATCCATAAAACACAATTTCAATGACAAAATTCAGTTTCTTCTTTAATATAAACATGCAACATTTTGCAAGTTTGAAAGAAATCAGACCAACCAACAGGATGTCATGATTGCCAGAAACAGGAATAACAAAAATGAACATGAAAGTGGTGATGACCAGAAGTATCATACAACCATTCAAGGTGGCATTCAGTGCATACAAACTTCACATATAACATATTTGGTACAAGAAATAACAATAATTTTCTGAACATAACAAATTTTTGGGAATGTTAATTTGTGAATAGGTAGAAATAAAAGTTTTCCACCTTGAAGATAAGAATTGAGAATAAAATTTCACTGTACGGATTAACTATAAAAAATATGATTTTAGAGGTATAAAACTTTGTTGGGAATAAACATACTGCTTTTAGGAAAGCTGAGTAATAACTAAATATATTTTATAATCCTGGGAATATCATCCACAAAAGTGAATTAATTGAGAATAAAATATTCTGTTATCAAATGCCACATAAGGGTAAAGATTTTTCAAAGCAAGTGATTAATCAGTCCTTTGAGAAAAGAAAAACTAGAGAAACAAAAGAAAGAAAAAAGAATTTGCCCAACTTTGACTTACTTCAAAAAGACAATTTAAATTAGCACCATGGCAAAAAAAGATTCAAAATATGTTAAAAGAGAAAATTGAGCCCCTAAAAAAAGAGTGCACTCTTTGTGCTTTTCTGTTGGAAGGAGGTAAAAGGCTATACATCATATAACTAGTTAAGGAACTCTACTACATAAAAAGATTTCTCAAAATGTGGGAACATTACAAGCAGGTCAAAATCAAACTTAAATGAAAATTATTTGTATTTCTTCCTTTTTAATTTAAATAAACTGATTAAACCTGCTAAATAACTGCAAAGATTTAAGTACAAAATAACAGAGGAAAAATGAAAAAAAAAATGATAATTTGGCTTCATTCCATTTTATCTTTTCAAGGGGAAAAGGTATATTATGCAATTTCATTTCAATGATTACATAAGAATGAAAAAGTAAGAAAAAAATATAGTAATAAAAAAACAAGGGGAAACAGTATCAAATAACTATATAAAAACCATCAAACAAGTCAAGAATACCAAGTTGAAACACAATGGTACACACAACCATAAATATTTAAAAATACAATTTGGACAGAATCCCAAACTCCTTATAAATACCAATAAAACTTCAATTCACAGTACAAAAACAGTTCCATAGGAATTTTTTTGAAGATAAACTAAGTCAAAATACTACACTATTTTGAAAGGGAAGAAAATAAGAAAAAGCAGGTGGCGAAAACAGAACTCCATTTGGTAATTAAAATATTCTGATCAGTAAGTAGCATTTCATTATAAACACGCCAATTGCATCAGCTCCTTAAACTTCAGAACTCAGAAGAAACGCCAGGCCAGTAATAAAAGACTGATGCACTTATGTGGAATCTGCAAAATGAATAAAAAAGCATGAAAACAATTTAATTGGAAAAAACGGGCCCAAAAACCAAGCTTTAGCAAAATTGGCTGGGAACTATTGAAACTCAAACAGCTAGCTCAAAATCATTTGATTTTTCAAGGTGCTTAGAAAATCACATTTGGAAAGGTTTAAAAAAAACTGCGTTGCAAACATTCAACATTATTAGAAAACCATGAGCCAACACAATGTAGAGCAGTAAAAAGTATACTACAGTGAGAAAAAACCAAGAAAAATCATTTTCCACAAGTCTTTGTGACAAACACAACCAAGTAGTCCATTCAAAAGACTGGGAATTCCATGCTGCCTTCGGATTCCGTCCTCATAGAAGATTTTCTGGTGGGATAACTGGGAAATGGTGATATTCCACAAATGAGCACCAATAGCAATAACATTGATCTGAGTGACTCAACTACAATCCAAGACCAAGGATTATGACCTAAAATGAATGAGCTCACCACCCTCTCTTAACCAAATTCTCTCATGGTAGTTGGTTCATCATCCTGTCAATCTCTTCTGTTCTTGGTTGTCTCGCACTGGCAGTCCAATCTGTTCTTCAGTGAGCATATCACAAACTCCTCATCCAAACTACCAGACCTCCCATCTTCAAAACATAAAAAAATCACAAAAGAAGCATATCACACATTCCTCATCCAAACTACCAAGAACTCCCATCTTCATTGTCTAACATTCATGTCATCCTCCATGACCAGTGACATAGATGGAAACACCTATACTCATATCAACGAATATGAATGAACATATACCATTATGTTCCAGACAAACAAATATAAATTATAGTAAAGCACAAAAAGAAGAGGCTACCAGGCATGGCAAAAGCCAAAAAGAATGACCAATGTCGGTTCATGCTAAGCATTCAAAAATATATCCTATTCGACACCCTAAAAGTTGGCACTAAAAACCCCAAGAATATACCCAAAAAAGAAAACCCAGTACTTTGCTTGCACTTCCTCCAAATTCTACCCTATTCCCTGCTACAATTAAATACAGTACCAAACAAAAACAAATTAAGGCCAAACAGGAAAAGACATCAATTATCTACAAAAAAGTGATCATACGCCATACCTAGTGCCCCATGTAGGGCGCAGCTCCACCACCATATTGCCCTCTTCCAGATCCACCCTGCCCTATCTGCTGATTCTGATTCGGATACGCCACCTGCAACCCCATCTGATTCCCATATCCTCCAACAACACCGGGACTTATATTCGGCTGAGCACTATAACCACCACCCTGCACCGCAGGCCCTGCAGCAGGCACACCAGGGTTCACCGCAGCACTCGTTCCAATACTCCCCAACAAATTCGTCAGCCCCAACGTCCCCTGCGACGCCAGCAGGGCCGTCAACGCCTGTGCCATTGCCGGATTCAACGCGGCCTGCGCAGCAGCAGCCGACGGATTAAACCCAATTCCCGGCCCAGCCGGCGCCATCAAGTGCCCCGGCTGCACTGCCGCACCACCACCACCACCACCATAACCCGCAGCGGCATTAGCACCAACATTACCATTCCTCTGAAACTGGGCCCGCTGGGCGTGCGCATTAACATTCCCGTGCTGCTGCTGCTGTTGAAATTTCCCAGCCTTGGGCCCATCAATCGCCTTCTGGCAATGCAACATGTGCCCTTCGAAATCCTTATGAGGCTCTTCCAACGCTCTCCTCGCACTCTCCGGATTCCTGTAAACAAATAGACAAAACCCCTTAGGTTTTCCGGTGGCCTTGTCAAGCCCCAAGGGCCCTTCCTCAATCTCCCCGAACCGCGAAAAAAACGCGAGAAGCTTCTGCGGATCCAGGTCCGCACCGACGTTGCTCACGTAGATCTTCTTCTGCGTGTACTCCGAAACCGACGACGACGGAGCCGCCGAAGGCGCCATCGGCGTCGGCGGCTGGTTACTAACCGGTCCGATAGATGCCAGCTGGCACGCCGTCATGCGGTTGCCGATCTTCTTCTGCGGCTCCTTGAGCGCGTTTTGAGCGCCGCGGCGCGTCTTGAAGAGTATGAAGCCGTAGCCCTTGGACTTGCCGGAGACCTTGTCGGTGACGGCTTTGCAGTCCTCGATCTCGCCGTACTGCCGGAACGCGCTAATTAGGGTTCCGGCGGTGGTGTCCCAGCCCAATCCGTGGACAAATATCTTCCGGTGCACCGGATCTCCATCCGCCGCCTTTCGGATCCTCTCCGCCACGTCGCGGTGCTTCGCCGCCGCGTCGCAAAGAAGGTTCAGAAGCTGGTCCTTGCCCAACGGTTCCAGAAGCTTCGATATCGGGACGTCATCTTCATCTTGCTGTTGCTGTTGCTGCTGCTGTTGTTTGACGACGTCGTTTTCTTCTTCTTCTTCTTCCTCCTCTTCTTCCTCATCCTCCTCTTCTTCTTCTTCCTCTTCGAACTCTTCCTCTACCTCTTCTTCCTCAACTTCCTCTTCAACTTCTTCGTATTCTTGAGGGGGATTTTCGGGTTTTGGTAGGTGCTGCTTGAGCGGTGGCTCGGCGGATAGAGAAGATTTGGGTGCTACCTTTCGCTTCCTCCCCATCGGCGGCATTACTAGGGTTTTTTTCCGGATTAGGATTTTTAGGTATCGAACATTTTCACTGTGAGACTCTATATATATAATTATTTGGCTGCCACAACTTTATATTTTTAATTTGCTTTCCCGGGATAGGAGATTGAGGAGACTGTTTGGATTTGGGCCTTTTTTTTTCTCGTCCACAATATTTCTTCAAATCAGTATTTGGATACTTATTCATGGTTCATTTTTATAATCATTAGTTGTTTTTGATAAATAGAGAACTTCGATGATATTTAATCATTATCTTATGGTTGGAATTTAGACCATGGTTGTCAGACTTTGTTAAATCTCATGTTTGGATTGGCAGGAACTTGGTTTGAATTTGTTTCCAAAACTTTGATATGGAATATTATGATAAAAATGTACTTCACACTTGACTCTAAAGTGGGTAAGTCCTTTAAGGGTGATATAAGGATAGTTTATGCTTAAAGAGAAAGATTTGTCCAAATCTAATCAGGAACCATTGGTTTAGTGTTGAATGTGAAGGTTTGCACTTGCATGGTAAAAAAGTGTATCTGTTATGATCATAAAACTTAGGACTACTCAAAACAATGACAGTAAGAATAACCTTGACGGATGGAGGAGAAATGTCAGAGAAAATCACGTTAATCATGCAAACCCTAATTTGAATTTAGAGACTAAGATAATTAATAAGACAATGAATTTGTATAAGGATTGGCTAATTATTTATTAATTGAAACATTCAAATAAAATAAAGAATAAATAACATGGTGCCATTAAAAGTGGGTTTAATAGGGGGATAAAAATATAAAAATATTAAGGATGAAAGTGGGTCTCCCATAATTAATGACCAATGATAATACCAATCATGCAGTCACCAATCTCAAGGAGGGACAACCAAAGAGGAAAAAGCGAATCCACAATGAAAAAAGGCAAGGTAATTTCTTGGAGATAAATGATATAAGTACACATGTTTTATTCAAGTGGCTCCATGTTGCTCAATTGATTTAAATATCAAAGGGAAGAATCCAATGACAATTGGCATGCCTTTGGAAGGTCCAAGCAATATAGCAAGGGGTGCGATGATAAAGGGTCATAATATTTTAATCAACTGTTATATGTCTTTATTGATTACCTACTAGTCTTGTTAATTTCAATTTATTGTAATCGTAATGTGATCCTTGGATAAAATGAAAATGATAGTTATGTGGTATTCAAGCTCATATATTTGTTTGTGTCTATCCCTCTCCACTAAGCACTACAATCAGATCTTGTGTTTGTCACCATCATCTCATCGATCAACCATGGGAGGTTGCTGACGGTATTGCAACAACGAAGAAAATGTGACGGAGAAAGTGCAACATGAAACAAATTAGAAAGGTAAAATAGTAAACGAAAAAGAGAGAGAATGAGTCCTATAATGGTACCACGGTCATAGCAACACATTGGGTGTTGTGCTGGGGAGCAGAAAGGGAGAGGAATAGTGGATTTTCATTATCGTGGCCAACAAAGGTTGTGGTGATGATGGTCTTCTTTCTCCCTCCTTAGGGCGAAACTACAAAGTCATCTACAAGGGCCATCGCCCCTTAACATTAAGTTATTTTGCATATATAGTAATATATATATATATATATATATATATATATATATATATATATTTGCCCCCTACTAATATTGGGCCTTAGGTGTAAAAGATGAAGCTCACACCTCATGATAACAAAGAACGTAATAATTGCATATGTTTTTTAAGATTTTTAACGATAAACACATATTTATTTATTGTGGACACCCTTATCTTTACAAAAACAAATAAAAAATGTAGGCTTTTAAACTTTTAGTTTTCCCTTCTACACACTAGTCTTTACTCACACACCTTACTACTTGTGCTCCCCAATTCTCATGACATGAATTAGTGAAAAAAGATTCTCTTCATTCATCAAATTCGCACCCAAAGATGTAGTAGTTTTATCAAGTTTAAGTGTTTCACGAAGGTGATTTTAAAATTCTTGATTAATTCGTTGCTTTTTAATTTCAGGGTATAAATATAAATGTGAAGATGTGATATCCATGTTTATTATGTGGAAAGAAAGCCACCAACACGACCATGTTTGGAGATTTATACTTATGTTTTTATAAGAGTGAATTAAGCATAATCACATAATGATTTAAATTAGGCAATTAGCCATAATTGCATGTCAATTTTTTATTGAAATAAGCTATTATAGTAATATGGCATAATCACTTAAGGTATGCTTGAATTAGGAAAATAATCATAAGTCCATAATCACATAACAATTTGATAATGAAGGACTACAAAAGGGTGATGACTTTAGCTTTGAAGGAGTTACTATTAGATCAATGTTGAGGAAACAATGAGAGGACATTAATATGAAAATGATCTCACTTTTATTTTATTTTTTTATCTTCATTATCATTAAATACTTTCCAAATCCAAAATACAATTATATCATTGTTTCATAACGTACTTTCCATAATACAAAACTAAAATAACATTCTATAAAGTATTTTCTAGAATAGAAAACAATAGATTTCAATAAGTACTTTCCAAAATATTGTTTGAAATGTTGTATTTTTAAAAGTAATTTATGAAATATTGTTTGAAATTTTGTATTCTAGAAAGTACTTTATGAAATTTAATAAAAAAAACATTTTAAATTTGATCGAAAATTCAAAAGACAACCATCTCAATAAAATGAGACGACAATAAAGCATTTTAATGTGTTTATATCCCACCTCTTCAACATTTAACCAAATTACATAACACGTGCAAATCATGTATGGAGATCCAAACCTTGTAAGCACTTTTCCTAGTGTACATTTTTCTTGTGTGGTGTCTACTTTACATTTTCATGCTCATGGTTAAGCTTTTCTCGAGGAGAGCAAAAGGAAAACAAACTGTATGTGCATGTACTTGGGGATGGCAGTCATTATGCACAATTATTCTTAAGAAACTTCTTTTTATTTATTTTATTTAAATTGGCAAATCAAACTGGATGTTGAACCTTTCTATGCCTTGGATCACCACCTACAATTGTTTACATTTTGTCCTGGTTATGTTTGTCTGTATGTATAAACTAATCTGTTACGATATTGTTTCCACTTTCTAGGCTGAGGAAAGGCACTGTGATATTCTAGGTCGCCTTCTGTACACCGCTAAGCTGGTTGTAAAGCAAGAAGGTCTTGATAATGGCTTCAGGATGGGCCAGATGGGGTAAGTATTTTTCTCCATGTCATTGCAGGAACATTGATCGATCATATATTATTTAATTTATAGGTTCTTGCGGTGTTTGTTCTGTATTTTTATGGAGGTGAGGGTTGGTTTTTGGTAGGTCAATCAGTTTACCACATTCATGTGCACCTCATTTGGGGACGACAGATGGGCTGGCCCCCTTTCTAAAAGGTCTCATAGTATGTCATTGCCAACCTGCAGTAATGCTCTGCCTATGCAATATATAAATAATTGTTTTAAATGACTTAGTAGTGTCTTCATGTTACACCAAGAAACTATAATGTTGTGTTAGATGACCTATATTAACTAGTTTGTCAAATTTATGCTAAAACCATATTGCAAAGTCGTTTATGGATTATGGTTGTTGATGGCATTTAAGTGTTTCCTATGCTATGTTATAATTCCTGCACCAACATTGGCAGCATCATGTTTGTGAATAATCAGATATTGATGTGCACATTTTTTGCATGTGATTTTGTTTTGTTTTTGAATTGAATTGAGAGGTGTGGTGTGAGTTTCAGTTTATTACTAGTTTTCATCCTGTTACAAACTTGAAATTGATAATAAATCTCAATATACTTGAGTAGTTTAGATAAATAAAAAATTGAGACAAGAAACCATGTAATCCGTTTTGTCTCCTAAATTGACACAATTTTAGTCTCAAAATCAAATCCATGAGATCAAACAATGCTTTCAAGCATTTTCCTTGCTATTTTTCATGGTGGAGAGACTCCAATAAAATGGGATAGTTGAATGCAAACACTGACATATTCTAAACATACCCATGGTGTCAAAATAAAATTTGATTCTAGGACTAGAAAATATGATTGTTACAGAACTATGTTGATTAATAAATCACTGCTTTAGAACCGAATAAGACATAGATCATTAATTATTTGCCACTTAGTAAGCAATCCATTGGATGCAAATGAATCTTCAAAATTAAACATTGTGCTGATGAATATTGATGCAGATGAAGTTGTTGACTATTTTGAAACTTTTTCTCCCGTTGTTATAAAGCTTACTATCATGCATTTAGTGTTTGCTTTAGCTATAACCAAGGGTTGGTTCCTACATTAACTTGATGCAAACAATCATTCTTACACGGGGATCTTAATGGAAAGTACATGAATGTGCCAACAAGTTTTTAGTCCATTCATTCTAATAGATTATGTTAACTTATTAAGTTCTTACAACTAACATTTATAACAAAACTAACAAATTAACATTTATCAATAAAAAAAATAAATTTAAGTTCTTACTTCTTATATGGTCTCAAGTAGGCCAACAAACAAGAGTCATGCATTGTGCTGATGAAAATTGAGCAATATAAAACTTGACTGGTTCCTACTTTTTCTCCTATTATAAAGCTTATCATCATGCATTTAGTGCTTGCAAGATTTAGCTGTAACCAAGGGTTGGTTCCTACTCTTTGTCCAATCATTCTTACATTATCCCTATATGATACCTTCAATTGAGATTTCAGACTATCCTTGATTGTTATGGAGTTGATCTGTTTTCCTAATAAATTTATCAATAAATTAATCTGATCTTTAAAGTTTCGTAATCACCAAAACTTTTAGGCCCTTTATACGTTACACATCCTTTGTTCTAACAAGATACTTGATTAGGGTTACTATATATTTTAAATAATTTATAGTATTCTTTCTATATATATATATATATATATGTTAAATATATTTTTCCTTGATTTATATATTATTTTAACATTACATATTTTATTGGATTTATTTAATATATGTTGTTACTTAAATGTTTATATGGGTTTTTGATAATTCTACTCCTAGACAATAGGGTAAATACATATTTACAAAAAAAAATTGATGCCTAAGCTTGTAAAGTAATTACAGATGTGAGAAAGAAATTAAATGAGAATGTGTTTCTACTCATTGTCCCCCATTAAATAGAATGTAGTTCCTAAAGATCATAGAAGTCGAGATCTTCAAAATGGAAAAAGTTATTTCTCAATAATATAAGGAAAATAGGATAATATGCAGAATCTTATAGTTATTTCCGCTCAATTATCACTAAAGATCTCTTTACAATATTACAGCTCACAGCAACATGAAGTATTATTGTTAAATGTTAATCAATGTTTATTGGTTTGCGTAAGGCATTATTTTCATTAAAATGACTAATATATATTAATGAATTAAAATATAATACTATTACGTAACAGAACGTAAAAGCATATTGATTAATTGCATTAAAGGACCTTCAAATGATGTCATTGTTAGAGGAATGGGATTATCAATAACATAACATTAGATTATTGATGGCTCAAGGCTGGCAAGTCTGATCCAAGCTTCTCATATTTTCCGAAAGCAAACAGAACTATAGATTTACATATGCAGATATGCTAATAACCTTGGTTGCATTCGTGTTTGAACTATTTTTATGTTACCAGATGTACTACAAATAGAGTTGGGCATGCAAGCAATCCTATCTATGAAGTTCGTCATATGAAGTCCACACGTTTTAAATAGACTCATTTTTAGTGAGTCAGCATCCGCTCCCACATAATCCATGGGTTCATTTTTAGTGAGCCCGCATCCGCTCCCATATTCTTTCTTTCTAATTTTTTCTAAATTACACAAGTATAATTGTTTTTTAAAAGTAGGTCATAAAAAGCCCGCAAAGCCCGGCAGACTAGCGTGTTTCACCCATGGGTTAAACAAATTAAGCTCAAAAGACCAGCAATTCAAACAAACTTAAAAATAGGACTCATATATCATGTGAGTTGCAGGTTAATTTAGCGGGTAGCCCATGAACCCAAACCCATTTGTCCGACTCTAACAATAAACATGAGAGCAATCTAATCTTTTTATTTGACAATCAACTCGTTTTCTTTCACTCTTGCGGTTCATTTTAGGATAAAATGATACCTTTAATTTAAACTTCATGCCAAGTCAAAAATCAAATATCAGGTTATACTTAAAAAATTTAAGTGCCGAATCACTTGTATCAATACTTTTTTATTTGTTTTGAACATTTGCCCTTTAATATTCATAAGAAAACAAAATATTGATTAATTAGAAAATTATTTGGCCTAATATATATACTATAAACGCAATAATACATATAAACAAATATATAAGTTATATTAATTCTCAAAATAACATATATGAATTAAAAAAGCAATATATTTTAACATAGATAACATTGTAAAATGATACATATCTATTTAGTACTAGTAAATATATTTTAACTAAGTTATACAATATAAATAATATTATATTAGTAATTAAGTCAATACCATATATTACTTATTATAAATAATATTTTATCACTCATAAACTTATAAAAAAATTATATGTAATTATGTATGGTTAAATTACATTTTCCATTATCGAAATTCACCTTGTTAGTTTTTAGGACACTAGGAGTACTGTGTTTTGTTGAAAAAAAAAACAAGAGAGAAAAGAAGAGGAAATTTTAAAAATATGTATAAATCCTATACCTTTTTTACTTTATTTTAATTCAAATATTTTTTTTCTTATTTTTTTTCCATTGTATTCTCTTTCATTCTACCAAACCAACCTAAGGGAATTATCATGTAACACAATATGCATTTAAGGATGTCAAGAAGGGGATGTCGTTAATTTACATGATTTCGTGCAAGATATCAAATCTATATTTTTCTTCGGATAAATAAAATTAAAAAATGTATATAAGAATGGATATGGTTGAAAGGGTGGTCATCTTCTTTCACCGGTAAGCCTTTGACATCCCATAATTAGCCCAAAAAACAGATGTTGAAAAAGATTACCCAGAAAAGCAACAACCCCCAACCAACTTTTGCAGCTCCAATTTCCAAACGTAATTTTTGTAGTAATAATAAATAAATAAGAACCAACGTTGCATAGTAAATTCTGGTTCATTCAGCAATCAACAACACGTGATGTCTCTACTTATATAAACAACAAATGCTTGCACTTGCACAGTACTTAGTTGTTTGTTGGGTTATATTAAAGTTTAAAAAACTTGGGTTTTGATTCTCCATGCCATGGCTTCTCTTGTACTTCTTCTCTCTCTATTTGTGCGTCCCAATATTAGAAACCAAGTTTCCACTGTTGCTGCTTCATCATCAGATATTAAAGAAGATACATCAACTTGGCATGTGAGATGGGAAAAGCAAAGAGAAAATGATGATCTAGATAACGGGTTGGAGGGTATCATGGGAGAGAAGATTCTGCAAGAGCCAAGAGTTAGTATCCATTTGATATAGTCAAAAAGAGATATATGTATTGGTCATGAAAATCATCGATTTGTGATAAATTATGATTGTCATCCTTCCAAAATGAACGAGTAACATTGTTCAATTTATCATTTTCTGTCCTTTTTCTTTAACTATCAACTCTATTCTGTTCTGTTTTTCGTTTGTGCCTTGTTTCTATTTTTAAACTGAGATATAATGCATACAGCATATTGAAATTTTACCACATTATTTCTGCTATCTCCCTTGATGCTTTACGTAGGAAACCTAGATAATTCTGTGGTTTGAAGATACAATGTTTATGGGTTGGTTGTCTAACCTTTTTAAAAATTGATTTGAAGAAGGTATAAAAAATTAATTTATTTTTGAGATGTTTTATAAAAAGCAATTTTTTAAATCTCAAAATAATCAGAAATATTATTTATTTTAAAATTAAACAAATTAACTATTTTTTTTAGCGCTAAGAAGAATATTTGAGACAGATTATGAATTTGAGATGATCCATTACAAGCCAAGCTTTGATGGGATATCTATAGAACTTTAGCACTCAAGTCAGGGTTTGCAAAAGAAGATGAAAAATGTATATTGTTAGAGAGAGTTGTTTACTTTAAGCTTGTTAGGCTTACTTAAAGGGTTCTTATTGTTGTAATAATTGTTTCTTGTGTAATGAGGCATGAGAGATGCTTCTAAGCTAAATCCTTTGATTTGCAGTGTTATTATTAACGAATTGCATTTAGGATTCTACGTTTTACATCTATGAAAGTCTCAATATGAGTAGAGTCAGCTCAACGTGGGACCTAAAGCAAATTCTGAGACATTTTTTTATATTTTAAATAAAAGAAGTCTATGTTAAATCTTTTTGTCAATTTATGTGACATATTTTATTTATAAAAGCTAATAGTAATTAGTAAAGGGGAAAGGGAGAGTATAGTTCTTTATAAAGCATATTAGCTTCATTTAGCAATTATCATATGCTGAATGGGGGATATTTTTAGAGAAAAAAAATTAAAAATAACATGGAGGGGATGTATAAGTAAAAGGGGCTGCATTTAGCAATAACCATATGATTCAATGATGTTTATCCTTATTAGCCTTCGATTAAGGTGACCTCAGCCCTTCATTCAAATGACTTTATAATTCTTTAAAAATAATATTTTATTCAAATGAATTTCTAAAATATTTATCTATTACAACAATAAATTCTAAAAGTTATTAGTTTCTTGAAAAGGATATTTAAACAAAAATATGAAGGGGATGAATATGTAAAGGTGACACTTGCCATATGCTGATTCAATAACGTTTATCCTTATTGGGTCTCAATCAAGGGGGCCCAAGCCCTTTATTCAAATATATACCTATGTATTCAATGATGTTTATACATATTAAGCCTCGATTAAGGTGGCTCAAGCCTTCTATTGAAATGAATATTTAGAAAATTTATCCATTACAAAAATAAATTCCCAAACTTAATTTCTCGATAGAGGATATTTTATAAAAAAATTAAAAAAATATAGAGGGAGTGTATAAGTACAAATGAGAGTCGCATTTAGCAATTGTCATTTGCTAATTCACTGACGTTTATCCTTATTGGGCATGAATCAAAGTCGCCTAAGTCCTTTATTCAAATACGGGTGCTGCTATTTCTACTCCATTTCTGCTCTTTCCACCTCCATGCTTCTCAAAATAGTCAAATGGACAATTATACCCTCCTATCATTTCCCTGAATATCCTTCCCCCCCCCTCATCAATAGCCATCCTACAGTGCACCCCACCCTTTTCCCCTTCTTTTTCGTTCTCTACCTCCTTAACCTCATTTTGCACCGCTTGTAACCTCATTTCGTGGCACATTTTAGGCCTTAGTTTCATTTTTGTATGTGGTTGTCACTAGTTGGCCTTCATTTCCATTTTCGTTGGAGGTGTTTTTATTTTACATTTAGATCAAACAGAATACCAATTCCATTTTGTTGAGAGACAAAACATAATCGTGATATTGTTATATGTTTGGGGGTGATACACACAACAAAATCATATCGAAATGTATTTGGTTTGGACTTTGACTCATTTTTACAAAATTAACTTATAAAGTGAGAGTTATTTTTTACTTTTATATATATATATATATATATATATTCTAATTTAGTAATATAACTAGTTATGTGTGGTAATAGAGTTTCACCAAATATTTTGAGGGGGCTAAAAGAATAAGACATTAATGTACTCAAAATTATAAATAACAAAATTATGTGACTCAAAATTCAAAAACAAATCAATAAGAAATTAATGAAAAATATAAGCACATATTAAACTATTCCAATAGATAAAATATATTTCATCTAATTAACATAAGAGACAATAAATGCTTTGTTATTTTTAAAATCAAACTTATTATATATATATATATATATATAATATGAAAATTTTTAATAAAAATTTCATTTTTGTAAGTCTAACAACTCCTGATTTATGTCAAGTTCCGTTCACATTTTTTTTATTAACCACATATTAAAAGAATATATATTAAATTATCTGGGGGAACCAATATGTATACTTATATGCATCAAAAACAAACTCATAAGATTGATATAATGATAAAAGATCTCGTTAAACTAACATGAGAGTGAACAATTTTTTAGTAAGAATATCTGTATTTGATTTTCAACCTTATATAAAAAGCTCTACTACTATTGATGTGTATCTCTAACACATATCCCTCATGAGTTTGCATGATTGAACATCTAATTTGACCATGTCTCTAATTGATGTGATATTTTTAATACATATACCTTCTCACACGGAAGATTATTTGAACATTTAAAGTTTAAAATTTGTAGACCAAACATTTGTGGATGATTTAATAGTAACTCAAAAGTTAAACAACAAAATGAGTTATAAATTTAATTCAATTCTACAAAATCAATTTACAAGATAAGATAAAAGTTATTTTATATTTACATATATTATTTTAACTATATTATTAGTTGATGTATAATCTTCAAGATTACATTTATAAAAAAGAATAGAAAAGAAAAAAGAGTTAAACTTGCCCTGAAGTCAACCGACACCTCTTTATATAGCTGTTGTTAGGAATCAAGTTACATTAACTCAGATCAAGATATTAATACTTGTTCTCATTATGAGCCTCCACATGATTAAAATGTATTAAAAAAATCACATACTATTAGAAATGTTCTAATTGAAAGGATAGACATGAATACAATTACCAATAGCCTCCGCACGCAGTCTTGGTATCTCTGTTCCTCACAAGTCACTGTTTTCAGGGATGCCCTTCAAATGATTCTGTTTTCTTTTTGTGACGATCTGAATGGACCCAGGTGAGGTGAGTCTGTCACCACCACCATTTGGTTCGACTAGTCAATACGTCTCTCACGTCCCTTTCACTTCAAATCCAAAGTCTTTGTCCCTCTCTGTCTGTGCCTTGAACTCGTGGAATAGTTCTCATGCATTATTATGTCCATTACATGTCCACAAATGGTACACTGAGATAGATTTTGCTCAACTAATGATGCTGATACATAATCCACTCCTCACGTCTAGTCCTAGATCCACGACCTGTAAATGTGGCCACAAATCAGTTTCCCACATTTAATTTTTAAATAATGCATGCTATACACCCACTCACTTACTCATATAAGATAAAATTTATGAAATTATTTTATTATTAAATTATAACATTTAATGATTATTTAATAATAAATTATATTTTTTAATATTGATTTAACATAATAATAAAATTTATAATTAATTTATTATTAAATTGTTTTAATATTAATTCATTATACTTTTATATATTCAATAAATAAATTTAAATTTTTTATCTTTCAATAATCAATTTATTAATATTATACACGTTTAAAGATAAATTTAAATATTTATCTGTATTTATATTATTTTTTATCATCATTAACCACTCGAATATCCTCTACGCTTACATTTTGGAAAATAATTGATGAACACTAACATTGAGATGGTATCTACAGATAAAAATATAAATATAATAGATAATATAATGTGATTAAGTGTTGAATGCGATCAATCAAGATTTGAAGTATAATTTGAATCATTCCTAAAAAAGATACTCACATTTAATATCCATAGAAGATATATAAGATTGGTTGAATGGTTAAAAAAAGAAAAAAATTATAGATTTAATCTCTCTTACTATCAAAAATTAACAAATTAATAATTAATATTTAAAAAAACATTTAATATTCATACTGTGTCAAATAGGATTATCATGAAAAAAAATAGAGTTTAAGGAGGATGCATTACTAGTGTATGATTTTATATTATCAAATCATGGTTGACATGATTTTTAAGATAATTATAATTAAAATCAAATAAATATATCATACATGATTAGTTATTTAATGATAGTATAAAATTATTTTACATTATTAAATATATATCTTATTCTCTAAAAAATGATATAATATGATAAAAAAGAGAAAAAAAATAATAAGTATTTACAGAGTGTTTTATCCATTACCTTGATGTAAGATGCATGTATGCCTTGGTGATTAGGAGCATTGCTCTTTAGTTTGAAAAAGTCTGAGCCCCATGCACATAGCAAAGTTAAAGGATGCCCTGTTACGCCATGTGAGATAACATTATTTGGTTCTGATTGATTTCGATACTGATTTTAGCTATAACAGTACACGTGCTAAAAAATGTATAAAGTGTTGCATCTATTTTTGCTTTAGAAGTAATAAAATTCTTGTTAGAAACTAAAATGATCGAAAACAGATACAGATAAGATCATTCATTCATTCTCTATATTTGTTTCGAAGATGCATTGTGTCTGAAAACTTAGCTTCTTCTACAACAAAAGCTGAAATGTATAACTTCTTATATATATTGAACCTATAATTATTTTGTTCTTATACGTAACATTTTTCCATGGTCTCTTATAGTTTTATGATACTTAATCCAACTAATCACGTCAACTTTAATTAATTGATTTCGGGAAAGAATCAATTTAGGGAACTATAAAATATTCACTGCTCAAATATAGATCAGTCTCATGACTTCTAATAAATAATATATCAGTGTATCAAAAGTTTTTCTCAATCATTTTTTTCATTATAAATTAAGCTAAAATGTATATTTATTAACTCTGACATTTATCCCATTATATTTTAATATATAATTTACATTTTATACAAATAAATATTTTAAATATTACAAATTAATTATATTCTTTTTCGTCATCTCCTATAATGAAAATTTCAAAGTTCATCAATTACACCATTAATTATCATCACGATATATTTGTCAATATCTATCTCCATAGGAACATGCAGCTAGCTCCTATTATCAAGGAAAGTCATTTTTCTTAATTCTTATGATCAGAAAGCATACCAAACAATCATTAAATCAATAAAAGGTGACAAATTTAGGATCTAAATTAGAGGGGACAATTTATTTGAAATAATAAAAATAACAATTAATATTATGAAAGAGGCAAAAAAAAAAAGGAGCATAGAGAGTCCAATACACAAAATTAGGACGGAAAAATCTACACACTCAACATATTTATATATAATTTTTTAAAAACGAGGGATGCATTTCCACTCCCTCATTATAATGTGGATTCACCACTAATTTATATATATATATATATATATATATATATATATATATATATATATAAAGATAAATAGATTAATAACCATTGAATATGTTTTTTTTGGTCAGCAAATAATATATATTTATTAAAATAATATCATAGGACAAGGTACGTACAAGAAGATACCTATCCCACACAAGATTACATCAGTATCGTACATTCATAATCCCATATGTTAGTTGTATCTATGTAAATCAACTAATGATCTAAGGACCTGAGAGTAATGCAACTTATGCAAGTATCTACAGTATATTAACGACAATAAATAAACTCTAAATACCTTACGTCAGTCTATACATATAATTATTAAAATTTACTCATGGATTTAATTTAATTTGATTTCTGACTCCTTTTAATTTTGTATATATAAATAATTTTAAATATTACAAGTTAACTCATATTCAGGTTTCATAACTAATAACGAAACTTTCAGAGTTTGTCAATAACACCAATAATTTTCATCACGAGCGATACGTCAATATCTATCTCCATACGTACGGCTCCTACTATATATCAAGAAAAATCTTTTTACTTAATTCTAATGATCCGAAAGCACACCAAACAATCATGAAGTCAATAAAATAATAATAAAGATTTATATATAGATTGATAAAATCATTCTTAGATTTTTTTTGTAAGTTTTTAAACAGAAATAAATTATATATTTTTTTCATTTATTTTCTTTTTCAAGAAAAGTAAATGTAACATAAAATAGAATTCAAGTATAAAATAGCGTTTTGAATTTCAACTAGCAAATGAATTGTCTAGCTTTTTCTTTCACGTGCATATGAATTGTCGGGTGATTGTACACCATGTATAAAATTCCTAAACATATATAGAATTTTTTGCATTGCATGATATTATTCTATACATATAGAATCTAAATGTACTGACCAATGCCATGTGATTTTGTATTAGATCCAATATTGATAGGACCCGCATATTCAATCCTACATGTCGTTATTACGTATGCTAGACATATATACCATTTAATTTAGTGGTCCACAAATTTAAGTGAAAATAATAACAAACTTTTTTTTGAACGAAAAATAACAAATAATAACAAACTTATTACACAGAAATGCTCATATTTTCTAACACATATTTTCGGACACACTTTTCATTATTAAACAAAACTTATTATAAAATACAAAATGTGAGAGGTTTGCTTTCTTTTTTAATGAGTTCTAGCTATTCATAATTTTGTGATTTTTAATACATTTCAGCTAATAAAAACAAATTATTAAAAAATTATATTAAAATTTTTATTTCTAGCACTCCTCTTATATGTAATTGTTTTTTTTTAAATCTCTATGAAGGTCAATCATTTACTAAAAACGGTATAAATGAAATATTTTTTATTTAAATAGTTAAACAAACTTCCATACATTCCTTCGTGGCCTGTAATGATTGATATTTGATAAACTTCTTTCCACTCTAAACATCTCATTAATATTTATAATTTTTTAATCATATAATGTTATTTATTTATCTTATTTACATTTTTGTCTCTTTTTTTGTTGTTTGGTGTCAAATAACTTGGCGTCTACCATTCAATTTTCTATCAGGAGAAATGCTAGGAACATTTGGAGTCGCAGCTATGCATGGTTTGGGGTTCAATTTGTATTGCTAAATAATATGGAAATGGACTTCTGGCAGCACAACGAGTTTGTAAGGAAAGGAAAATCAAATTAAG
Organism: Glycine latifolia; assembly: GCA_013407115.1. Lineage (NCBI taxonomy): Eukaryota > Viridiplantae > Streptophyta > Magnoliopsida > Fabales > Fabaceae > Glycine > Glycine latifolia. The sequence goes on from CM023943.1 coordinate 20,654,551, forward strand.
GTTTTGTAGTGGGGGATTGGTTAACGTTTATTTGGTCCTTATGGTGCCATCATAATGATATCATTTTTAATAATGAACAAATTAGTTCAGACTATGTCATGGAGATAGTCACACTTAGATCATGAATGTTAGCTACATCATTTTTTGGATACACAATTTCAAAGGTAATTTTGGATGATTAGCTAGTGTCGTATATATACACGCATCATGGACAGGCTTTATAAGAATTTTTCTTTGGTTGTTTTATACAATTTTCTGTTTTGTGTTAGAGGATGTATAGCTAACGTTTCTCTTATACTTTTTAATTAATGCAAAGTTGCGGAGGGTTTATTGGGGATTGGGGAATGTTATGCGGGAATAGTCATGTATGATTGTTTTTCATATTAATTTGCATCTCATGCATGTTACCTGGTTTGTTTATAAGAGATGTTGTGGTAGTTTGTTGGTACCTCAGGTACCTTTGAATTAATCAAATTTGATTCGGCTGTTATAAAAAAATTGAAAAACAGTAAACAGATTTATCGAACAATTGAAGGAATGTCAAAATTGACAACTTTTTGAAGCTTTTAGAAGCAAAATTATTGAAAATATAAATGGAAACAAAATTGCAACAAAAACAAACTTTCAGGCAAAAATTTCAATTATACCATAAAATTATATTCACACATACTCATTATTTTTCTTCATTTTTTATCATATTTAATGAGTTCTTCTCATCTCTCACCCAATCTAACCAAAAATAGGTGAAGGTTTAATTTTCCAAATGCAATTAATAATCAATAACTCCATGTGATTGTGCATGTAGACCCGATAATAATACAGGACCCACAAATTCTACGTATTGTTACTATATACGCAAAACTACGTTTACGGGAAGAAAAAAAAAAACATCTACGATATTGTACGGAACATTTATGGAATTAAGTTTAAATTCCACTCTGTGTTTTCTTTTTCATCGGTGCATGCCCACATATTTGAATGCTAAAACAAATGCTACCTGACCATTAGCCCAATATTGCCCTTCATTGTAGCAATTTGTGGTATTGATTAACTTAGAGATTAAAGAAACAAATAGAAGAAGAACAAAAAAAACATTTGAAGGGACATTCTTTTTCATTTTTTTTTGCAATTTGTGATATTAATTAATTTAACATTTTTTTAATAAATTAAGCTGGTTAGTAATTAAACAATTATAAAAAATATTTGTTATATGAATAATAAATAGACAAGTGTAAATAAATGTTTTTAAAATATATAAATTAACAGTTTGAAATCGATCACAAATATTAAAATTATAAATTTTTTGAAAGTAAGAGATGAAATATTTTAATTAAAAAAATAAAAGATTAAAATAAAAATATTTAAAAATGAAGAATAAAATATATTAATTAAAAAATAAAAATAAAAATCCTAAATTTCATAAATAGAGAAATGAAAATGAAAATTATATTTTAGTCCAAAAATTAAAAGAGAGAAAAAAATTATTCATTGAGAATATAATAATTTTATTTAATCATCTGATCAATCACAAATCACCTATGATAATTCAAGGAATGACTGTTTAGACTTTATAAGCATAAAACTCAAATTTTAAAATTGTTTGCAACATTAAAGAGCTTCATATCTCAGAAACAACGACACACTATCCATAAAAGAACGTGACCCCAACGGATATATATAAATGGAACAGGAAAACAAAAGGCGACAGAATAATTCAAAACGGAGGAAGAAACAAACAAAACGGAAAAAGCGCGCGCGGACGTTTTTCTCGGGGTCTTGTTTGTTTGGGAGAGAAGAGAAGGTGCATGCATGCGCGCGCGCTCGCAACGCAAATGACTATGTCGCGAAAGCAAGCGACACGCGAGGTGCGTTGCGGTGACCCCTAGCATGAGCAAGTGGTGGCTTATTTACACTCCCAATCACGTTCACATGTGATGATGACGATGACGTGGCATTTCTTTGTCCCTCTGATCCACATTTCACCGGCTGCGGTCCCACGCTAACCGCCTTGTCGCTCCGACAGCTCACCAACAAACCGTTTCCACCTTTCCGCTTCCACTTTTCTTCGACGACGACGCCGTTTCCAATGGTGTCGTCGTGTCCCTCCGCGGTGGTCACGCTCCACTCGATGCTCGCCTCGCTCGGTTCGTAGCATTCGGTTATCGTTGGAGTGGTTGAACCTTCGTCCATGCTTCTTCTGCCGTAGAAGAATCCCGTCGCGGTGGCGGTGGTGGAGGTCGAGGCGGAAGTGGTGGCGGAGGCGGAGGCGGAGGCTTCGTCGAAAGAGTCTCTGCTGTTGCGGCGGTACGCGGTGGGGTAGGTCGACTGCGTCGCGGTGGAGAAGCTCTCGATCTCGAAGAGATCGGAGCTGGCGTCGCTCGCGGCGTCGTCTTCCACGACGACGCGCGCCTTGGCCGGGAACGGGAAGCTGAGCTGCTTCGGTGACGGATTCGGAGACGGCTCGTCCGGCGGACGGAAAACCTCCAGGGATTCACGCGGCGGATCTTCCTCGACGACGCTGTTAACGTTCGCGAGTTTTAGTTTCGAGATTGAATTGTTAGGGTTTAGCACAGGGAAAGTGAATCCATCAGTGAACGGTACTCTCACAGAGCTCACCACTCTGTGAGAGTTAGAATTATTAAATCGTTGCGATTTTGCAGCGACAATTGTTGCTGTTGCTGGTGCTAATGCTGGTATTGGTGCTGGTGTTTGATTCAGAATCCAATTATTCGGTGTGATGTGATTACGAACATTGTTGTTGTTGTTGTGATGTTCGTAATTTCTTTCTTGTTGCGATATCTGAGATTTGGATTCTTGTGTTGATTCTTTGACTCGAACTGATTTTTTCCCCGTGCAAGGACATTTCCGCCTCAGGAGCCAAATTGATTTGGAGAATTTGGGGTTTTGGAGGTTTTGAGGGTTTTGCATTGAGACAGGGATTGCCCCTGGAGGGTGGGATAGCAACCCTGTCTGGCTGTTCCAGCTGGCTTCTGAGGAAGCCGTTGGAGTTGCCGCGTGGAACGATTGCGCTCTGTAGTTTCTGATGTGGGCATAGCTGTCCACAGAGGAAGAAGCAGAGGAGTATCTGGTTGCTTCTGTGATGATGACATCACCCCTCTCTGGAATTCTCTCCATGGGAGAGACTCTGCTGGTGCTAACCTTTTGAATATTGTTAGCGTTGTTGTTGCTGCTGCTGTCATCATCGTTGAAGTATTTGCGAGCATCGAATATGCTAAGCTCAGTAGTGGTATCTTCCAGAGGTGCAGCAGTAGTAATTGTTGTTGCCTTGTTATCTGGTCTGAGATAGGATGAGAATGAAGCATCTCCATTTCTCACCGTCTTCATCACTATCTCTCTTTCCATTAAAATATATGTTTTTGCAACTGAAAAAAACTGAGCTGTTGTTGCATTTGGAATTCCTTGTGCTGATATATATGTGTTGAGGTTGAGGTCTCTGTTCTCACTTGTCCTGACACTGATTAATTATGAGGCTGTAAAAACTCGAAACAGCGTATGCCCCTCTCTTCCTTTTAATTTTTTATTTTTCTTGCCTCTGTAATGAAACAAATTCCCCCCAACCTATGATCTGACTCATTCACTTTCTCGGTGTATTGTGAGTAAACAACAAAAGTTTGAATTTTAAAAGCGGAATGTCCTGACTAGATTATGATATCTGTTTAGATAGAGTGATGGAATGGCCAATTATGTGTGACACTTCATCATTTGGATGCATCATGGCCATCTGTTAGTAGCTATCTCTCTCTACAGACTTAATCATTGAGAAAAAGTTCTATGCCTTTCGATTTGTAGGCTAAAGATAACAGTAGCTTGGGCTGTCACAGATCACAGTTAAATGAAAAAAAAAAGGGTACAACAGAAAAGTATTTACTTTTTCTACACAATTTTAGGAGTTATATTATATTATTTCATAGTTTCATGCAACACATTGTTTTTACAACATTTTCCACTAAGTTACTTTTCTCCATTACATCATGCATCTTATCACATACAAAACTCTTGTATGAAATGTTGTACAGAGTTGAAGTATAACTAACATTTCTCCAATTTAATAGGTTGATGATTCTCCATGCGTGTAAAATTTCTATCAGGTACAGTTTATTGAAATAGAGATGTACTGGATCTTGACAATGCTTCATGGATTCTTAGTTGTATTATATCAGATAGTTATTTATATGTGCAAATGCAACAATCTGGATGCTACACCTCGAATTCAATTGGTAGGTAGACCTATTATACATGTATACAGTAAGCTATTGTCAAAATATAATTAATGCTGCTTTAGGACTTTATGTGATATATGATACAGACATTTTAAGCACTTTGAATTAATTATTACCTCTTTTATTGCTATAACTCATCTTGGAATGACAGAAGAAAGTTAGGTCCATGCTGTATGGCTTTTTAAGAGCCTCATAAGATTCCAGAGTCCAGGACAATTAAGTTTACTATCTGAGAGACATAAAAATTGCTTGAATCACTTTTCTCCTTGATGGATTGTTTCCCAACTCAAGATCTGTGACTGTTTCTCCCGTTCTTTTCCTTATTTTCTAAGTAAGTTTTCCTCTTGATGTGGCCGCCTGATAAGTTAGGTGGTGCTGATTGAATAAAGTAGGCAAAGAAGCACTTCCTATCTGACATCAAACATCAGCCAGGTAGCAACGTGAATGAGTGAGGGTCCATTGCATTTGACATTTAGGGATGAAGGTATGTCTGAACTCTTGGGAGACAATAAAGAACTGTCTTTATGGGTTTACCCAATCAATTATCAGAGGTGGATTGGTTTTGAAAACAGTGCATGGTGGGTCACCATTAACCTTCTAGGTAACATGGACTGCTTTATTGCCTGCCTTTAGACAATTTATGCATGGCTCTTGAGCAGGTGGTGGTCCTCATTTTGCCTTAGGAACAAGATTTTGATCACATTCTTTCTATCAGATAATATATTATAATTTTTTTACTCGACAAATTCTTTAACTCATCATCAACCTCTTTTCCTTTACAAAATTTAGCTTCGTTGATATTGCTGAATAATACAAATTGATGTTACTGTCTCTTTAGTGAAAAAGGATGCTGTCTTTTGCACATGATGCAGTGCACTACTAATTTGTTGTGATGTTTCTGTTTTTTATCTTCTTTTTTGGTTTCTTCTTTCTTCTTGGTAATCCTGTTAGGTGGGGGAATAAGATTCTCTTTCAGGCACATCTTTGTATGTACATTATGTGTGGGAAAATAACTTAGAAGCTTGAGGAGACTCCTTTCAAAACCTGTTTATGTTGAAGCTTCAAAGCCTGATGTTTTGCATATATGTTTTTGTATAATAGGTGGATAATGTGGGGGAATAAAATTCTCTCTCAGGAGTAGTATTATTTTATCGTATCGATGTTTGTGGATTTCTCTTTTGTTCCATCCCTAACTGCCTTTTTATAATGGAGAATAATTATTTCATACGGAAACAGGAAAGGGGGAGGGATAAATTTTAATTAATAGGTAACATGATGGAAAAAAAAAGAGACAGAATAAAATAATATGAGGAGGGTGTGAAGAGGATGCAAACAATCTAGGTGAGCAAAAGCCAGAACTCTTCTAGAATGTGTCATGTCCTTAATGGTTGGTTAGGAAAAAATTAGTCTCGACAGACTACACATACCTGACACCTGTAAGAATTTCCCATTGATGTTACAGTTAACGATTCTATAGTTGTCATAAGTATGGTATTCCATTAATTGATCCTCGTCAACCCCCAACAAGAAACTGAACATCATAATTTCTCCCATGTTCAAATTTGCATTTTCTTGTCTCACATGATAATTTATTTTTCCCAATTAACTCCTACATGCTGGTGATAGTAGTAATTTGATTTTTACCAACGTTCTAAAAGATTCTAAACAAAGATCTGTTTAGTGAGAAGATATTAGTGTTAAGGGCTATATATTTTATGCGTAAAAACTAAAGATTCTGAACAGAGATCTATTTTGCGTAAGAATAATGTCATACTGTATGAACTTTGACACATCGTAGATCGATGCTTATGATGGTGAACCACACGTGAGCGTGGAATACAAAATTCATACTGTATGAGTTTGACACAGATCGTAGATGCTTATGATGATGGTGAACCACACGTGAGTGTGGAATACAAAATTCATGCTGTATGAACTTGACACAGACCGTAGATGCTTATGATGGTGAACCACCCGTGAGTGTGGAATACAATATTACAATGTTCCACATTATAAGGGTGATAAGATGATGAACTAAGAATTTTATATAAGGAGTGGAACTGAGATGAGTTGAGTCAAGCCAGAGACATTTTTAGACTCACCGACAAGAATAAGCTCGGTTCATTATTGTTTTAATCTACAGCTCATTTGTTGTGGAACTGATAGCAGTATTCCTTGACCAAATGGGAAAATACCAACTCCAAACGACACACTCAGTCTTTTTTTTGGTAGGAAACTACACAAGCTCAAACAGACAATTGCTTCCTGCACCACCTTTTTGCTTCACACAACTCCTAAAGGCCCAAAGAGACCAAAATACCCCTCCATCTAACCACCCAACACCATGTTACCCCACCTGATGCAAACCACCCAACACCACGGCTACACGCAAACACCACTGTCGACGACTCTAATACAGGAATGAAGGGGCGCATGGAGTCAAGGACACGAAGAAAGGTGTAAAATGTAACTACATTCCAGATACTTGATTTCAAAATTATGTAAAAACACCTTCCAAAAAAGCATTGTTGGAATTATGTTAGCATAATTTATGAAATTATGCTAACATAATTATGAAAATACTTTTTTGGAAGGTTAACTTTTTTATAGATAATTATGGAATCAAGTATTCAAAATGCTTTCATGTTTTACACCTCTCTCGTATCCTTGACTCCATGCATGCCTTCTTCCCTTACACCAAAGTTGTCGTCAATGGTGTTGGATGGTGGTGTTTGTGTGTAGCGGTGGTATTACGATCAACCATGAGGATTAGGTGCCTTGGGCAAACTCAAAATTAAAATTCAAGACCCCTGATTATGTAATTAAGTTAACGCTAATAGAAGTGGAAAGAAACAACATACCACACTATCCTCTATATATTTATCACTGCGCATAAATTGTTAGTTCATTTTTCCAAAATTGTGAATAGATTTTTGTTGCGAAATAGAAACATCACTCATTGGTTGATTGGTTACTAGTAATTGTCTCCTAAAAAATATTAGTAATTATCTCAATTTTATATAATTTTAAAATTAGTATAAAAATTTATTTAATTTTAATATTATATAAATTAAATAGAGAAAATTGGTGCCCTTCTAAGAATGGGGCCCTAGGTTGTCGCCCATCTCGCCCTTGCTCAGAGCCACCACTGGGTGGTGTTGGGTGGTCGAGTGGAGGTGAGGTGTCCTGGTTGGGTGAAGATGGAGGGGTATTGTTATTTGTTTGGGTCTTTTTGGAGGTGTAAGAAGCAAAAGGGGAGGAACAAGAACCAATTGCAGCTCAAACTGTCGTCAAAGTCCTAAAACTCGCTGAAGCCTAAATCCAACAATTAAATCATGTTTGATTTTTTTTTTTTTCAGTATTATATGATATTTGATATATTTTTTTAATCAATATTATATCATGTTTCCTATTTCCTATTTCATTTTTACTTATTTTTTACAAGAATGTTTATAATAACTCACTTGTTCAACTAATTAAGTTAGACTCTCTTGACTCTTTTACTTTTATTCTTCTTATTCTTCCTCTTTTATTTCTTTCTTATCTATTTCATTTCTAAATATAAATAAAAACACTGACCATGGTGATTAAGAGAGAAGGAGGGGAGGGAACATGTCTTAAGTTTGAATCCCTCCAATTAACAAATTAACAACTAACATGAACTAACATTGATCTTTAAAATAATTACTTTTCAAAAGATAATTAATCAATCGATGAGTGTACTTTTTTTTGTTGATAGTTTAATAGATTCATCTACTTTCATAGGAAAATGAGTGTATATAATTAATTAGGAGTCAAAAGGAAATTTAACAATAAACTAGTCCTAGCTTCTTACGGTTGAAACCAAGAAAATGTTGTGTTTTATTTGTTATATATAAGATTGAAGATAGTAGTAATTAGTCATATTTTATGGAGTACATTTGACTATTTGAGTCATTCATTTTTCTTTACACTCACAGGAGGATCCATTTAATAGGTTGTTGGGATGATTGTTCCCATAAGATTTTTTTATTTGTATGTGTAATAATAAAAAATTGCCTCACAAAAAAATAAAATGTTGTACCCATAAGATAATTTTTTCTGTTAAAATAAATGTAAAAAATATAAGAAAAAGAAAAGAAAAAATGATACTAATTTTATTATTTATCCGTTTAATTATTAATAGTTCAGATATTCTAATAAACATCTACACAAAGATTAAATATTTTGATTTTTTTTCTCATCAGATCTATTTTGTAAAAATATATGATATTTTCTTTTTAGGAAAATATTATAAATTAATTTTTCCCCACAAATAATTTGTTTTGGATCCACCACTATTTACACTCACTTTATGGCATTAGACTTTTATTTCATACATAACAATGGGTTAATAATAATGACCATGATTTAGATGTAAGAAGTGTAACTAAAAATAATCCTGGAATGATATTTATTGTTATTTTAGCATCTACATTATATATATATATAGAGAGAGAGAGAGAGAGACGAACCTACGTATTAGGTTGGGGGGCAATACCCCCCTTAAATTTTCAAATTAAATTTACCCATATACCCTTATTTTCAAAAAAATTCACAAAATACCAAACCAAGAGAATGAGAGACCACGCGTGTTGCTCATTGTGCTTTCCTTCCTCTCGAGTCTCGCCCTAGACCACGCCACGTGTTATGCTCCTCCTCGGCTCCTTCACCAGAACCGCCAGTCTGCCACCGTTGGCCACAAACTCCGCGCTTCCGCTTCCGTTTCTGCCTTTCTGGGCTTCTATTCTAGACTCCGAGGCTCCAACCCCGACTCCGAGGCGGCAAGGTGGTGTGTTTCCTCTTCTTTTCTCTCGTTTACAATTACGCTTTTTTGAGTGTCCTATTTTTGTTTTTTCTCCCTTTTGCCTTCAATCTGAAAAAAATAAAATAAAAATGGAAACAGGTATATGGGTTTCTTTTACAAAAAAAATGTTAATTTGTTGCATGTGTTTTGTGGAGATTGATTGGGATAATTTGTTGAAGGGTTGATGTTAGATTCCCTGACTTTTATTATTGCTTTGCCTCGGGATAGTTTTCCCACCAACCCTATCTATTAACAATTCTAGATCTAATAGACACACATACTCACCTTATCTATTGCTTTGCATCTTAGTCTTTATTCAGTCTATAATTTGTAATATGTATTTTATATATGAATTCTTAGTTTGAG
>CM023943.1:20664682-20763333 GCA_013407115.1 Glycine latifolia
AAAAAAAAAGGCAAACAGAAAGTACAGTGCCACATATACACACATAAATTTTCAAGAGTGCAAGAATTCTTAGTTTTCTTGGTTGCCACGAAACTATATATAGCTTCCACCACCACCACCACCACACAATAAACTGAAATTACCTTTCCATGCCATTCATCATCATCATCATCATCATCATCTATGGCTCTTCTTCCTTCTTCTCTCAGAACCCTTTTCCGTATCTCATATCAACGTTATCTTCCTAATAATTCCTTTCACAACCCCATCACTCTTGTAACGCTTCGTATGCATCTGGTTCATTAACATTCAACTATGGTCGTTAAATGCAGCAATTAATTAACAATAATTAATTTGGAAGCAACTAATAATTATGACATCATCATACGTCCATAATAATATCATCTTTGCATTATGTATGGTAAACCCACACTCAGTATACGTTAACAATTCTCATGAAAATATACAACATAATTTTTTACATCAACTGTGCATCCCCCCCTCAGGGCCAGGGTACCAAAGTAGACGGACATAACAACATAATGAGCTAACATGCTCTCAAAATAATATGCCTAAGGTTCATACATAACCATATTTTACTCGGGCCTCTTGCCTCGGGGTCCATCGTTCGCTTGCTGAGCACCACCTGCAAAATTAAATCCCCAACCGGGGTGAGATACAATCTCAGTAAACCCAGGGTTCTTAGAGGCCTCTCCTCCCCCTGGTTCACTTCCACGACACATAGTATCAAAACAGACATCACATAATCTAGCCACCATGGCTCTCATAAGATACATCACATGTATATAACAACACAGGTGTCATTCCGTTGGGCGCTACCAACATCAGGAATGCAACACAAATATAGCATATATGTATATGTTTCCAAGAAAAAATCATCCACTTAAGGGCACATTCTCTCAGGACTTTACGCAGGCACTGTCTGAGGAAGATCATCTACTTAAAGGCACATTCTCTCAGGAGTCTGCTCAGACGTATGTAGCACTTCCAAGAGAAGATCATCCACCTGAGGGCACATTCTCTCAGGTTTTATTCTACATATATATATTGACCACTTAGAGTTGTTCCACATGACTTTGGCTCTAAGGAAAGTCCATATTTAGTCTATTATACTGGCTAGAGAATCTCATCCATCATACAACATATCATCACAGTGTACATCATATACATGTTCTCAATTAAAAAGCAGTAACACACAATTTCAACACCACATGTATCATGACATACACTAACCATCACTCCCTCAGAGTATAGTGGAACACAGTCAAGGGAAAAACTCTCAAGAACAAAGAGCTTACCTGCTCTAAGTGCTACACTATCCTTCGTGGCCTCGTGGTCATAGCCACCAATACCTTCTGTATCACACCCTACACAAGGATATACAAGCAATCAGTAATGGTGTTCAACCGTTGCATGCAAAGAAATGCTATTCTTTTCCCCTAAAAAAATGAAACTAGGCGAAGGTCTTTGGAGAAAATGATCTCCCCGTCTGATGGTTCTCACAAAGAGCTGAGGTTGGAATCTAACTTACTGAGCGATTTTCTTCAACTCTTAAGTTGGACGCGAAGGGTTTTGGTCAAGGATCGAGTGGTTATGAAGCTTTTCTCGTTTGGCAATGGAGAAAATGGAGAATGGAAGAAACTGCTAGTGTTTTTGCCAAGAAGTAAAAGAAATGGGTCATTCAAGTAATGACTCAAGTGCATGTCGCTTAAATACCCTGTGAGTTAACACACGTCACTTAAGTCCACACGCGTCACTTAAGTAACCTGATAGTCAACTCGGCTCACCTATGTAAGGTGAGTTTGTAAAGGTGCCAACTGCCAGGTTGGGTCTGCCGGATTGGCAAGCTAAGAGCGTTAAACCTCGTTTAACATCATATTTACTTGTGACTGTCGGGTTCACTTCATTTCCACTTAAGCTTCCGGACTCACTTTCTTATCTCAAGCGCTGTCGGGCTCACTTTCTTATTCGCTAAAAGTCTACATTGTCCAGCTCGGCATGTACAACCTGGATCACCTTGTCTAACTTGGTATGCGCAACCCAGACAACCTTGTCCAACTCGATATGCGCAACCCAGACAATCTTGTCCAGGTTCATGGTACTAACACAAAGCCTAAGAGCTTCTTTGGCAAGTCCAAGGTCCGCCCTTGTCCGGAGTCCTACTTCGATACTTTATAAAATCCAAGGTTCCGTCCCTGTTCGGGGTTCTACCTCGACACTTTATAAAATCTAAGGTTCCGCCCCTTGTCCGGGGTCCGTCCTCTATGTCAGCACTGTCCCATAATAGTTCTATATACTCTCCGAAGTGTCAACCCGGTCACACGAATCTGGGTTCCTTGTAACATTCACTTAAGAGACGCGAACCCAGATCTATTATAGGATCGTTATAATCACAACTACCTCCTAAGCATAATATTATTATATCAAAGTGCCAACCTGGACACCCAATTCATTACAACTCTCACACCATAATCTTTCAATCCACTGACTCATAGTTATTCAAATCAGCACCTGGACCACAGAAGCTTCAACTCCAAGGTCTTGGCTATTTCCTACAGGTATTTCACTGAAGAAGATGATGATAACGACGATGAAGGTGAAAACCAGAACTTTGATGAAGCAGTGGCTCTCTTCATCGGAGGAAAGTACTACAAATGCCATGACTATCTTGAAGCACTTTGGCTCAATGCTGAAGAGCCCATAGAACACTCATTCATGGAATACTGCAATATGCAGTGGGTTTCCACCACCTCTTCAACCAGGTTTTTATACATTTAGGCTTAATTACAATTTTATTTCATTGAGATTATTGCTAATTTTCTCATTTTATATATTATTTTTGCATATTTAGGCATTTCTAAAAATACCTCCATTATTTTTACATATCAACCATACATAAAATAACCTCTAAATTAAAAATACCTCCATTATAAGATTGTATTAGTGATTGAATGGAGAAGGAGATGGATGCAAAGATTGTAAGTTCAAATTCCTTCTACTAATAAAAATTAACAACTAATATTAAGTCAATAAAAAAAATCATACATAAAATAACCTTAACCCACTATATATAGTCAGTCCAGTGATAAGGGAATCTCAGTAGTATGCATGATATATAACTTAGTTTGATTTGATCTTCAATGTCACTATTGTATACATAAAATAACCTTAAAAATAACAAAAATGAAGTACAATATAAGTACAATTATCATTAGAATAAATTACACGGATATTTTCTGAGATTTTTCAAGGAAGCCGGTATAATTGTTCCTTTTATTTATGATATGGTTTGCTTGATCATGAGTTATTGTCTTAAAAAAATTGTTCATGGGCTGAACAGAACCATAGAGGAGCCATGATGCAGTTGGGGGAAGGACTATGTAACTGAGAAAGATGGAATTCTCAAATGGGCTGTTTCAAAAGTTTGAGAAAGACATTTCAGCTGTTTTGGATTTTATCAATGAGACTAAGATAGAGTTAGCTGCATGTGAGTTATTCTAACCTTTAAATGAAATGTAATTAATTCGTGTGTTTTTTTTCTTAACCCTTTGATTCATCGGGAAAAAAATGATCAGACTAATTCAGAATTCAATCAGAAGATAAATAAAGTTTGATAAAAAAAAATTATTTCCGTCAAAGATCAAATTCAAATTCAGGTAGTATCCGAATAATTTAACCTTAACTTCAATACATTAATCACTTATATCTAATCACTTCAATACATTAATCACTTATGTACAACCACTTGTAATTAATTAGTTTGGTTATGAAGAAATCAATTACATGCAATTTTTGTTTTCCTTTGAATTTGAGCAGGTAGTGATGATATGTGTGTCGCAATGGATCGATAAGAGAGATCTTATCAACTTCTAGGGGAATATGGTTCAGGGCAGCCTGTGTATGATCTAGAACTTTGTAGTGATGCATCAGTGTACATTTTTGCTGTGCCCTCAAGGGTCTAATAATGGTGGAGGACACGATTAAAGGGGGACATTTTTTTATTATTATTTGGGATTGATTTCAAATTAATACTAAAATGAGATAAGTGGTAATATTTGTTATGATTTCTTAGTTAAAAATCATAACTAATGTTATAATTTATAATTTTTTTAATTGAAATCGTAAAATAATTTTAAATTTTAAATTTTTTATTTAAAATTGACGACTTTAAAGTCATAATAATATTTTTTTAAAACCGTGAGATTTATATTTTTTGGTTTTAAGAATTATTTCTTCATTGACCATCAATCGCCGGGTGTGGGTGGGTGCTACTGCTCATGCTTCCAATTTCATTTCCATCAGTTTTTTTTTGTTTTTTGTCTTTCTCATTCAAGTTCATTTTAATTTAATTTATTTGTGATTACAACAATTTGCTTTGAATTCTCCTACAAAATTAAATTTAAATCTTTTCAAATAATAATGTTAACATTATTAGAAAAAAGTATAAAAATATATTAAATAAAATAATATATTAAAAATTAAATATATATCACAATTTAAGAAAATATTAAATAAAAGCATATAAAAATATATTAAATAAAAAATTATTAAAAAATATAAAAAATATTAAAAAAACTTTTAAAAAATAAAAAATGCAAAAATATAAAATAGAAATCATAAATAAATTTACGACTTAAATTTTATTTCCATCTTTAAAGTCATAAATTAAAAATAAAACTTAAATGAAATTTTAAAAAATATTAAGACTTCAGTTTAAAAAAATAAAAAAAATTATTACAACTTTAAAGTCATATATTTTTTTAAAAAATAAGTTAAATCTTTTAAATTATTTAAAGATTTCAGTTAAAAAAATTAAAAATAATTAAAAATTATAATATTAATTACAACTTACCCATTTTTATTAATTCAAAATCCACTCTAAATAATAATAAAAGAAAAAAAAAATACTCCTCTTTCATCGTTTTCCCAATAATGGTGGTGCCACTGAAGCCCAAAGGTGAAGCTTCCAACACTTAAGGCTACCACGGAACATCTTGTAGCCCATGAATAAAAGTGAACATCTTTTCAAGACCAATGTTATGCATAGATCAAACCACATGCCAAAACTTTATGTTTTGCAATGATTTCATATAGGATTTTTGTCAAGACTAGTGAAGATACTAGACTGCACAAAATATGCATTCGTGTATTTATGTAATCTTGAAACGGGCTGAAGAGATGAGTTTGGATGTGTCTGGTACAACTGCGAAAATTAAATTATTTTAATAATCAAATATATGTATATATCGATTATGTTTATAATTGATTATAATCAGAACATTTTTTTATCACTTCTGCTTATTTTGCTTATAATTTAGCATACCTCTATCTTCATATGCTAGGTTTAGACAACCTTTTTTTATAACAGTTTAGACAAACTTTTTTTTATCAGTATAGAGTATAGACAACCTTTGTAAGAACTAAAAAAATGTATATATATTAATTACAGTATACTCTCATGACTAAGTTAATTTTCAAATTTTCACTTTAGTTATGCGGTAAACAAAATATTAAGTATATTTTATTCAATTTATTATGAGTTTTCCCTCTTTTTAAAAGGACAATTTGGGTCAAATAATTTTACAAAACCTCTAAAAAAGGTACATCTTTAACAGGAAAATATTTTAAAACTTTTCTATAGGCTAATTTTTAAAAATCTTCCTTCTGCAAATCTCAAGACTCACTATTATACTATCTAATAGTTTTTAAGGCAAAAGAAAAAATTTAGTTGTATTTTCATAAGTAACTTTATTGTTATTTTCCATTTAAAATTCAAATTTCACCTCAATATCCTGTGTCCTGTGTTGACCTTCAATCCTGATTTTTATTTTGCAAATTATTAGGGCAGTATTTTAATTTTAATCAGGCAACATCACCGAAAACATTTTATGATACTGCACCTAGACGGATAATTTAGTTAACCCTGAGACTGGGAGTGAAGACCGGAGCAGAACATAATGGTGGATACAGAGGATGTCTAATTGATGACCATGAATACTGACTATGAAGATAAGCTCCACATTCACCAAAATGTTGGTAAAAGAACATGTGAATACAGGAGCAAAGTTCATAAGTAAAACATTTTTCATCATTTCCGTTGGTTATCTATTGATTTAGGTAAACAAAATGCAAAGTTCTGAATTCTGATTGAAGATTGATAGGAAACTTAGTGTTTAATGTCTTTATAAAGGGCCCCTCAAGTATAAATGAAATGGTTCTAATAATGTCTGGCCAAAATTCTCAGGGCTAACAATTAACAAACAGCAAATAGAAAAGGAATTCAAAATTGTTGGCCTATCAAATAAAAAGAATCACTTTCTTTTCCTTTTCTGGTCACCAGGCCAATGATTGTACCAATTCAGCTCAGTGCTCACATTTCTAGGTCAAGTTGGTGGAGATTGCAAGACTGCAATGAACATTTATATCATCTTCATGAAATAATCCAACTCTGATTTGAAGCTGGAAAAAATCACAAAACATTTATGGTCAACTAAAATTAAACTTAACCATGGATGACAACATTGTTAAGGTGAGTATGATTGCACAATGGGCATATATGGACTGTAATGTGCGTATAAAAGAAAAAGCTAGCAATACACTCTTCTGACAGCCATCGATGGCACTTTGCCCAAAGTGTGCATGTTCATGCTGTCCAGCATGTGATGAAGACAAACAGAAAATTTTCTGATTTATAACTTCATCCTTGATTTTTTTCTTTTTCTTTTTTCATACCTGAAATTCCTATACTTGTCATTTCCTTGCTAAAACACAATTAACCTTATTTCCTTACATACCTACCTCCCAAATAATGCAGCACATTTCCAATGACTCTTCTTCACAATCGAAGTTCTAGAGGAATACAACTTTGATCCAGTTGTAAACTATCCTAAAAAAACTTCCATGTTTCAAGCTCTATCATGTTTTTCCAATTTAGATGGGCCCTTTTCTTTCTTGTTTTTCTAGTTAATAATATTAATACAAGACCACCTTAAATATTTAAAACTATTAGCACCTTCTCTTTTTCATTAGTTTATTTGAACCATTATTTGGCAGCCGGCCAGCCTCTGCCCCAGTCCACCTCCAAAATAAACTGATGATTGAAGAGATTAGAAATCCAAATACACAGTGTGCACAAACAGATACCAAATGGCACACATACATGCTTGATCACATACACAGAGTCAGAGAGTGAGAGAGAAACCTGAATATCCTTGTTTCTTCCTCAATATGCAACAATTGATGCTTGTAATTGCTCTACAGGGCTTGGGAGGTCCAACAGCGGAAATATATAAACTGCATTAAAATCTATCGCAGATATTAAGGTAGACAAAGTTTTTTTGCCTGCAAACTCTGTACATGGCTCAATATGAATCTCATATACATTTATGGCCTTCCATTTTACCTTAAATTCTTTTAAAAATTAAATACTAGAGCATAAGTAATTTTTTTTCTTATTTTAAATTGGTTCTTAACTCTTGTGTGCTTAGATTGTTTCCATAGTATCTATAACCTGAATTCTTACTAATTCAAATGAAAAGGGTGGAAATATACATTCTGGTCTAAGGTGTTGGATAATTCATATACATAACTTTAATGAGCTAAATTCTAAGGTTATCTTTGTTACCCTACATATATAACTTTCACCACCAAGAATCCATTTATCTCTAACAAGAATATTTTGGTAGAGAAAAAAAAAAGGATACAAAAAAATCAAGAAGGACACACCCTCCAGCATCTACTAGCCATGGCAAATTTGGTCTGATTTTTGACCAATCCAAGCTGATCACAAGTATACTGCATCAAAAGGAAAACTAAATGTTCATTGAATATACTGTGATAATGTCATACTGTCACTATTTTCAGTTGGCAAAAGTCACTTTGGTGCTGAGACTTAAAATAGAGAAAGTAATATAAACTGGTTGGATACCTCGCTACATAAGTGGTATTCCCAATTACAGCAAACAGGAACATCAAAGGATTGAGTCCCTACAAATTGTAAAAACCAACTATAAACTCCATCCTGTGAGATAACTGACACTGTTTCATGCAACTAGAAACATGTTTCGTTTACTGCTCTCATAAGAGTTATACGGTGAAGGGAGGAGACTTATCTTCGGTACTCCTATCCCAAATTTTACAGTTGCTAAATGATAAACAAGAAAAAATGCATAAAGGATCACAGATTTAATAGTTAGAGTCCCGAACCTCAACATGACCTCTTCTGATCTGCAAAATTGATGAAAATTATATATCAATATAAACAATCAGCTTAACAAGATGAATCAATCCATCTTAAAGTGTATGATCTAATAGAAATTAGATAATTTTGAATTTTCTAAATATATTACAGAGCATTTTCTAATGGAAAATACCAAAATAATATTTTTATCTTGTCTCTGTCCATAAGCAGCCTATACAAGTGCTGGAATGAATGACTACTGTCCCTTACCAGTAAAACATAAAAAATCTTATCTCATGCAACACAATTTTTATCTGTTGAATGCTAACCTAAGCTACAGGAATATAATTATATAACTCACATTTAAACATATTTGAGGCAGTCTTCCACCCAAATATATAAATGTCATTGCCCAACCAAAGAAGGTCCCTATGCTACTGCTTCCAGAAACATCAGTTTTTGGCAGCTGATCATCACTAACCTGCAATTGCTGTAAGATTTGATGACAAATGGGGAAAAGAAAATTTCATCCTTTTGTTTTTCCTTTTAACATACATAAAAATTTCAATAATACATTAAACACTACTTAAACTGAATCTTTAGTCATTAAGAAATATTGTTACTCTCCCTCACCCATAAGCAACTAATATGTCAGCATTCACCTAACATTGGCTAGCAATAACCAAAAAGTTTCAAATCATGAAAGTAACACAGTAAATTTTATTTGATGTTCAGGTTGTTCCTATTCCTATAGGATTTACTAACTAAATTATAAACAATCAGGTAGATATCCAAACAGGGATGATCAAATAGTTAAGAAAGTTGCAACTTGCATTACCTGAAAAAGCTTTCGTCCAACATAAATCACAAATTGTTGTCTTGGGTTTGAGGCCATAGAATTAATTCTTTCATCTAGTGGTTGAAGTAGATTCATAGCACCAAGAAAAGTTAATGTTGAAACCTGAACAAAGATTAGATGCATTTAGATTTCATTGATGGCACTCTCAAAGTTATGTACAAGACTACTTGAGGAATATGAATGTTTACCAAACAAAGAGTATTCTTCATCTTTAAAGCTGGTGCAGATTGTGTTGCAATGGTTGAACCAAGCAAGCTCTCTTGTATAGAATCTAAAGTAGGAGGTTTCTGTGCTAAGATGGATCCTGCTGTTGGAGTATTACTCTTTGACAAATATCTTGCTGACCTAAGGAATTCAAAGTAGAAAGAGTATACTAAATTACAAATTAGAATTGTCTTTGCTTGAGAAAGAAAAGCCAACTAGAACTCTCTGTGACCAAAATTGTGCTTATTCTCCTCATATTAACATGAAAGAAATCATGCACATGCAGCAAGCCCAAGAGAAAGAAGACAAATATTAGTGAATCTTCAGCATTTTGTTCAGGAAAGTTTTCAAAAGGAAAAATAATAAAACATTCAATGAAAAGAAATTTAGAGCTCATAGTAGTTAATAACATGTTGGAACCAGATATTTGAATTTTAAACTTACAACTCTTTGATGAAATGTCTGGAGCTTTTCAATCATATACAGCCCAAGTTTAAGGGAATCATATATATATATTTAAAGTGATCACATCAGGAGATTAAGGTTGACAGAGAAACTAGAGCACAAGAGTGCATTTTAAACAGAATTTTACAAGAAAGATTAATTACTGGTAGAATAATTCTCTTCCAGTAGAAATTCTTTGAGGACATGCTGGAAGAGGAATAGGAGAACTCAGACCGGTGCCTCTATTTGAACCGTCAACTTGAATACTCTTTTCATCATCACTGGCTTTTTCCACGTGTCCGACTTTTGCTAATGTCTCAATCTGTTTATGCTTGGAAGGTTAGAATACAAATCAAAATGATAAGTATCTACAGTTGTCTGAGTTTCTCACTAACTTTTAGAAAATAATTGCAATTATGATATAAAGTACTTTGTACCTTTTCTCTACCACCTAATATGAGCATACTGCATATAGTCCCAAAAGACAAAGGAAAAAAGCCTGCAAAATTCTTGGCATGTATGTAAACTATCTTTCTAATAGAATTCGATTTTAACATGACAACTTTTTTCGTTGTGTGCAATTTAATCATTTAAATGAGTTGGTGTAAAACCAAAAAATTCTATAAAATGATCAGTGCATACAGTCCACCGACCCCAATTAACTTGGGTTAAAGGTATTATTGACGTTAATGTTGATGTTGATGTTGATCAGTGCATACAGTAAGGGGGCTGACAAGACACATTTAGTAAAATTAATCTCAACAGCTTATTCCTTATGCAGTATGTTACTCTGACCCCCACATATATATACAAATGCTGACTCTGTTCATTTAAGGTCCATTATTGGTTAGTCTATCTCTCTGAGTTCAACTTCCTGCAGATTGCTTTATATTGAACTTGAGCTTTCATTTTGATTCCCATTTAAATGGGAGTCTAGGCTATACATCAAACACATTGGAAACAATATTTTCCAAGCATCTATCATTTGAGGGTTAGCTTTATTTCACATGAAAAAAAATATTTATACAATTATTGTTCAGTTTGCTCTCTACATATATTCACATTCCTCAAGAACTCATTTCTAATTGAATGAAGAGGGAAGATATACTTTTTCCAATTTTGAAAAAGAAATAATCAGCAGATATAAAGTTTAGGGATTCGCACCTTGAGCTGTCTCTTGTATTTTAGTTGCGGATATATGTGTCCATAGTAAATGGTTTGTGCACCAAGTGCAAGAGTTATAATGGTATAGAGCTGCATGTTAATACACCAAGGAAAATGTCACATCCCCTGGCTGAGGCTGGGAAGGTCAAATGAAAGAAAATCTTTGGCTAGAGTCCTCACCATTGCCATGTATAATTGAGTAGGAAGCTGCATAAATAAGAAATAAAACGAATCACTTAGTATACCCTTACTGATTTAAGAATCAACAATTATGTATGGGCATTGGATTCACAACAAGTTCAACACAAATATCATTTAGAAAATGAGAAAACAAATGCTGATGATGCTCCCAACAAAAGGAGAAATTATTTAATGTACACTAAGAGCAGTACACACTGTCCTCTAAAACCATAACATGTGAATAGCATACCTATTCATACCATTGGATTAAATTTAAAATATCATATAGTAATATTTATATCAAATCTGAACTGTTGAAAGTATAACTCTCAGAGAACATAGGAACTTTCGCCTTTTGAGAGAACAAAATGAAAATAGTTCTCTTTTGCAAACTAATTATTTGGGAACAAAATGGGTTAATTGGATAATACATTGTCCAACCCTTGCATTTTTCCTTGGTTGTTGTTCAACAGTAGTGTGACTTTTTATATTATATATATATATATATATATATATATATATATATATATATATATATTTATGAAAATATCATGAATGTTGATAATAGGAGAATGTAATAGCAAACTTTAAAGATTGCTCCAAAAAGACCACCAACATAAATCTTTAAGACACAAGAAAAGAGAGACACTCACAGTTGCAGGTTCCAGCAGGCATCCAGAGAGGTTGAATAGATCTCTGTAGTATAAAATAAATTGTATAAAAAAATTGGCATATATAGAACAAGAATTTCAATCATATATAATGCCATCAGAAAAATATGGATGCAGTGAAAAAAAGGAATACTTGAATGATTAATGCTAAGCTAGACATGCACATGAATCTCACTCGTGTGGGCATACATGAGTCTCATCACATGCATGTGTGTGTATCCGGGCTAGGCAGGCTCATTTTCCTACTTTGAACTATTAAAAATCTGCTATGGATCACTCCTCAAAATAAATAGAAATTTAAATTTGTTGTTATGACAATCACCATATTTAATGATGTTTTCTTCCCTTTCCATTTCAACTAAACCTCTTGATTCTTCTAATGAACAACAGCTAGCACTCAAACTAATCAAGAACCTGCAGCCTCACCTTCCTAGTTGATACTTCTTAGGGTCAGAGGGAAGGGTCCTTAAAAATGAAAGTAGATATGAGTTCATATAAAAAAATTGTATATAAAAACTCTTCCTGAAATTCTCACTTCACTTTTAAGGGGATACCAAACAGATTCTTAGAACATAATCTTCCCTTCATCATATTCCTAGAATGAGTTCAAACATTGAGTGAATATGCTAGTTGCACATATCACATTTTGTAATGAGATCTCAGATATCACAAACTCTACTCAAGGTTGAATAAATTATACTAACTACCAAAACATGCCAGACATTCAAATAGACCAGCAGAAAAAGAAAAAAAAAACAAGAACACAACTGGATTGAATTAGATAATAAAAACGTAAGCAGCCCTTAGGAAATTTCAATGAAAAACCAAGTTACCCAATTATCCATGTGATCAAGAAAGTGGCAGAGAGACCCTCAGCAGACTTTGTTCTATAGTTTGTGACTATTTGAGGTATCTCAGCAACAACCCAAACAATGACACTGATTAAACCCAACAAGAAAGAAGCTGTCTCCCTCACACTTCCCATATGCTCTTTAGCCAATTGCAAGCAGTGCTGATTGCTGTGACACCACAGAGAGAGAGTGGAGTTCTCAAACACTCCCATTGCATCAAAGGACCTGAATCCTGAAATGAAGTAACAGAGAATAAGTAACACTCTCACAGAGTCTCTCACCTCAACAAACACACTCTACCGCTACCAAATGATATGAGAGATTCAGAATGTTGCAGAAAAAGCCTAGTTTGTCAGTAAAAACATAAGATATTACCCCATAGATAATAACTAAAAAGAAGAAACACAATAAGGAATATTGGGTTTTGTTCATAAATATGAAATCTTTCCAATTTCCATGGACACGTTTTCACTTAATGAGTTGCTTTGGTGTTAGGTTATGATAGGACGAACCTTAAATCAAAGAATAAAAATTGAATATTCAGAATGGAAGACTAACACACAAAAGAGAGAGCTCAGGATTCAATGTAACAACATCAAATGGGGTTGGGTTATATAAATAAGGACAAAACTATATTCTCCAATCATAATTGAAGCCTCATCATCATACTATAAAGACTATACTAACTTTTTATAATGTATAGTAATTGTTATTGTACGAATCATTGATGTAAAGTTTGGATTTTAATTGTATAATAATAGTACTAAGAAGCATCTGAGTGACTACATCTGAATCCAATTCACGTTCTTTAATGGGAAAAAAGCAAAGGCCCATCATGTTACTTTTGGGTATGGGAAAGTGACAGAAAGAAAGAGAAATAGAAAGAGAGAAAGATTCGTTGAATAAAATGGTGAACAGAACAACACAACACAACACATGCAAAGGAAAGTGGATTACCCAGAAAGGAGAGGAGCGAGATTTCGAGCTGCTTTTCCTAGTCACAACGTTTCATGCATTGTTACGAAAGAAAACCTTCGCCATTTTAACCAGAGTCATTTTTTAAGAAAAAAAAAACCAAAAATATAAAAATGAAAACCTAGTCAATATCATTCAATTTACGTCACCAGATTTAAATTCATTTATCAATAAATCACTAACACGTAACTTTACCCATATAATAGAACTCACCGTCTATTATTATTATTATTATATTATTATTATTATTATATAAAAGAAAAAAAGATTATAATTAAAAGTTATTACATTACATACTCTAACTTATTCTTAAATTAAATGTAATTAAATCATCAACAACCATAATTCATAAATGACTTTGCAATATGGTTTTAGCATAAATTTGATACACTAGTTTAAACATAATTAATATATGTATCTAACACAACATCGTAGTTTCTTGGTGTAATATGAAGACCACTACATAATCATTTAAAACCATTATTTATAGATTGCATAGGCAGAGCATTACTGCATGTTGGCACTGGCATACTGTGAGACCTTTTAAAAAGGGTAAACTGATTGGACGATTGGTTTGCCAAAAACCAATCCTCACCTCAATAAAAATACAAAACAAACACCGGAAGAACCTATAAATTAAATAAAATCGGATTGATCAATGTTCCTATAATGAAATGGAGAAGAATACTTACCCCCGTCTGGTCCATCATTAATTATAATCCTGAAGCCATCATCAAGACCTTCTTGCTTTGTAACCAGCTTAACGGTGTATAGAAGACAACCTAGAATCTCACAATGCCTCTCCTCAACCTGGAAAGTGGAAACAATACATAACCAAGGCAAAAGGTAAGACAATTATAGCTGGTGATCCAAGGCATAGAAAGGTTCAACATTGAGTTTGATTTGCCAATATAAATAAAATAAATAAAAATAAGTTTCTTAAGAATAATTGTGCATAATTGTCATCCCCAGATACATGCACATACAGTTTGTTTTCCTTTCGCTCTCCTCAATAGAAGCTTAACCATAAGCATGAAAATGTAAAGTAGACACCACACAAGAAAAATATATTAAGATAGTAGAATAGAATGGAATGCTTCTGTTCTATTCTCCTTGGTTCTACCCGTTTTAGTAGAACTAAAATGTTTCACTTTTTAACTCTCTATGTTCTGTTATATTATATTTTCAAAATGTGTCATATGTTATATTCTGTC
This sequence comes from Glycine latifolia, assembly GCA_013407115.1. Classification (NCBI taxonomy): domain Eukaryota; kingdom Viridiplantae; phylum Streptophyta; class Magnoliopsida; order Fabales; family Fabaceae; genus Glycine; species Glycine latifolia. The sequence continues at coordinate 20,679,445 of CM023943.1, forward strand.
CCGTTCTATCACATCTACTAAATGTTGTCCTAATGTGTCTATTAACTCATCAACAAACAAATATATCAACTGAGGAGGAAATGGTAACATTGCAAAAATTATAAAATGATTCAAATAGATACATGAACAAACAATGGATCTTAGTGAGATCAGCTGACAATATCTGTTTCAATGATTAATGGTGGTCATTGGTCAAGGACCAACTGTAGCAGTGGCGGAGCTAGAATTTTTTTTGAGGGGGGGCGAACATAAAAAAAATTATATCATAAATAAAAGTACTTGAAGACAGTACAAATCTAATATACAAAAATATGCAAACCGCAAACCACAAAAAGACAAATTGCAAACAGGATGGGTTGAAGAACAAACTGACAAAGTTTAGTGAGTCTTAATAAAATAATTCATAATTTAAAATCAAACTCAAAGTAATAATATGGAGATAAGAGATAAAGAAGACACAATCAGTTTTAGCATGGAAAACCCAATTGGATAAAAAATCACAACGTCCAAATTGGATAATCAATCCAATGGACAACTCCACTATGATAATAAATAAGTACCTTTAAATTCTGATGGAGAGTTAAGAATGAGACTTGTCAAACGCTTCTATATGATCTCATAACAATTTTCTCAATAATGCAAACATAAATTCTCTAAAGCTCTAATATTATTTGGAATGAAATGCATACTATCAACACAAAAATATGTTTCTATTTATATTAATTTAAGCATACGATTTTAACCAATTTTTGAAATGCAATCCTAAAAATATTTTATCATATTATGCAATGCGATCTTAAATATATTTTATATTATACAATACAATCTTAAAAATATTTTATATTATGCAATACAATCTTAAAAATATTCTATCATATTTTTGAATACAATATTAAAAAATATTCTATACTATATTTGAATGCAATCTTAAAAAATATTTTATCTTATTATGTAATGTAATCTTAAAGATTTCTATTATATTATGTAATGCAATCTCAAAAATATTTTATCCTATTTTTTAATGTAATATTAAAAAATATTATATCATTATATTATGCAATGCAATATTTTGTTATTGTCAAATTATTTTTTTAATTTTTAATATATATATATATAATAAAATTTATATTAATAAAATTTTAGGGGGGGCGGTGACCCACCCTAGCCCCCCCTTGCTCCGCCCCTGAACTGTAGTAAAAACTTGATCATAGAGAGTCTGACTTAGCTCAATTTGTTAACAAATATTAACTTTGCATCAAACAACAGGCCACATGTGATTTACCAGAAGGGATCAAGCAATGCAATTAATTAGACTCTTCCATTGCTCAGAAAAATAGTGACAGTAATACCATCATAATATAAAACAAGTAAGATAATCTTGTACAAGAAAGGTAATTGATATCAAATACCTACCACAAACAAAACAGGGTATTACTAAGTAATAATTCTCAATGGTATTTTCATGATATAATACATCTTGCTAACAATATGTTGGGATAGCAATGACAAAGAAGTAATTATAAAGACAAGCTAGACAACATACACAGAGGTGCTCAAGAACCCCTTTACCAAAAAAATCATGATTTCAGAGGTATATAACCTGCCTACAACTTGGATTTCAGAAATGCAAGACTAAGACAGCTTGGCTTCTGTGCAAAGCAAGGTAATTACCAAGAACCAATTTCCTAGCAAAAGAAATCATAGTAGTTAGTAAAGCACTAGACTATGTCTTAATAAAGATTTAGCATCATCAATTAGCATAAATAATTTAACAAAAGAATAATACACATAGTTTACAAAGCAATGTAAAACAACTGCAACACTCCTAAACTCTGCATATCTACATAGCTAAGTTTGGATCCAAAATCACACATCCCACTTCATAACTACAATATAATAGACAATAGCAGTGTTAGCTGGCACGCATGGACAAACTTTCAGGGATTCAGTGAAGTAATTTTTCCCAAAAAAAACAAGTCTTAGAGTCCTCAAATAACAACTTCAAAGCAATATTACTAGATGAAGGTACAAGCTGCACAATCTTTTTCATCATAAAAATTAAGCTTTTCTTGTTGTCGGTATGCTAATCCTGAAGGAAAATCTATCACTAATGTGAATTTTCCTATACCATACGCTATTTTTACATGAATTTTGAAAATAATTTTTTTCTTTATGTAATAATTAATACATAGTGTTATTGTGCACATTGAGCACATGTATATAAATGATCTTCAAATGAACATCTGAGACAACATAATATGCCTACAAACGCAAAAAAGGCATTAACAAATACCTTGGACAGAGCAGTTAACTTTAGGAGTGATTAGAATATGGGTAGGAGCTCTTGGAGCTATATCCCTAAAGGCAAGGACCTGTCAAACAAAAAATAAAAGATGAAAGGATATAATACACCTTTAAATCAAATATTTTTGTGAGTTTCGATGTCTCAATTTTACTTATTTAAAAGAATGTTGTCAAGGCATTAAACAAAACAAGAATATAATAGCAGTAGAAAACTAACATAGGGAGATTAATGAAAGTTTGGAATAGTTTCTTGAGCCATGTGTAAGAACGTGCAACCCAATAAGAAACTAAAAACAGTTTCTTTTTAAGGTAGTCAATTCAAATAACATATCACAGTGCTCAGTTTCTTTTAACTTGGAACACCCATTGAACTATTTTACACATTTACAGATTTACCTTATCAACAAGTATAGCCTCAAAAGCATAATGAAACATTAACAAGAAGACTTCGGAAACAACAAGGAAGAGCCACGAGTTTCATTTAAACTGGAAAAACAAAACAGAACTATTGGAAAACTTTTGCTTTGGATAACAAACTTCTCTATGCTATCATCTCTTGTTGGTTTGGCATTTGAAGCATTATTTAATATATTAATATCCTTTATCTATAATTTAGTCATATCTTCAAACATAAAAAAAAAAACATACAAAAGTATCATGAAAGTGAGGTTGGAGACTTCATCAAGCATTAAACAACACCTTATCATCCTCATAAACCATAGTTGAAGGAACTTTCCTATTGATGATCTTTGAAATATAACAAATCACACTAGAAGGGGGGTTGAATAGTGTGTTAGTCAAAATATAAAACATTTTCAAAATGAAATATGTTATAATAAACAAGTTTATAAAACCCTTGTCCAGTGACAAAATGTGGACTGTCGTCCAGTGAGATGTAAAACTTGTTTTTTAGTAAAAACCTTATGCGCAAAGTGTGACAAAAATAGACAATGAAATACTTTAAGAAACTAATAAAACGCAGTAAAAATACTTTGTTTTATATTAGTTCACTCAACCTAAGCTACGTCTAGTTCTTCTTTATCAACTAGTAAAGAGTTTCACTAATCAATCTTGATTATAACAAGTATTCTTCCATGCCACTTCTGACTTACAAGTATTCTCAAGGTCACTTCTGACACAACCCTTAGATTCACCGTGAATCTAAGAACACTCAAGTATTATTTTGTCTCTAAGTCACTCCTGACTTTCACAGACAAAAGTTTGATATAAAATCATATATTCTTTACAACACTAAGAGAGTTTATTTACAATAAAGTTTTTATCTCTCACTAATACTTTATATACAACAAATGATGGACTCTCTTAGGTTCAGTGTGTTTCTCAATATTTGTTCTTTCTCTTGTTTCTTGATTCATGACTCTTATTTTTCTATGTACTTTTGTCAATTTTTTCTTCAATCTTTGATGTCGTATTTATAGGTAGAGAGATGCCTGTAATTGCGAAAAGTGTCTTCAAAATTGAATGTTATGATTGTTGTGCTGATTGATGTTTGTTTCCTGAATTAAACAAATATTGCGCGTTTATGTCGGATGGGATCATGACTTTCCATATTTGTCATTCATAACTCAATATGACCATTAAACACATAAATGGAAATAAAAGATAGTTTCACATATATGTTTCTTTTAAACAAAATCATATAAATGGGAATAAATTGATAGTTCAAATAAAGTGTTTATTTCATTCATTATTTGAATGGACTGGACGAGTACTTCATGCTTTTAGTAAGCGAGCTATTCAGTAATGGATATATCTCTCCTGATGTTGCTTCCAGTCAAACATGTTAACTTCTATGCAACAAAGTGATTAACATAAATTTATATATTTATTTTCATCAAAACCATAAAAAATGTCTAGATCGTCCATTGATGAATTGTGGAGTGTCTAACAATCTTGCCAAATCTATCCATCACAAAACACAAGAGAAAAAGAGTGAATTCTAGTAACTATAAATAAAATGTAGATAAATAAACAATCACAAAAAGAAACATGGTACTATCATGTTCTGCTCCCCCTGCCTCAATCATTAAAAAGGTCAAACCTTTGATTCTTAAAAAAAGAGGAAATAAGGATGCAATATATCCCCCAAAAAATATATGAAATCCTATCATGTGCGAACACACGAAGACATAAAGTAATTAAACCATTATAAAAAGAAATAGGTAACTTTGAAATTCAATCGGACATATATCTTCACAAAATCACCAACAAATGATACCCACAAAGAAAGTTGCCAAATTCTGTGGCCATGCGATTTTGCATTTCCACTATGCCGAAAGCAAGCTAGTAAAAATTTTACAACCCTTTAAGCCTAACCACATAAAAATGTAAGTTTTTCAAGATTTTTGCACAATGATAGAGGAAATCAAAACATATAACTGGTTGTTTTTGGCTTTATGTTGTTATTATCTTTATATTTGTTATATAACGTAGTATACAAGAAGTCAAAATCACCCACCCACCCCCCCAAAAAGAAAGACAAAGCATATTTAAATAATTCTAAGTGTAATAAAAACTCAAAAATTTAAAATAAACAAATTTTTAATAGACATTTATTAATTACCCCGAATTGCTGTAACCCAAATTATTAATATATGTAATCCCAATATACAATTAAATGGACATAATGCACCACTTTTGCCTAATAGTAATAAATATTTTTTTTAATAACCAATTTTAATTTTTACCTAATCAAAATCAATATTATATTATCATTTTTTACTATTTACATAATAAATCTCAAATAATTTATTTTACTATAAATATTTCACAATAACACATTTCTTTATTATTTAAGTAATATTTCTTATGCAAAAACATTAAGAATTTATTCATAACATATTTTAAATTTAAAATATATCTTTATTACATAAAGTAGTGTACAACAAACCAAAATTTCTCCCCAAAAGAAAAGGGATATTTTAGAAATTCAAAGTGTATTAAAACTCACAAAATTTTAAAATAAAATTAAAATTAAAATAATAAATGTATTTTTAACTGTCATTTATTGGCAAAAGAATCTATATAGGGTTTTTTTGAAAAAAAATTACCAATTTGGAGCTGTTTTGAAACATATTACCAATCTGGTGCTGTTGGTCACGCCCAAAATGGACTTGACATAATCCGTCTCTAAATCGGTCTCTAATTCAGTCGCTAACAGTTTTTCGACAGTATTTTTTTTATGTTTGCGACAAAATATTCCATCGCAAAAATTGTTAGCGACTGATAAACTTATCAAAACGGGGGTGCATTTAGCAATTATTAGCCATCTTTTTCAGTCGCTAACGGTTTTTGCGACGGAATATTTCGTCACAAAAATAAAAAAAAAATATTCTATCGCAAAAACTGTTAGCGACCGAATTAGAGACCGATTTAGAGACGGATTAGGTCACGCCCATTTAACAGCACCAGATTGGTAATATGTTTCAAAACAGCCCCAAATTGATAATTTTTTTTCAAAAAAATCCTATATAGGTTCTTTTGCCGTCATTTATTAGTTAACCCCCAAATTGATATAATCCAATTGTACAATGAACATAATGCACAAATTTTGCCTATGAATAATCAATACTTTTTTTACTAATCAATTTTAATTTTTACCTAATAAAAAATAATATTATATTATCATCTTGTTACTATCTACGTAATAACATCAAAAAAATATTTTACTTCAAATATTCAAATATTCCACAATAACACATTTGTTATGTGTAATATTATTTAAGTAGTACTTCTTATGCAAAATACATTGAGAATTTATTTGTAACATATTTTAAATTTAAAATACATCTTTATTATATAAAGTGTTAAGTCAAAAAACATTTATGTCTTAAAAATAAATCATCACTCCTAATTATTTTGATTAGATGCAAATAAATTCAAATCGTAAAAGTTGTGTCTGGTGTGTGTTAACTCCTTGGCAAATGTATCAATTTGTTAAAGGGATATTAAAACAGTAAGATCAAGTGTCGAATCTACAGGGATTTTGACTATGCTCAGAGTTTGTATATACTGAGAGTTAAGCGAATGAATGACTAAAACTAAAAAAAATTGGAGTAATAATGCATAAATATAAATTTCAACCATAATAAGGGATAGGAAAGCATATCAAAATGCAATAGATAAGAAAACAAACACTTAGAGGTGGAAATGATGTTTGGTGTATATTTTTGTAGATGTGTTGGGTGTTTGGCTTACCAAACTTACTCTTGATGTAATGTTAAGAATTTTTCACCATTTAAAGTTATTCCAACTATTACATTCATCAACTAAATTACTTTAGCCATAATTCCTCATATGAAAGAGCCTAAACTACCTCATTTCACTTCTAATCCCTTAAGAGCTAAACCAAGTAGTTTGTGTTAAGAATAAAGATGCATAAATAAGACTAAATAACATTATTCTATCCCTAGACATGGATTACCTAGAAGTTCCTTCTAGTTCTTAGGGTAAAAACATTTCTCAATGATTAAAACTCTATAACATACATGTGAATGGATGATCAAAACCATAAACAAGACAATGAAGTTAGAAAGGAAGCAATAATATTGAAAGAACATTAAATGGATAGTAAAGATCATTACATCATAGAGTGTTTTGTATCCAAGCCCCCAACAATGAGGAATTTAGCCCCTCAAAGTCATGAAAGGCTCAAGAACAAAAAAATGGAACAAAGGAATGAAAGAAATTGGAAGAAGAAGAGCTCCAAAGTAGATGTTTTTCTATATTTTGTGCCCTTATTGATCAGTTCCCTCTAAAAGCATAGTGCCACCCTTTTATAATCTTCAAAATGCTTCACAGTCATGCTTTTTGAAAATGACTGTGCTAAGGTCTACATGTGCACCCTGAGCACACATGCAAAGTACAACTATCTTAAGAAAGACCATGCACTAAGCCTCCAAGCACACACTTAACACCCATGCTCGATACAACTAGCTTCCAGTATGGCTTCACACGTTGAGTATGCACTGGCACACTACTGTAATTCTTCAACATCTTCTAGGTGTTTTCTATTGTGTCAAAACTCTACAAAAAATAGAATCAAAACACTGTAAATTCACTAACTTTAGAATTCTCGGGATAAAAAAAACTCAGATAATGCTAAATTCCTATCTTTTTAAGTCAAAAGAAGCATTAAAAGAGAAGAAATTAGATAATTACTATGTAATTTAAATGTACAAGCTAAGTATGTATAACAATTATTAGTGTGTTATCAGATCATGGTTTGTATTTCTCGTATGAGTTTTTAGACGATACATCCATATAAGATGATATGACATAACATCAAGTAATACATTTAAGACCTTCATTTAATATTCTATATTTAAGATTCTTTTGTGCAAAAAACATTCTCCTAGGATCTGTCAAAGTCCTATGAAGAATAAATGAAGTTCATAGTCTGAAAGTGTTAATCTTCATCAAAAGACATGCTCTATTGGTGCCGACCTTTTGTGATGAAAGAAATAACTTTCCTGCTGAAGTACAAGACACGATAACTTATTAGCATGAACTTTGCATGGAGAAGGGACGTGCATTTAAAACAACCTTACGACTTCATACGTAGAACAAAGTGAAGAGTCCAACCATTATGAGACAATAGATACTTGAAGATGAAGACTATAAATAGAATAAGCTTTGAAGAAACAAGACACGAATTATCTTGCATGAAATATTATTTCATTCATTCTTGTAAAACTTTTTGTAAATATTTGTATAGATACTAAGCTCTCAAAACACCTTGTAAACCTTGAGAAAAAATATTAAAGTGTTGAATGATTTATCCGTCTATAAGATGATCATAGATTAGTCATTGTGTAATCTTCCAACAAATCTTGTTGATTTGTTTAGAGCTAGCATTAGTTTGGTAGGACATAGAATACTGGGTTAAAGTCAAACTTGGGATAGACCTTGCATGTGTAAGAGCCAATGAAAAATACTTGTAACTTTGTGATAAGTTAGTGGAAACTTGGTGGGTTGCCAAGAACTGCACGTAGTCTTGGGCTAGAGACGAACTAGTATAATTTCTTGTGTGCTTTCCTTACTACTTATCTTTGTATTAACTGACAAAAGGGTTCAAATTTGTTTTTAGATCTTATATCATGATTTAATCTATCAAGAAAATTATTTTTCTCATCGTCTGATAAAGTCTTTCTCAAAACCTCCTTTATTTGTTTTTAGGTATATCTACATAGACGATAAAGGTACTTTTAGTCCTAGAAAAATTTTAAAAATTCTAAAAACATAATTCAATCCCTTGTGTTATTTTCTTATACTTAAAGTAGTATACAACAAGCCCAAATTCCCCCCCCCCCCAAAAAAAAGATAAAAGATATTTTAGTAATTATAAGTGTATTAAAAACTTACAAAAATATAAAATAAAAACAATAAATGTATTTTTAGCTGACATTTATTTGTTATAACACCCTAAGGGTATTATCATAATTATGCTTATTTATCTAGAATGTAAAAATTGAAAATATTTATATGATGTTATCGTGTGGAAGCTAATAAATAAATCTATAAATTAGAAATTAATTATAATATGATAAATACAAATCTTCCCTTCTAACAACTAACAAGGGTTTCATACATCATATAATAGGAATTACATGTCATCGTAAAACAAAACTAGATTATGCTTTCCATAACAAGAATTCATGCTCCATAACACGCGTCATCACCTATTTTCCTTAAAAGAATGGAACTTAAAGGAGTGAGACATAATGTCTAAGTGAGTGCTCTAAAGACTCTACAATTGGGTTAAACTCTTCTACCTAGACACTCCATCATTCATTTGTTTCTCATGGCTTCACCCTCACTTGGTATTTATCAAACTTTGCTACTTCTGTGGTTAGGTCTACATCCATCAAATCGTATCTTTAACTTTTTCCTTATACTCACTTACTACAACAGTTCGTCTTCACTAATATCTTGGGGTGTACTCTTAGTCAGACTTATACTCAACTTTATTCTTACAACACTAACTTTCCTTCTTGCAGTTCACTTTTCTTACTCATTCTTTACTCTTAAACACTAACCTTGCTTTAATCTACGCTCAAAAGCAATATACATTCTAGTTTATGTTCACACAGTATCATTTTAGACAGATCTCTCTCTATGCCCTTAAAGAGTCACATCTCATCCATTCCAAGTCATCACAATAGTTTCACATCACAATATATTATAATTAAGGATGGAACCATGCACACATAACACAACAATAACCCAGGCATTTATGGCATCCACATCATCAATCACACAAGTCAGACCAACTCACAACAATGCATTATACAATGAAATGCAATGTTCTTTTCTCTTTTTCATATGCATGTGGTACTAAAAAATATTTTACGAAAGAAGCTCGGAAGGACATGTAATAACGAACCCACATGATCACATTAGTACACTTTCACTAAGAGAAGATTGTCGACGACGCATTAGGGTTACCCAGTCTTGCAAGGATACTTCAATCCATGGGATCAACATGAGTCACACAGAGATTCCAAACTGAATATCTCCCAAAGACAGAGTCATACTTCAACTCATTCATGTCCTCCTTGGTTAAACCCGACCACATCTCCCAACTTAAAAATAATGCACATTTATGATGCATGTCTCAAACATTCAAGCACAAATGGTTCTATTGAACCTCACATCACATATAGTGAGTCCATTCTCACCCCACATAGATTAGGTAACTCAGTCAAAATACCACTCGGGCCTATTCTCTCTCCACATAGGCTAGGTCACCCGTCTCAATGACATTTAACCATAACTCTTAATAACATGGTGATCCCTACTCCACATGACCTCGAGCCACATATAAATATTTTAAAAACATCATCATGACATCAGTTGATTCACCATGTACACATGAACATCATACATTACAATTTACACCTTTGAGGTAAAATAAAACATTAAATGATTCCACAACACTCATAAATCACCATTCAAATTATAACTTCAACACACATGTAGTCAATGTCATTCAATCAAGTCATGTACCTAAAATACCTTTTAACCCTATGTCACACATCAATTACAATATCTATATACTTTGTATGATGATTAACATAACATCCTTTAAGATTTGAGTATTACTTCTATCACTTTATGTTATGCGTCTATGATCTTTATGAGGTATAGACACAATATTTAGAGTTACATTAATTATATAAAGGTGACAATTATCTTCAACTTCCATGTTTACCTCAGAGGTTAGTTTAATCATATACATTTAGGAATGACAACGGGTACGGGCGGACATGGGTGGTGTCTAACTGCTACCCGCCCAATGTGCTAAAATACCCTCATGTGCTCACCCCGTGAACTTGTGGGTACTTGTGTATGCAATTATTCAAAAATATTTGTAAACCCGCGAATACCAATGGATATCCATGAATATTAAAAAAAACTAAAAAAAAAAATCTTTTTTTAGCAAAACAAAGAAAATATATAATGCTCAGCAACTTCACGAGTATTAGACTCTTTAAAATATGTCCATTGCATAACATCTGTTTAATTCCTTAAGTTTAAACAATAATAAAAACAACTTCAACTTTCATTCTTCAATTGATATTTTACTCTTCAATTGATGTATGCATGTATGTATATATGTATGTATGTATGTATGTATGTATGAGGTTATTTTGGTAATTCTATGAGTAGCCGGTTCCCACGAGTGCGGCTACTACAATATCTGCTCCCGTCTATTAACTAAAGGGTAGATGAAATCCCGGTATTTGTGGGTAGCGGATATTCGTTTACACTACCTGTTTAAGGATTATATATGTGAATATCCATGTGCACGTATTTTTTTATCATCCCTATATACAATGACCAAAATTAGGAAGAACATGAATTGATTGCAGAATCCTGACAGTTTGACCTTTGCTTACTAATTGTTTCATATATAGAGTTACAAAAGTCCAAATTAGGTGAAACCAAAGTCATTTGTTAGATAACATCAAGGGCTGCATTTCTTATGCAGACATCTAAGCCTAATTTGGTCATATTTGTAACTCGTTTTTCACATTAAAATCATGTCCCTGATTATTGTTTTCACATATCTTGATTTCCATATTATTCTCCTAAATTAAGATAAGTCATTTAGTTCCTGAGATAAGGTAAAACACTTAAATCCTAAGATAAGATATCTACAATTCCAACATAATCAGTTTAGCATACCATAATACAAAACATAATTCTCCACAATATTCATAACTTGTCCAATTAAATATAAATGGGAAGAGTAAAAGCATACACCAACAATTAAAGGAGACAATAACTTAAGAATGATAGGGTAAACACTTACCAAGAAACCATGTAGACAAACTCTAACTAACCCACACAAATTTGGTGAAGTCATCCACCACAATCCCCCCAACTCTTACTAAGGCTAAAACATGGGTGTGATTTAAAACACAAACTCAAGCTGTCTATATACCCCAAGTTTAAAAACTCTAAAGCAAAGATAAAAAAATATTAACTATGAGGGACTCTGTGCTTAAAACTAAGCTCACTCTATTCTTTGGTGTTTCTAAGTCTACCACATCCTGGCGTGCGAATTTGCTGAATGATGGGAAAAAATTTCACTGATTTGTGTCATGAGAATTGGGGAGAGCAAGTTGTAATGTGTGAGTGAAGACTAGGGTCCGGAAGGGAAAACTAAGATTAAAAACCTAAATTTTTTATTTGTTTTTGTAAAGATAAGGGTGCCTACAATAAAAGCAAAGATATGTTTGTTTACAATTTTTAAAAAAATATATGCAATAATAGGTTCTTTGTTATCATAAGGTGTAGGCTTCATCTTCTACACTTAAGGCCCAATATTAGTAGGAGGCAAATAATTTTTTTTACTATAGATGCAAAGTAACTTAATTTGGTTAAGGGGTGATTGCATCTGTAGATGGCTATGTAGTTCCACTCCTAGGAGGTAGAAAGAAGACCATTATCACCCACAACCTTTGTTGGCCACAAGAATGAAAACTCACTATTTATCTCCCTCTCTGCTTCCTAGCACAACACCCGATGAGTTGTTACTACAGTGGTACCACTACAAGACCCCCTTTCTCTCTCTTTCGCTCACCATTTTACCTTTCTAATTTATTTCATGTCATACTTTCTCCATCACATTCTCTTCTTTGTTGCCACACCGTCAACAACTTCCCATGGTTGATCAATGGGATGATGGTGACAGGCACACAATCTAATTATAGTGCATAGTGGAAAAGGATAGACAAAAACAAATATATGGAATTGGGTACCGCAAAACTATCAATTTTATTTTATCCAAGGATCACACTACAATTACAATTGATTAAAATATTATGACCCTTTATCACCACACCCCCACTATATTGCTTGGACCTTCCAAAGGAATGTCAATTGTAATTGGATTCTTGCCTTGCCGTTTTAAATCAATTGAGCAACATTGGAGGGCACTTGAATAACATATGTGTACTTATGTCCTTTATCTCCACAAAGTTACCTTGTCTTTTTTCATCATAGATCCTTTTTTTCCTCTTTGGTTGTCCCTCCTCGTGATTGGTGACTCCATGATTGGTATTATAATTGGGCATTAATTATGGGAGACTCACTTCTCTTGTTACCTCATTCTTAATCATTAAGGCATTGATTTATGTCCATCCTTAATATTTTGCTCAAATTTCCACCCCCTCTCAATAAACCCACTTTTAATAGCACCATGCAATTTATTCTTTATTTTATCTAAAGGTTTCAATTAATAAACCTTTAGTCAATCCTCATACAAACTCATTGCCTTATTAATTACCTCAGTTCCTAAACCCAAATTAGGGTTTGCACTACTAATGTGATCTTCTCTAACATTCCTTTTCCAATTGTCGAGGTTTTTCTTGTCGTCATTTGCTTTGAGCAGTCCCAAGTTGTATGATTATAAAGACCACATTTTTTTACAATGCAAGTGGAAAACTTCACATTCAACACTAAACCAATGGTTCCTTAACCACATTTTCCCTACCATAGGCTTGTCAAGATCAATCTCTATGCACATTTGTACAAACCTTCCTTTTGAAGCATCAACTATCCTTATATCCCTATTAACAGGCTTACCCAGTGAAGAGTCAATTATGAAGTACACTTTTATCATACTATTTCATATCAAGGTTTGGGAAACAAATTGAAACAAAGGTCCTATTAATCCAAAAATGAGATTTAATGAAGTCCAAAAATCATGATCTAAACTCTAACCATAAGATAATGATCAATTATGAAAAACAACTGATGATTAGGAAAATGAACCATGAATAAAGTATCCAAATACTGATTTGAAGAAATATTGTGGACGAGAAAAAAAAGGCCCAAATCCAAACACTCCCAAATTTCCTATTCCGAGAAAGCAAATTAAAAAGAAAACGTTGTGGCTGCTAAAAAAATATATATATAAAGTATCACAATGAGTGTGGTGGATACCTAAAAATCGAATTTTTCACCCAAACATACATAAAAAAATATTTACCAAAACATATATGTTACAATTTTATTTATCAAAACATACATACTTACTATTCACAATGTAAATTCGGGTTGGGGGGAGTCGAATTTACACTGATTTTTAAAAAAAATTTCAAAACCCAGTTAAGAATTCGGGTCCCCCCAACCCAAATTCTTAACTGATTTTTTTAAAGATAATAATAAATAAATATAGAATTTAATTTGAAAATAATAAAATTAAAGAATATAAATAAGAAAAAATTACTTTTAAGTAGTATTTAAACATCTGTACTTACACATAATAATAATTTAATTTTGATAATTAATATTATAATACATAAATATTTTTATTATAAATTATAATATAATGAAAGTGTGAGATAAAAAATATTATAAGATAATTTATTTTAACGATTGATAACTTATTTTAAAATATATTTTAAAAAATATTAGCAAAAAATTACAACGATCAGTTTTTCAACATCACCCAAGTAGTGTTTGATTCTGTTTCCATGTACAGTCCATGTCTTCTTTGTGGCTGGATCTTCTAGTATTACAACTCCATGTGGCATGACTTCATTGATGATGAATGGTCCAGACCACTTAAATTTCAGCTTATCTAGGAACAATCTCAATCTAGAGTTAAATAACAAAACATGTTAACCAGACTAAAAATTCTTTTTCAAAAGCTTTTTATCATGATAAATTTGAACTCGCTTCTTATAAAGCTTAGAATTTTCATAAGCTCGAAACCTCAATTCCTCCAATTCATGGATTTGGAGCTTTTTGTGTTCACAAGCTGCATTGGCATCAAAATTTAGATATTTCAGTGCCCAATAAGCTTTATGTTCTAACTCAACAGGTAAATGACAAGATTTATCATAGACCAATTGGAAGGGTGTGAGTCCTGTAGGAGCTCTGTATCCTATTATGTATGCCCATAGAGCTTCATCTAACTTTTGAGACCAATCCTTCCTTGATTGAGCAACTGTTTTCTCCAATATCTTTTTTATTTCTATGTTAGAAACTTCAGCTTGCCCATTGATCTGGGGATGATAAGGTGAGGCTACCTTGTGTCTGACACTATAATGTTAGAGAACTTTCTTGAGTTGGACATTAAAGAAATGAGATCCTCCATCACTTATCAACACCCTTGGTGTACTAAACCTTGAAAAGATATTTTTCTTTAGGAAGCGAATGACGATCTTTGCATCAGTGTGTTGTAGAGCTATCGACTTCACCCATTTGGTTACATAGTCCACAACCAATAAAATGTATTCATTTGAGTAGGATGATGAAAATGGACCAATGAAATCTATTCCCCAGCTGTCAAAAGCTTCAACCTCCAGAATGTTTTGTAGTGGCATTTCATTCCTTCTGAAGATTTCACCTGTTCTTTGGCAGTTATCACACCTCTGGACATACTCATATGCATTTTTAATCAATGTAGGCCAATAGAATCCAGATTGGAGAACTTTTGCAGCAGTCCTCTCTCCATTGTAGTGGCCTCCATAAAGTGAACTATGGCAATGCCACAATATGTTTTTTTGCCTCCTCCTAAGTTACACATCTTCTCAGGAGATTATCTGCTTTAATTTTAAAGAGGTAAGGATCATCCCACACAATATTTAGCATCCCTAAAAAACTTCTTTCTTTGGTGCCAAGTGTAATCATCAGGGATTGCACCAGCTGCTTTGAAATTTTCCATTTCAGCAAACCATGGCCTTCTGCAATGTTGAATAGCTTTTCATCAGAAAATTATTCTTGAATTTCAGGACTTTGTGTGGTTACTTCATCATTGGTAAGTTTGGAAAGATGATCAGCTACATGATTTTCACTCCCCTTCTTATCCTTGATTTCTAGATCAAACTCCTCTAAGAGTAGAACCCAACGAATAAGTCTAGGTTTAGAATCAGCTTTGACTAGCAAATATTTTATAGCAGCATGATCAGTAAAAACCACAACCTTAGATCCAATCAAATAAGATCTAAATTTTTCCAAAGAATATACTACTGTAAGCAATTCTTTCTCAGTTATTGCATAATTAATTTGAGCTTCACTTAAAACTTTGCTTGCATAATGTATAACATGGAAAACTTTATTTTTCCTTTGACCCAAAACTGCTCCTACAGTATAATCACTTTCATCACACATTATTTCAAAATCAAGTGTCCAATATGGTGCAGTGATTATGGGTGCAAAAATCAATTTTTTTTTCAAAGTATCAAAAGCTTTTAAACAGAAATCATCAAAATGAAAGGAAACTTCTTTGTTCAAGAGATTACTTAAGGGTTTAGCAATTTTAGAAAAATCCTTGATGTAACGCCTGTAAAATCCAGCATGTCCCAAAAAGCTTCTAATGCCTTTGGCATTTGTTGGTGGAGGCAATTTTTCAATGACGTCCACCTTGGCTTTGTCAACTTCAATACCATGAACAAAGATCTTGTGACCCAATACAATACCTTCAGTTACCATAAAGTGACATTTCTCCCAATTGAGCACAAGTTTTGTTTCAATACATCGTTTCAAAATAGTATCAAGGTTAGAAAGACATAAATCAAAAGAAGAACCAAAAACAGAAAAATCATCCATGAATACTCCAATACTTTTTTCAACAAGATTAGAAAAAATGCAAGCATGCATCACTAAAATGTAGCAGGTGCATTACAAAGACCAAAAGGCATTTTCCTATAAGCAAAGACACCGAAGGGACAAGTAAAAGTTGTTTTCTCTTGATCTTCAGGATTAACATTGATTTGATTATATCCTGAATAACCATCAAGAAAATAGTAATATTGTTGTCCTGCTAGTCTCTCCAGCATTTGATCCATGAAAGGTAATGGAAAATGATCTTTTTCTGGTGGCTTTATTGAGCTTCCTGTAATTAATACACATTCTCCAACCCGTAACAGTACGAGTTGGAATAAGCTCATTTTTATCATTTTTAACAACAGTTATACCACTTTTCTTTGATACTACCTGTACAGGGCTTACCCACTGACTATTTGAAATAAGATATATCATATCTGCTTCAAGTAGCTTGACTACTTCCTTTTTGACAACTTCTTTAATGGTTGGATTGAGACATCTTTGTGGCTGTGCTACAGGTTTATAATCTTCTTTCATTAAAATTCTATGCATACAATAAGAAGGACTAATACATGTTAGCTCTGATAAGGTATAGCCAATGGCGTCTTTGTTTTTCTGTAAAACTTTTATCAATTTCTTTTCTTCTTCTTCAGAAAGATTTGCATTAATGATCACTGGTTTTTGGGAATCACCTGCTAGAAAAACATATTTTAAATGTGAAGGTAATACCTTTAGTTCCAGCTTTGATTCCTTTTTTTTTGCTTATTTTCCTTTAATTCTTCAAAGAGAAATTGATGATAAGGAATTTCTTTGCAAGAATTCAGCTGTTGAAGACAATCTGATCTTTCTTTATCTTCACATTCATCCCTGTCTTTGAATGCTTTGGTCAGTGCTTTCTCTAAACCATCTTTTCCGTTAATTAATCTTTTAGAGTAAGAAATTACCTAATCCAGAACATCTACTCTAAAACACTCTCTTTTATCTATTGGGTGCTTCATGGCTTCAAGGACATTAAATTGCACTTCATCATCTTGTACCCTCACAGTTAGTTTTTCTTCATCAACATCAATTAAAACCTTGACAGATTTCATGAAAGGTCTGCCAAGGATCAATGGAACTTCACTGTCCTCATCCATATCCATCACTACAAAGTCGATTGGAAAGAAAAATTTGTCAACTTTCACCAATACATCTTCAATGATGCCATAAGGATGCTTAATAGTTCTGTCAGCTAGCTACAAAGTCATCCTTGTTGGTCTGATTTCTACTTCTCCTATCTGCTTGACCATGGATAATGGTATAAGGTTGATGCTTTCTCCTAAATCAAGAAGAGCCTTTCCCACTAATAATCTCCCAATAGTCACAGGAATTGTGAAACTACCAATATCTTTGGATTTTTCTGGAATGGTCTTTTGGATAATTGCACTACAACCTGCATCTAATTCTATTGTTTCATCATCCATGTATCTTTTCTTCTTTGTAAGTAGATCCTTCATGAATTTGGCTTATGTTGGCATATGCTCCAATGCTTCAGAGAAATGAATGTTAATCTGCAGCTATTTAAAAATATCTAAGAAACGCTTGTACTGCCTTTCCTTTGCTTTCTTTGACGGAGCATGTGAAAAAGGCATATGCTGAACTGGTGGAGGATTTAGTACAACTTTGCCTTTATCAGTTGTTTTCTGCTTCTCCTCCTCGCTTTTTACCTTCTCTTCTATTTTTTTGTTTGTCACCACTTTATCATTTTTCTCTTTTTCAACTCCTTTCTTTTCATCATTGTTTTCTACAACTCCTTCATTTTTCTTTTTCTCATCATCATCCTTCAAACCAACCACAGCCCCCCCTTCTTGTTATAATTGCTTTGCATTGTTCCTTTGGGTTGACTTGTGTGTTTGCTGAGAAAGATCCACCTCCATGTTCAGAGAGTTGTTTTGCGAGTTGTCCCATCTGAACTTCAAGATTTTTTATGGAAGCATCAGTATTCTTTTAATTGGTGAAGGACATATGCATAAACTGAGTTAGAGTGTTTTCCATTTTTGACACTCTATCAGGCTGAGCTTGTTGTTGTGGACCCCTATTTAAAGGACCTATATAAGAATTATTAGAAGGACCTGCATATGAGTTGTTAGTGGGACTTGCTTAAGAAGAGTTAGTGGGAACAATATATGCATTATTATTTTGTCTCCAACCATACTGTTGATTTGAACTTGGACCACCTCGGTGGCCTTGGTAATTTCCTTGATAATTCTGTTGAGGTCTGGTCTGATTCTGCATATAATGAGCCTCCTCTTCTGGTTGACAATCACTAGGTGCTAGACAATGGCCATATTGATGTTCGCCACCATAGAAATCACATCTCAGAATCTGTTGAACTTGATGAGCTATGTATGGTTTTCTATGATCCTCCATGCTGGAATTGTTGAGGAAGTTGGTCTATTTGTTTTGTTAAGGCCTCTATTTGCTGAGTTAACAATTTATTCTGAGCTAGAATTGCATTTTGAGTATCTAGCTCAATCATACATTTCCTTTGTACCGGAGATCTATCATGGTGAGACTGGTAATCACTGGCTGCTATAGCTCCATGAAAGTAGACAAGTGTGTGTATGGATCCTCATGATCCATTCCAGCAAAGGGATGTGAGCCAATTAAGCTGAGTAATGTTGGCTTCAATTCCACAATTTTATTGTTGAAAGGAGGAATGACTATGCTATTGTAATACTTTGGTCCTTGTTGGTAAGCATAGTCACCAAGAGTCCTCCTTGGTGGTCTATTTCCTTCTCCTTCTCTGTCAGCCATATCATCAATTACAGGTGGCATTTCTGGTGAAGGAGAATTAATAGAAGAACTTTCACCCGATAGCTTATTGGCTTCTTGTCTTCTTGTTCTTCCTTTCTGTTTTGGTAATTTCTGCATCAAACAAAGATTTATTTGTAGAAAACTTACCTTGCATAAAGGAAAAAGAACAAACTACAATATCCCGTAAGCATTGAGGTTAATATAATATAAGAATATATATACACAAATCAAAATCAAAATATTTAATGAAAGTAAAGAAAACGTCCTACTAAGTTGAAAATTTAAATCTAAAAGAACTGAGTAAGCGACTCAAGTCTCCAGCAATGATGCCAAAAACTTGTTAGACTATTGGCAAGTGTACCAATGTTGTCGCATGTTACAAAATTTATAATAGTTTGTCTCCATAGGGACTTGAGTTACTCAGTTATAAAAGTAACAGTTTAATAGTTTATGTACAACAAGTATAAGCAAAATTTCATGGGTTTTGAGAAAATAATGAAACTACGAATTTAAAGAAATTACGAAAAATTATGGAAACAAGTAAAGCGAGTTTAATTAATTCAAGAAAAGTGTAGGATTGGACTTCATAGTTCATACCCTTAGTATCCAATTAATATTACCATGTATAAATCATTTTCTATCTTTATTGATGCACACATTAAATCACCCCAAATCGATTCCTTGCATTTGAGAATCCTAAGGATATTTACTAAATATCGATCCCTCGCATATAAAATAAATATCCCAGCATAATAATCATAATCTCGTGTTGTTTGCAATCAAAACATTATCCTCTATTCCTAGCAACGTAACGTAATGAGTAAAATCATTAAGTTCAAATCCTAAGAGCACTTTCCAGTCAAAACTTAGAATCCAATTTCATGAAACTAGTGATCAAATAGAATAAAACATTAAGAACAAAATGGAATTACCAATAAGGAGTAGAAAAGATTTATGCATATATCAAATATTAAAAGAGATACATAAGGGTATGAAGATTACATCCAATCCTTAGGAGAAACTAGCCTATCATTGTGGAGAGCACAAGATCAACTGAAGACATGATGAAAGAAGCAATCGTCGATCCTTTCCTGTAGAGTTTCCTCACCAATTTCTCTCTTCTCTCACCTCTCTCTAAGGCTTCTCACTACTGGTTTTCGTTCCAGCCTCTCAAAGTATATTTTCACCTTCCTTTGCATGGCCTTTTATAGAAAAAGGTGAGCAGCTCAGGCCAATTCGCCCAGGCGAGTGATTTGCCCATGTTTCAGGCGAGTGATAACTTAATGGTCAGGAAAGGTCAATTCGCCCAGGTGAGTTTTTTACACATGATCAGCTTGCCTGGGCGAGTTAATGTTTAATGGTGAAGAAACTTCATTTAGCCCAGGCGAGCCTGGGCGAATTCTAACTTCCAGAAAAAAGCTTCTTTTGCCCTTTTTGCCCTTTCTTCCTATATTGGTTGTTTCGGATGTCACGGATACACTTGATACCTATCGAAACACCGAAATTAAGTGGACTAATCTTTCAAAATATAAACAACATTATTTATATATGTACCAACTATAAAACTAGGATTAGGATAAATTTATCAGCAAATTCACTGAAATCAAAAGATAAGTGTTATGTTTGGTTTGCTAATGGAGAAGCTCTAAAGTCAATTTGGGGGAGAAAAATGAATTTGATATTATGTTTGATTTCTCTCCAAAAGTATGTTTAAAGTTAAAATTTAGCTTGAGAATTCAATTTGGGAAAAATAATTATTGGGATACTTTTGCAAACTATAATAGAAACATCCAAACTACAATCCAAACAATTATTTCTGTTTTTAGCCTACTAGTTTTCTTAATTTTGTTTTTGATATACATATTTTTAAAAAATATGGTACTTGGACATCAAATCGTATAGCAAAATATAAAGTTAAACCTAAGAGAGAGAGAAACAAAAGATAAATCCGAGATTCTCATACAAAAATAAATCAGATTTTTAAAATTAAAAAGTGCTAAAAACACATGTGGTTAAGTTTCAATTTACTATTTTGGGAATCAGGTTCCTTTGTCCACAGGAGCATTTTGCCTTAAACAAAGAGAAACAAACACGGGCATGTAGCAGACAGACACATACATACATACATACCCCATTGTCGTTGAAGAAGATGGGACGAGCCAGGCTTCTGGTGTCAGACTTTGTTCTGTCTTTCATGTGGGTATGGTCCGGTATTCTTCTTCGGATCCTCGTCTTCAAACACCTCGGCTTCGCTCATGGACCCCTTGGTGAGGTTATCAAAACCACCTTCTCCGTCGCCAACATGTTCTTCTTCGCCTTCCTCGTCAAGTTTACACGTGGCGCCGCCTACAACCCCCTCACCGTTCTGGCCGATGCTATCACCGGGGATTTTAACAAATTCCTCTACTGCGTTGGCGCCAGAATCCCCGCTCAGGTTTTGGCTTTTTTTCTTAATTTTATGTTATTTTATAAGCAAATGTTAATGTGTTAGAATGTTAGCTTTTGTTAGCAGAGTCCCTCTTATTTTCTCGCTTAACCATCCAATTCACCTTATATCTCCCCGATTTTTCTTCTGTTACCAATAAATACCCTTTCAATTAGGTTCTTTTTTTTTTCCCTACCATGGTTTTTTTAATTGCTTGGATTTGACTTTTTTTTGGTGAAAGCAGAATTGTGGGTCTTGCTTTTTTTTTTTTATGCCAAATTAACATAGACACCGTATCTGGAAGTCGAGTTTTTTTTTGCCCTTTTTGAACCTTTGTGTGGTGAAGACTTAGATTTGACTGGTGTTGAATTTCATGCTGTTGCTGGTTAATTGTGTTCCTTTTTCTTCTTATTAGACTGATTAAAAGGTTCAGAAGTTTAGTTGAATTAAATGCGAGTAGATTTTTTTATTATTAAAATTGTTGGTTGATGAATTCTCTGAATCGAATGTGTTGTGGGTTATGAGTCAAATGGTCCTTTTTATTTATTAGAATTGTTATCTTCGACTAGGTTTTTGGGATTGAATGAGCTTGTTTCCACCCTACAAGATTCCATTATCTACCTGTGTCTTTGTGCTATTGTGCCCGATTTGCTGGCACTGACAATTATTTTAACTTAAAAATAATCTCTTGTTGGGTAGGGAGCATTTCAGATCTTAATTATTTCTTCAAATTCTTCATATGCAGAAGATGGCTTAACTATTTTTATAGGCAGTCAACTCTTTGATACTTGGATAATAAAAATTTGAAGCTATGTTATTCCTTTTTTGATGTTTGGAATTTTCGCTGAAGATTTGAAATAGTGCAGCACAGTGGGCTTTTTGGCCCTCCGGGCCAGGGCTAGGCCGGGCCGGTCCATTTTGACGGTTCTATACGTGCTTTTCTTATGTTTGATTTTACTTGTCTTCATATCACAAAGCATGGGCTAGGAGGACTAGAAAGTTACTGATAAGTACCTAACCTCCAAGGGAAGACTCTTAACACATCTATCTTCTTCAATCTACTGACCTTGATACATCATAAAATTGTTTTCAAAGCCTATAGTTATTCACCGAATCACTTTTTTGTGATTGATGCATTTATGTTTGATTTAGGTAAAAATTCAAATTCGAGATTCATTGTTTATATAAGTAAATTCCAATTTTGTAAAGTAAGCTAGATGACCTTTTCAGAGTTCCTTCCAGTCAATTGATCCTTAATTTTATGAAGTCAATTAAAAATTGCTATAGACATCCACTGGATATCAGTTTAAACTTTAAAGGTCTATTTGCTTAGATACTTTGTAGATTCCTCCTCTATCTTGCACATGATCACACACAGAGGTTCACATCACATGCTTTCACACACTTGCAAATAGAGTTTGCAGTTTTGTATATATGCTCATTTGCAAACATTGAAGATGAAGATTAATAAGGAGGCTTGAGTGTTCTCTTACGTATAACAACTATGGAATAATTGTTGGCTATGCTAAACTTAAAAAACTAGAGTAACCTCATTACATAACTGTTTCCTGTAGTTGCTTCTTGTTTATTACACATCTCAACTGTATGCGTGAATGCTTCAAAACTCAACATGAATCGAAGATTATCATTCAAAATATGCATGGTTTTCAATCTCTCCAGGTGGTTGGATCCATTGTTGGAGTTAAACTTCTTATTGATACCATTCCTGAAGTAGGACTGGGACCACGCCTGAACGTCGACATTCATCAGGGTTCCCTGACAGAAGGATTACTAACATTTGCAATTGTAACCATTTCACTTGGACTTGCCACGAAAATTCGTGAAAATTTCTTCATGAAGACTTGGATCTCCAGCCTCTCCAAGTTAACACTTCACATACTTGGCTCTGATCTGACTGGTGGTTGCATGAACCCTGCATCCGTAAGTATTGCTATAGAAGAAACCATAGATCAAAGAAACTTTGGTTATGTGAACCATATAATAGAAGAAGAGGAGGAATCAACTTACACCAAGAGTAACTCTTTTAGAATTACTTCTCATTTTTATCATTCATTTTGTTGGAATCTAATGGATAAGATTAGTGACTTATTAGAATCATTAGATTTCAAGAAAATGAATGGTGAGGATGAGAAGTAACTCTAAAAGAGTTACTTTAGAGTTACTCTTGGTGTAAGTTGATCCCTCCTTATAGAAGAAACCTTTGTTGTTTTATTGCTAAGAAACCTTGTTTGACTTGTTCAGGTAATGGGATGGGCTTATGCTCGAGGGGATCACATAACAAAGGAGCACTTTCTTGTGTATTGGCTTGCTCCCATAGAAGCAACTATTTTTGCAGTGTGGACATTCAAATTTCTAGTGCAGCCTGGAAAAGAAGGTAAAACAGCCTGAAAATGTAAATCGGATTGAAGGAGCTTTATTTGTTTGTGCTAGGTGTATGATTTCCATGCTGATCAAAAAAAAAAAAAAAGTGTATGATTTCCATCTTGCTTTCAAATATTATTTGTACAGTAGTTGGTAGGATGAATGTATGGCAATTGGCAAGCCAAGAACTTGTACATATAATCATTGGTTTGTGTATTGTGCTATCAACTTTTGGGCTTTATGTATCATACACTACCAATTGTATAATTCATTCCTTGCACGCGGCCATGGATTGGTCATGCATGACTCAAGTATTGTACTCTCCGGTTGACTCCTTTAGCTAGAAACAACATGACCATTAGGGATGCTAAAAAAAAATGATTTTTAAAAAATAACTATAACTAGTTATATAAAAATAGGTACAAAACTATAACCAATTTTATGATTATGAGTATTTCAAATAACTTATTTTTATTTAAAAATAGTTGTAGTCATAGAATTATAACTAATTTTATAGAAATGAGTATTTCAAATAAATTATTTTTATTTATTTATAACTAGTTATATAATTGATTTTAGATGTAATTTGTTATATAATTGGTTATATAACTAGTTTAGTCATAATTAGTTATATAGTCATATTTTAAAACAATAACTAGTTATATCAAATTATATCCATTTTTAAAAAATAGTTATAATTATAATTATATATCCACTTATAATCTAGTTAGTTATTAGATATGATTATAGTTATGTAAATACCTAATCATGAACACCGATTATAGTTATGTAAATACCTAAATCATGAACACCTCTAATGGTCATGGACTTAGGCTATATAATTTTGTATTTAGTTTTTGATTTTTTTTTCGTTTCTTTGTTAGTTGGTAGTACACCTAATAAATTGAAAATCGAACAAATCAAAAATAAAAATAAAAAATAATTTTATTATTAGATTGATCAAATTTTGTATTTAATTTTGAAAACTATTTAGTTTAATCCAAACTGAACTTATAAATATGTATATTTTTATTTAAAACTTTACTATACCAATCATGTTATGTATATTTTTGTCACATAATTATTTTTGAAAAATATATTTAATTAGAGATTATTTTTAAGAACTATTTGAACAAAGATACATGAATATAAGTATCATGTTATTTAAGTTTTTTTAGTAGTCAATATTTTAAGAGTTATACTACTTTTTTTATCACCAAATACTTCAATATTTTCGTCAGTAGAAGTATTTGGACTCTGAAACTTGAAAGTTATATTTGTCTTGCATAATACGAATTTTCTATAGGTTTAATAGAGTATTATGGTTTTAACAATTGAAATTTCTTTGAATGTAATACAGTTATGTGAGGATAGTATTGGTAAAAATTGAACCATCCAAATCAATTTAAAACGCATTTTTTTTCAGATTTGATTTTGCTAAAGAATTCAAATTGAACTGATCAGTAAAACAACCTTACTCTCTTTTATGGGGAAAAACAAAACAGTGGTCATGAAACATAAATTTTCACTGAGTATCCTAGTTTTCACCCATCAATAATCCAACGGTCCAAATTAGAAGAACCGCAATAATAATTCCCCCGTCAAAGTTAGAGAATCCAATTCCCTTCCATAATCTAACGGTGAAAATTAGAAGAATGGCAGCGTGATGTTCCCGCATCAAAATTTGAGAATCCAATTCCACCAATATCCAAGTCTTTTCTTTTTAATAATCTTTTTGATATAAAGTATAAATCGATTTTGCTGATTACTAATCTTGTCATAAAACTTGAGTGACTATCATCTAACTAGATTATCTCCTTTCAACCATGTTTTTTCCATCCACCACAAGATCTTGTTTAAGGGAACATGAGAACTTGTTTAAGTCCAATACCACTCCAAACAAAGACTTTTTGGTCCAATTTTAAAAATAAAAAACATTAGAATCTGTTTAGTTTTAAGAGTGGAAGATCAGGTTTTGATTGATTCATCTGCGTGTGATTAAGGAAGGAATTGGAACGGATTGTGTTTTTCATGTTTGGATTCGAGGGAGGATGAGGAAATCCATGATCATGATTTTAATCTCACTGACCCCTCTAATATTTCCAGATTGCCTTCTGCATCTGGTTAGTTAGTTATTTCCTATCCTTAGTTGTTGTTATTCAATTCAGTTATTCAGCTTCTCACTCACACAAACACTCACCCTTTGGTTAAATATAAGAGTAATTTGCATTGGATAGCAGGAGCAGACAAGCTACAGTTACTAAGTAATGGTGTCCAAACTTTTACTTTCCGTGATCTTGCAGTCGCAACCAAAAACTTCAGGCCGGAGTCCCTCTTAGGGGAAGGTCGTTTCGGATGGGTCTACAAGGGCCGCCTCCAAACTACGTCTCAGGTAATTCTTTCTATTCTACTTTTTTTAATCTCCAATGCTCAAAGTCAAAGAGATTTTGTTTGGTGAATAGTGAGTACTGAGTCCTGACGTTTGCTCATTTACCTGTACAGGTTGTTGCTGTTAAACAGTTAGACATAAACTGACTTCAGGGTAATCAGGAATTCCTTGGGAAGGTTCTCATGCTCAGTCTTCTACACCACCCTAATCTCGAGAATCTCATTGGATACTGTGTGAATGATGACCAACGCTTCTTAGTTTATGAATTTATGCCAAAGGGTTCATTGGAAGACCACCTTCATGGTATGATTGTTTCTATCCCTCCTAATTCCATAATTAGGATTTCTTCCTTTTAGTTTTAGTTCAGTACTTTCTCATAATGACTAATGAAACTTCCACGCCATAGATTTAACAAGAAGGATGGAGCAAAGCATCTTTACCCATTTGGGGTTCTGCTTTAGCTCATTCAAGAGAGACATAGAGAAAAGAATCACACTAGACATTATATTTTTCATTCATGATGCATATATTATATATATGCTATACATGTAGGGGCTGTTCAAAATTCAAATCTAAAAGCTTTTTCTAACAAAGCCTAATCAACTTAGAGTGTGGACTAGCCTTCCATGTTATAGCCAGTTATGGAAAAGGAACGCCATACGTATGATAACCATTGTATGATTGTATTTTTTTGCTAGAGATGTTTCCATTTTTTCTGAACATTGGATAGAGTGGGGAATAAATGCTGTGTATTTTACATTACTTCCTTCTTAAACAGAATGCAGTTATGTTGATAACAACTAATGTTTAATGATTAAACAATCAAATCCTCCGGTCTTCTATAGAGGCTTCAAATCATCTAATATATTACTTGATGAAGGTTATCATCCAAAGCTTTGAGACTTTGGTCTTGCAAAAGGTCCTGTTATTGACAAAGCACATGTTTTCACCCATGTCATGGAAACTTATGGTTACCGTGATCCAGAATATGCTATGACCAGCCGACTGTGAAGTCCAATAAGAAAGACTAAAAAAACTTTCTTCTTGATCCATCAATGTGTTTAACTGTTGATTCTGCCAACTTTTAGAAGATAGTGTTGTGCATGTAAAAAATGGGGTCACTTTGCGGATCTAGGTGTTACAATAATAATAAAGGAAAGCAAATGAAGGAGGATGAATCTTAAATGGAACACGTTGATAATGACGATTTTGATTCAAATGATGTCCTTCTCATGGTGACAACATCAAATTGGATTACTGGTACTTTGGATACTTGGTGTTTAAACAATTAAACCACATGACTGGATGTAAAGGTAGATGGTGATTTGTCAATCTGGCCATTGACCAGATTCTACTTTGTTTAGCAATCCAATAGCCAACACGTTACCAGATTCTATGTTTATGTATCCCCAAAAACTTATACTTTGTCTAGTATATTGTGGCCTTTTCTAACAATGGCTGAAACAAAACTTAATGAATAAGGTACCAATTTGAAATAGAGTAATTTATACACACTTTTATGTAACTATAATGCAATTGCATTCAATTCAACCTTCTGTTGACAGGAAAATTCATTTGAGTAAACCCCATCAAAAAATTATCATGTTATTCCATTAACAAGTTTTTTTCTTTTTGACTGCATTCCATTAACTAGCTATTAACGTGAATTGTGCGGTTTAAAAAATGCATATATAATATTTTACATTTTGACGAGATTGGCATTATATAAAGAACTGAACATTATCTTGAATTACTACCTTGAGTAAGAGGAAAACTAACAACTTCTTTAAAGATAATTTTCAACACATTATTTACGAATACTTTGAATAAGACCAATTTTTTTTTCCTGAGAATTAGTAGTTCATGGGAAATAAAGTCATAAGATAGAAAATGCACAATCTAAAAAAATGTTAAAATGAAATTTGAAACAACGAATGTTTGTATTCAAGCAAACCATTCTTAAAACACATAATGACTTGCATTGTATTTCTTGTTGAAAGTTAATCTCATTGAAAGTTTTTTAATGGAGGAAGAGTAAAGCTTGCTTTCATTTTAAAAAAATTAAGAGAATCAAAATTTGAAAATAGGAATCACAATTAAAACTGTATCCTTAAATACCTATTTGAATCTGTCATGACTTTGATCAAGAATATTCGAGTTGACTGGATACGGGTTCGATGATTATCTGACTTTTATAATCAGAGTTGGAGTCAAGGATAAGGATATCACTATTCATCCCGTATTTATACCCATATTTACGATGATGAAATTATTAAAATTTTATTTATTACTTTTTAATTTTATTTTAGAATTTTTACATAATTTAAGATTTTTTCTTGACGATTTTTGTAGACAAATACACTACAATAAATTTATTGATATATAAATAGTTAAAAATAAATGTGTAACAATTAATTTATTTTTTTCTAAAATCAATTTTTTAATATAATTTTTTTAAATAAAAACTTATTTTACAAATTTGAATTGAGAACGGAAGGGATACCCGATTCCCAATGAGTACGGTGAGAGTTTATAGGATACATCTTGATTGAGGATTGAATTATAGACGTAAGAAATTAGGTTTTAGATAGTCTCTTTAATCATAATAAATCGGTTTCAATGTTTATTGGAAGAGATGTTTGTCTGATCGACAATTATTTTTTCACTTTCATATTATGTTCAAAATGATCACTAGTCATTCAAAAGTAATATGAAGAGTGTAGAAAAAAAATATGTTTAATTATACCTTAAACAAGATTGACTCGAGAAAAAAGTGACAACCTAAATAAATGAAGTATTAGTACAAAAGGGTGGAAATGTGTGTGTGGCGGTTAGAAGTGGGGGAATGGAAGAGAAATACTCAAGCCTGGAAATTGTGGAGGAGAGCCCAAACTCGGGTGTGTTCTTTCTTATCTTAAATAGTCCGTCACGACGGAACGCTCTCTCGCGCGAATTCTTCAGCGAGTTCCCGAAAGCTCTGCATGCACTGGATCACAACCCGGAGGTGAAGGTGATCGTGTTGTCCGGCGCCGGGGCCCCCTTCTGCTCCGGCATCGACCTCTCCCTCCTCGGATCAACCGCCGCGAGTTCGGGTTCCTCCGGCTCCGGCGAGAGATAATGGCGATGCAAGACGCGGTCACGGCCCTGGAACGGTGCCGGAAGCCGGTGATCGCAAGCGTACATGGAGCGTGCATCGGCGGCGGAATTGATATAGGAGGCGTTTTTCTCGGTGAAGGAAGTGGATTTGGCCCTTGCCGCTGATCTTGGCACTCTTCAGAGGTTGCCGCTTATTGTAGGGTTTGGCAACGCCATGGAATTGGCTTTGACCGGTCGCACTTTTTCCGGTAAGGAGGCTAAGGAGCTGGGTCTCGTTTCTCGCGTTTTCCTTTCCAAACATGACCTCCATCAGGCCGTCCGAGATGTCGCTCAAGGTAACCTCCCTCCCTTCAATTGGTTGGTTCATTTTTTAGTGGAAGACCACAGGTGTCCCCTAACTCACTGGATTAAAGATTAATTTCGCTCTCTTTACTCAAGAGAATTTTGGACAAAGGGACTCTTTAAGTAGATAGTTCTCCCACATGTGAATGTGATAGTGGCGGGGCCTTACCTATGAAACACAACACCATACACACGTTTTTGGCACGACTAATGTCTAAAACATAAGACATGGGAAACCACAAACACAAGTAGAGAAATTCTAATTAAATGAATTAAACTTTAAATTTGTTCATTCGTTTATTTCATTTGAGAGTTTTCTTCTCAAAATGAAATTGGGTGTTTTAAGTTAGAAGGAATGTTTTTTTTTTTTTTTATCTTTACACAGTTATTTTGATTTATGCTTTCTAAAGAAAAAAGATTCTTATGAAAGATTTTCCCTCATGCCAAAAGATTTGTGTTGTATTAGCGAAAAAGAAAATTAATTAATGACGTGTTACCTAGGATAATTGAGGCTAAGGAATTAAGTAGATAGCCTAATAAAGAATGACTTAATCTTATCAGGTAAATGAGGGTGAACAATTCAGTTATTATGTAAGGTAAGGGTTAACCACCACGTAACCTCATTGTCCGGAGGCTCCACGCTATGCGGAGGTAAGGGGGAGGGATATTGTACGCAACCTTACCCTTGCATATGCAAAGAGGCTGTTTCCGGATTCGAATCCATGACCAACAGGTTACCAAGATACAACTTTACCGCTGTGCCAGGGCTCGTCCTCAAGGGTTAACATATAACAAAATTTTTAAATTTATGATATATTTATCTTTTTAAATCAACTTTCTATTAATTGTGTGAAGGTGTCGGTTTAATTGTTCAAGCCAACAAAAACATAAATT
Source organism: Glycine latifolia (assembly GCA_013407115.1). NCBI lineage: Eukaryota > Viridiplantae > Streptophyta > Magnoliopsida > Fabales > Fabaceae > Glycine > Glycine latifolia. The sequence goes on from CM023943.1 coordinate 20,710,158, forward strand.
TTGAATGACACCTAATAAGAAGTATTTCGAACAAGTGTTTGGATGTGTTGGTATCGGAAACGTGTCTGACATGGTGATACTTCGAATCAGAGAGGTGTCCGTGCTTCATAGGGTCTTACCTACACTACTTATTTCGCACACATTGCATTGCAGCTTCTACTCACTTCATATCTCTCTACCTCAATGTTTTTCTAAATGAATATATAAATTTTAACGGTGGGCTTGGCAGCAATTGCGACCAAGTCTCCCCTTGCAGTTGTTGGGACAAAAACAGTGTTGCTTAAAAGTAGGGACTTAACTGTGGATCGGGGGTTGGATTATGTTGCAACCTTGAATTCTGCCAGATTGCTATCCCCTGACTTAACTGAAGCAGTGATGGCACAGAAGCAGAAACGAAAGCCAGTTTTTTCCAAGCTCTGAATGTTAGAAGAAGGGGCATGCATTTCGTTGTTACATGTTACTAGATAAGTAGTAGTGTGTATTTTGGAATTGAAGACCACTGTTATTGATATTTGTACCACATAGTAAGAAATTTGCATTCACTTTAAAGTCTGTCAGTGAATAGGGATTTGAGGATAAGATTCTTGTATTGTTATTTTCACCTTCCTTCCTTCACAAGGCTTCTTTACAAACCCCTAGTTCAGCTATAAGACATTTGCCTGTATTCTGCCTTGCAATTAGGGTTGGCCGAAAAGAACTGAACTGCACCGAACTGGTACTGATCCGAATTGAATGTAAAAAACTGAACTGTTTTTTCCGTTCAGTCTTAAAATGTTGAACTGCTAAAAGACCAGTTCAGTGCACTGCCAAACTGTCACTTATGAAAGTTTAAATTAAAAAATGCAGTTTGCAAGGAACCTGTATTTGTTTTTTACTGACTTCTAATTTGGCTTCTGAATATTTCCATTTTTCTTGCAAGTTACTGGATCAGTTTTGTCTTTAAATTTACATCTTAGTTAAAGCTTGCTTCCGTGGGAATTTTCAATGAAAGATCATTAACAGAGAATTAAGTTGATTTCATTAACTTCACTACAACTGACAATAATAAAGTACTTGCATTCTAAGGGATTATGGATATTGGGAGGAAATCAAATAACGTAACATCATCAAAATTCATTCTATTTTATGGACCACTTAGGCAAATAGTTTTTCTCTCTGATAGTTCCTTTTATGCTTACATTTTTTTTTGTTCACACTAACAAAGCAAACATTGTAGGAGAACGTGTATAGCTATCAGATTACAAGCTACTTAGAGTAGCATAAACATCAGGTTTCCTGCGCAGAAACCGTCACCACGAAGTTTAACTAGTGCGACTGCTTCATCAATTGCATCCATTACTTTTAGCTTTTCCCTACTCAATGCTTCATCCATTCATTCCATTGGAGTCCTCTCATGACTGTTTAAAAGACTAGCATTAGCTCCAGCCATGAATAGTTTCTTCACAACCTCAACATACCCAATGAGACACGCCAATTGAAGAGGTGTATTCTTTTCCTCATTTGGTGAATTAAGATCCACACTTGTACTGATTAAATACTCCACAATGTGAAAATTATATTGTTGATTTGAAAATGAATGAAGAACCATTTTTTTAGAGTGCATTTCAGTTCAGTTCAAACCAATCTAGAGCACAAATCAGTTCAAATTTTTAGAATGCAGTTAACTGAATCAAAGAATAATTCGATTCGGTTCATCCAAACTGTTTTTTAGTTCAGTTCGATTTGGGCAATTTTGTTTTGTTGAGTTCGCTTCAATTTGTTGCCAGTGCAATTTAGTTTAGCTTTTTTCCCACCCCTACTTGCAAGTGGTAATAGCCTAGAAGCTTTGTCCATCATCTGCCCAAAACAAGTGCTTATATTCAAGCCAAATCCAAGAATTTCAAAAGATAAATTTACTTGTTGGTAAATTGTTTGAAAATATATAAAAAAAACATTAGAAATTACCCAATAAATAATATTAAACTATTAAGATTAATTAAATATACTTTTCCTAAAAGAAGGGCGATCGTTCCATTATGAGAATTTTACATAACTTGCTCTGAAAGCCATGCTCTTAAAATGAAAAGCTAACAAAATCATCAGAAATTGTGCATCCAAATCACAAAAAATCAGTTACGAGAAACTAAAATGAATATTTTTTAAAATTGAGGAAGTAAAAAATAAATAAATTTGAGAGACAAAAAAAAAAGACCTAAGTTTGAGGGGGAAAAAAATTAAGTCTAAACTAAATTATAATTTTTTTAAAAAAATTTACGAAATCTCATCTTAAACCCCGTTTTAAATCTTAAAATTCACTTTAAAACTAACTAAGCGTTGTATTAACCCTGATCAATTCTCAAATAAAAAGCTGTTTGATGTTTACCTCTAAACAAAAACGTAGCTAGTAAAATAATGTTATAATGATGGTGAGACGCAAAAAAAAAATATTGTATTTTTAATAAATATTTAGAAATTTATTGTAGTTTGGAAATTATTTGTAATTCTATAGCAACGAATCGCGCTCCACCTGGGTGTGATCCATTCTGTCTCTAATTCGGTCGCTAATATTTTTTGCGACGAAATATTGGGTGTGACCACATATTTAGTCGCAAAAAGTGTTAACGACTGAAATAGAGACCGAAATTAACGTAAGACTTCAAAATCAATTTTTTTTATTGACGGTATAATTTTCTTCAATTTTTGAAATTAGTGTTGCGACCACAATATTGTGAATTTTTAATTTTTTAAAATTAAAATCGTTAAAAAAATTGCAATGCAATTTTTTTTAAACGTACAACTTTAAAATCAATTTTTTTTACAACTTTAAGTTTTTATTATTATTAATATACGACTTCAAAGTCGGTCTAAAAATCAATAATGAAGATCAGTCTAAAAATACTTTAAAATTAGATAAAAATAACAATTAATAATATTAAATAACAATTTATAAATGTAACTTTCGTTTTTGGATAATTATTATATTAATTCTTTTGGTTTAATAAATTGATTAAGTTAATTGTTAAAGAAAAAATGTTGACTGTTAAGTAATGTGACGTGTAAGTGTATCACTATTGCCAATAAATATTATTGGTAACTAGATATTTAAATTAAATAAAATTTATTTTGTAATTATAAAAAAAAAAGAATAGCGTTAAATATGTATATAAACTTCGAACGGTCATAACTTTTGATAAAAATGTCCGATGAATGCATACTTTATGTCAAAACGCTCGAAATTAAGAGAATTAATTAAAAAAATAGAAAATAGCATTAAATAAACTAATTAAATAATTAAAAAAGTAGACAGTTTAAAATTTTTTGGATGATTGAATCTTAAATCCTAATTTTGAGGCACTTAGAGGCGTTTTTTTGAAAAAAGAGTTGACCAAATTCCTGTTGGGTATTTACCTCGGGCTTCTCCTCTCAATTTCGAGCATTTGGCCACCGATTTCATCTCAATCGGATATTTCAATCAAAAGTTATGACCTTTTAAAGTTTATATACGCTGCGCCTCAAAATGACACGTGTCGCAACCAGCTGAATTACGCCTAGTGGGGGCATGACTCGACCCTAGTTGCGTCTGGTGGGGGCGTGACTGATTGTGTCCTGCTGGGGCGTGTTTGGTTGCTACAGATTCACAAATAGTTTTCAAACTACAATAGATTCCTAAATATTTATTAAAATTGTAATATTTATATTTTTTTTGCCGATGATGAGAAGCTTTCTAGTAATGTCATTGAATTAAAATTAAATCCATAAAAATAATTGACGGCAATTGCATAAAAACATATGGGTTAAATATATATTTTCCCCTCAAATTTATACTTTTATTTTTAGTCACCCTAAATTAAATTTTCTTTTTTTAGCCTTCCAACTTCAAAAATATGCTCTTTTTAGTCCTCTTAACTGACTTTTGGCAATTTAGATATACAATTTGTGATATTTTTTAATGTAAGATGCACTACAAATAACATTTTTCAAAATTGATGACTAAAAAAATAAATTAAAATTTTGAAAACCAAAAACAAAAGTGACCTAGATTTGAGGGATCAAAAGAATATTTAAACCAATATATATATATATATATATATATATATATATATATATTCTTACTAACTTCATCTCATCTCTAACTAATAAGGAATCATAAAAATTGAGTAATTTTTTGTTTTTTATAAAAAAAATATAGGACATTTAAGATAAAGAATAACATTTTTATTTATTTAGAAAATATCGATTGGTTTCTTTTTAATATTGTTGGCCTATGACGACACAAATCCTTTTTATCTCTAATAACAATTTTCCAGTGTCTTTTCGATAGTGTTGCTAGTTGGTGATACTTGCATTCACATACTCGTTTTATTTAAATGTAAATAAAGAACTCTAAATTCAAGAGAAAGCAAGGTTTGCTAAAAGCAATAGGATCAATGTTTGCTGCTTAGACCTTCCAATGGGATCATAAGAGTGAGGAAAGAATCATTTCCTGAGGTAATTCATAAGGGTAAGACTCCTAATGATGTTCTAAAAAAACAAAAAAAAGGAAATGCAAAAGGAAGGATGGGAGAAAAAGATGATTAATACTAAAAGCACCTCATCATGGTAAATGTTTCCTCACTGTCTTGTACAACCATATTTTACTTTAGCACCAATACTAGTAACACTCAAGATGAAAATTTTCTTGGAGATCAGACACAAGGAATTTAATCAATTTATACACAACTTTAGTACACAAGTTGTGGTTCAAACTCAGCCAAATCTACAGACCCTGACTCAATTGGAGGCATTAGATATGTAGCCAAGAGTTCAGACACCAAGGCAGCAACCAGTGGGATCCTCTTTAAGTTCTTCACCACCTCTATGTCATCGCTCTCACCAACAGCAACAAGCTTCTCGTTTATCACCACCATCCGGTCCAACTTCCGCTTGAACTCTGGATTTTCAACATCAGGAACAGCTGGGAAAATCCGAGCAGTTGTGCGGTTTGTCTGCAAAAACAATCCAGAAATTGAAGCTTGAGTAACGGGTTGTAATATACGAGTTCATCCTTTGTTGTTTGTTGATCGACTTTTATTAGTGATAATTTTTCAACGCTAACTCGAGACTCCATTACTTTCATTTTATCATGTTCTGTTACTAAATTGATTATGTAATTGATAATGGATAAAAACAAATAATGATTATACAAAACAGCAATGGAGGAATGGTGATTATAGAAAAATGCAAACACAAACTAACCTCGATAATGACATGCATGTCAAATTCTTTTGTGTTAAGTCCAATGCCTTCGTAGAAAGCTGTACGTTGGCAATCATTGAGATACATTGTGACATAAACCTGCAGGACAAATTTGACAACCAAGTTTTAAGTACAATTAAGAAGGATTAAAACAGTAACTTTATATTGATAGATGAGACAAACATGATCTCTTTCGGCTGCTACAAACTGTTTCATGATAAGTAATGCCAAGGTGAATGATATTTTGCATCTTGGACATAGTGCATTTTGGTTTTCAGGTGAAAAAGTGCTTTTGAGGCAAAAGTAATTTTTCCAAAGGATCAAGGTCCTTCCTTTTGCTTTTATCCATTGGATTTGCATTGTAATGCACACACAACATTTCTAACTTCAATCCAAACATGCACATACTTTTTACCATATGCATTACCAATTGAGGTCTGTAGGATTCTGTATGCCTACTTTTCTCACATTAAGCTAGCAACAATTGCCACTAGGTATTGAGGTTTCATCTTAAGAATCTTAAAGGAATGCAAAATGGTAGGCGAAAGGGAATAGTTACCGATAGACAGAAGAATCGAGACCACAACTTTGCCTTCCAGTCATTTAGAAATTGTGGCTGTGCCTTCATCAGGGCAGAGAAGAAATCTCCATGCCTGTTCTCATCCTGGCACCAGTTCTCAAAGTACTTAAAAATGGGATAACATTGGAACTCAGGGTTGGCCTTGAGATGTCTGTATATGGTTATGTATCTCCAGTACCCAATTTTCTCAGACAAGTATGTAGCATAGAAGATAAACTTTGGCTTGAAAAAAGTGTATTTTCTAGCTTTGGTCAAGAAACCCAAGTCCAAAGCCAAATTGAAATCAGATAAACCCTTGTTCAAAAACCTGCACAGAATCAAAATGAAGTCATGCACTACAAACAAGATATCAAATAGAAAATCAAAGAAGGATAATTAAAAATTAAAGGCACAAGGTGTTTCCATACCCAGCATGCCTGGCTTCATCCCTAGACATCAGTGAGAAAATCTCAGCCACCACAGGGTTGGTTTTCTGTACATCAACATCCAAAGCAATATATCAGGCCAAGAATAAAAGACCCAAACTGCATAAAGCAGAATTAATCATCAAACGACCACAACATCATAAGAACAGAATCCTAGTACTTAGAAGTTAGAATTAGAACTGTATTGAGAAAAACTTGTCTCAATGAATATCCATACTTTTTAATATCCCCCCACAATAATTCTCTGAATGTATTGAAAATGTAAAGAGTTACTACATTGTCATCCAATCAGAAACCATCATATATGTTAAATTAGTTAACTTTTACAATAACTACCTTAGAAAATCATACCAACGATGATTTCTGATTAATTGACAATGTAATTTTTTTTTCATTCCGACAGTACATAGAATTTAAATTCTCTATTTTTAATTTTTTTTTTACGTTGTCATCCAATTAAAAACTATCACATATATTAAATTTGTTAACTTTTACAATAACTATCTTAGAAAATCACACAAGCGGTAATTTCTGATTAATTGACAGTCTAAAATTGAATTTTGATTAATTGACAGTGTAAAAAAATTTATTCCCACAGTACATAGAATTTAAACTCCTTTTTTAATCTTCCCTTTGAATGTTGAATCAAATTCCAAGGAAAAGAAAAAGGAAATTAGAAAGGAAAGGAACCATACCTTGAGCCTCCTTCCAAGCTCTTTGTAGAGAAGGAAGCCAGAGAATTCAGCAGTACAGGATCTCTCAAGGAACTCCACAAAGATCTGTCTGAGGGGACCCTGAAGTTTGTCAGCAGCTTCCTTGAACTCCTTGTTCCTGACAAAGTGTGTCTGGTTGTAGTCAGTCTTGAACTCCTGGAGCAGTGCCTCAAACTCATCCTGGTTGAGGTTTTTGTTGATCTCAGTGTTGAAGAGTGTCTCCATCTCATCAAAGTCAGTGGTGTAGAACCTTGGAGTCAAGAGGGTCTCCTTGATGTTGCCCTTCTTGCTGCTTGCTGGCTTTGTGGAGGTGGATGGTGGTGGTGGTGGGGTGGCAGTGGCAGACATTCTTATTATGGTGCTGAATTTGGAGGAGTGTAATGAGCCCATTCTGGGGCTGCTGCCAAATTTGGGAGTGACATTGGAAATTGGTTTCACAAGAGCTGCCATGTGAAGGGAAGTGAAGAAAGGTTGGAGTTGAGGCTGAGGAGGACTAAGGAGGAGCATCAAGGACAAGAAAAAGTGAGGGAGTTATAGCTTGGATGGGTGTGATAGAATCTCATCCAATGAAATCTTTGAAGGTTAATTGAAACTTGACATGTGGCAGGTGGTGTTAAGCTTCTTGTTGCTTCAAGATTGGTTGTCATGGTTACAACTTGTGGCTTCCTTTTACTTGTCCCATTGGATACTTAAGTTTTTTTTTAAGCATGTTGTTTATTTTTATAATGTTTAACTTATTCGGTATATAATATTTATTAGTTTTTTTTGCCTATTTTTTATTAAAAAATTTGATTGATCATTTTTAATAAAATTTTATTTTTTCAATCAAGTTTTTTTATACACAAAACTTGAATATAAAACTTTACTTAAAAAAATCATATTCAATTCCACTCAGATTAATTACATATTATTAGATAATTAATTTAACTTAGATTTGCTTAGATTCATAGTAAATAAATAACAAAAGAAATAAATTATACTTATACATAAATTTTATATAAACAATTATATTTCGATTTTGAAATTTTAATTTTTAGAATGGAATTTGAAATAAAGTGATTTGTATTAAATATATTTATCACAGAATAACTTTGATAGGTGGACAAATTACATTTTTTGGCTGAAACTTTGATACAATCAGAAGATTTACATGTGTTGGTACAAAGATGAAATTTTATCTGCATACTCTAAACATGAGTTTATATCTATTTATTTATATGTATTTTTTTGTCATATATATATATATATATATGTAAGTACCATTTTCAAAATTGTGTGGTCCAAAAGGAGGTAAGTTAATTATCGAAACAAAACCCATTCATGAAGAAGATAAAAGGATTTATCCCTAGAGAAATCGGGGCACGTTTTCGTAATAATGCCCTTCATCAACGATACTGCGTCTGATATTTTTAAAGATTAATCTTTACAATACAGAGATTTTTTATTCTATGGGCGCAAAAACACCACCCAATAGTTGCTACTGGGGGCAGAAAGCATACAAGCCACGTAAATCTGGACCAATGGACCAAAATGCAGAAAAGAAAACACAAAAGCTCGTCCACAAAAACTTCTCTTTTTTGTTTTGGCTAAAAAAAAATATTATACACAACTTTTTGGGAAAACAAAAAACAGATTTCACAAGATATGAATTTGTCTTCTTTTTTCTGAAGTGTTAGAAGTTAGTACGACAACTTACTTAAATGTTTCAATGAACAAAATAACAGTGCGAACTTTTACTTCGGTTCAGCTTCCTTTTTTTTTCAAGGAAAAACTTAAATTAATTTGACTATGCCAAAAGAAAAAGAAGGCTTTTTCATGGCTGCATTATTTCATAAAAATGAGGTGATTTATATATAAATAGTGTAATTATCGCTTATCAAATGAGTTGAGTTGGATGATTTTTTTGATGGAGTAAAGATCTTTCGAGCCAGTTCCACTTACAATATCAAGAATAAAGTTAATCTCTTAATAGATTAGAAATTCCTATGCAGGACAAAAGTAAAAGAGTTGAGTTGGATAAATTAATCAAAATAATTTTCTACCAGGTCAAACTCAACTGCCTTTTTCCCATTTCTAATCCTAGATTAATTTTAATTAAGTGGTACGTTCCCTCAACAAATTTTTTAGGATGACATCATTTTAACTTTGTTTCTTCAATTGCATTGAAACATACCTGGCGAGAACCTAAGGAGAGAAAAATATAATTCTTCAAAATAAATAAATAAATTCAGTACAATACTTACAGATTCTAAATTTCTAGTGGTAAATAAAAAATCATCCAACCTAGAGATCTTTAACAAAGGACCGAGTGGAAGAGATATGCACACCTAGCACAGCACCTATCATAAACTTAGGCAGAAAATCTTTGTGCATTATTTTGAATGCAAGTGGCGTTTACAGCTTACAACAAACACTTGCCACATTTTTTATGCTAAAATTAGAGAGAAGCGTAGGGTCAATCTCCCCATTTCCAGCATGAATAGCATCAATGAACTTGCATGAGTCAGCACATTGGAAATTTCTTACAAACCACAAATTGCTGCAACTATGGAACCAAACTATCCTCAGTGTCTATTTCAAGGCACACAAGCAATCAAAGAGAAGACCATCAACAAACCTGAAATAAAGACCAATCAAGGAAGGAATCAGCTTAATAACAATGAAACTAATATCACTTTTTTGCATTACATTCTAACATATTTAACATGTGGGTAATTTTAGTTAGATTTTTTTTTCCTGGTACAAAACCACGAGTATTCTTCATAGGAGACAATCCTGCTTGAATCGAATAGAACTACTATAGGTGACAACACTCTTCCTCTGAGTACTCAATGCAGTTGCATACTCAAGACTTCAACTCGAGACTACTGATTAAACTGAAACAACCTCATTACAATTGGTTCACGGACAAATTCACATTTTTGAATATGCACTTTAACTAGAATTGAGTATTGTTTTAGAACCATTTTACTTTATCTTAAGTCAGAATATGCACTTTTTATAATAATCAAACTTAAAACAACATTTCATCCATGGAGGCTTAAGCCAGAGTATGGTTTTATATGTCCAAGCCAATACCCAAAATTTTAGGGAAGAAAAAAGGATGAAGAGTGGGAAGACAACCTCTTTGCATTAGAAACCAAAATCTTGCATCATGGCTTAATGTGAGTGATTCCTGTCGTCAGTTTCCTTAATGGTATATGTTCCATCAGTGGTAAAGTGCCTTTGTGTAGATTCTCTGACTTTTCCTCCAGCATGGGAGCTTTGCACAGACTCTTCCATTACATCTTCACTTATGCTTTGGAAATTCAAAACTGTTTGAATGGATGTTCGGGCCGAGTCTTTTACATCATCCTCAATACTGTAGAATGGATCAAAAGAAGGCTGCCCGTCGTCATCTACAAACTTGATGTCACCATCAAACTTATCAAAATCAAAATTTCGCAGAAGTTCAGGAACAGGCCTACGACCATCTTCTGCACGCATAGATCCCACTTCAAGATCAATTTTCTCCTTTGGGGTCAAAATTCCATCCCCAGTATTTGGAGTCAGAGACCCAACCATCATATGATCATCCCCCACAACAAATGATCGGAAATTATTCTTTGAACGGGGAATACTGGAACAAAGTGTTTCTTTAAGATTTCTGCATGATCCCCTATTGAATGGGTTCCCCTTCTTATCATATTGATATCGGAAGTTCTCGTAAGTTGTCTGCATGACGACAAAAGCAAAGAAGCATAAATAATCTTCATCCACTAAACAATCTATAAAAATAATGGTCATGTGGACAAGTCACTGAAGAACAGGATATACATATTACAGACAGGTGTCCCAGAAGCTGCTTATTAAAAATTTAAAATCAACTCTAATCAGCAGATCCTCCTTAAAATACAAAGAAAAAGAAACTATCTTGAATATGAAAATATAAGTAAAATAATTTGAGTACCCTACAAATCAAATTTATAATATTCACTCAAGGAAAAGGGGGTTATATTAAAATGGCCAAACTCAACATGATGGAAGCATTAAAAACCTGAAGAGAACCTCAAGCCTGAAATGAGCATCACTATAGAAAAATTTTATGCAGTTTGGAGGCCAAAATTTATTTGCCTACCTAATTCAGAATGGAGATAATAAAAATAAGTTGCCAGGAAATAATGTCTTAAATCGCTTTCTATTTCCTAGTTATATTATATGTCATTTTCAAAGTTCAACATAAAAGCTACACAATCATATTTTTTTCCTTCAATAGTGGAAAATTAAAGATGAACTTGATAAATGTATTCACATTTAAGTTAAATACCTATTTCAAACTCAGCTACAGCACCTAGTGTTTTGTTATCGTCTCACCTTTTCTCCATTTTCCCTCCTCTTAGATAATAAATCTTTTTATCATTTCAATTATTATATTAATTTCTTCCACTTCTAGTATCATATCCAATAAACTTCTAGTTTATTATACCAAAACCAGTGTGGCACTTACACAGACTAAAATTCATAAACATCTAGCTTTTTGTACCAAGCAGTTTCCTTTCACTAAATCCTGCTAAATTATATGTTCCTGCTGGCGTTACTCATTTGATGCTCAAATGTTAGCAACCATTGAAGCATATTTTTTGAGCTTTCAACTATATGAAGGTTACCAAATAATGGTTAATCACTCGTTAGAATCTGTGCACTTCTCACTTGAATAATAAACTAATATTAAACATTATAATTTTGTTTTCTTGGTAATTTCATCCATGTGAAATTGTAAGCAATACAACAGGATGAAGCAAAGAAAGAAAAATGCCAAAAGCATGATAAATAAAGAATCAGAAATGATTAAGAACTTTTTTACATTTTTTAAAGTAAAATAGTCACCTGATTTGTACAAATGAGATAGAAATGGAAAGCTGTGAGGCCACCAACAAACCAGACAGCTATGAAGCAGTATACTATCAGAAAATCTGATACATAGTCATGTGTTATTGTCTTCCAAACACCACTGTGGGCAATATTGATACAAGAGAACGCGAAGACATATATGCACAAAATGGTTGATGTCGAAATAAACATGAAGAAGTACCGATAGTTTCGCTGCAATTATGTCAGTATGTTAGAGAATAAGTGCTGGTAAGAAATGAAATGAAGTAGAACATTTGGGCACTAGAAAAAACAGACAATTCATATTGCTGTTTCTAACCAATTGAGCCAAGGAAAAGGGATCTCTAAGAAGAAGACACATTTAAACTGAACATTCTCCTCTCTCCCATCCTCTCTTAAAGGATGGGAGGGAGTTACATGCAGCAAGACCTATCTAAAGGTGATAATCATATCCTTTACCAACTAAAAATCAAAATGGTATAAAAAAACTACAGCCTAACTGTATACATGATTCAATGAAAACACTGAACATATTCTATGGGTAGGAGAATCTCATTCTCCTGCTTATTTCTTTATGCATCCCAGTTGTATTAGGAAAGATATTATCATCTATAATTAAACATTGCATTTTAGAGCTCCGATACATTTCCTAGTTTCAGCACCTTAGATTACTCATAGCTTCTGCTAAGGAAATGTGATTGGTCATGAAAGCTCCAGCCACATAGTAGTAGCTTGTATGAAATTTTGTAGTTTGCAAGGAAAAGATGCTAAGAGTTCATGATCATGGAAACATTAGACAATAAATCTAAATTAAATTATCATCCAAAGGAGGAGCATGGACATCCCATTATTAAGTAACATGTCAAATGTAGAACTTCCTCAATCCCAAATCCAGAAAAAATTGCAAAACTACTTTTCAAGCTTTTTATGAACAGGTATTTGAGCAATGTGTCACTCAGTTCAAGGTGATCATCACTCTAATCAGACAATTTTTGAAAAAGGAATAGCACGCAGAGCCTAGAGGACCTCAATTTTTCATGCAGAATAAGAAAATGACATAATCCAAACCAGTGCAGTTAAATAGTGTCATGGCGTCACAGATTGTTTGCCAACTGCCATAGGCAATTTGTTTATATGACGCCATAAGGCGCAATGGCAGCTTTATATGGCGGAATTTCAGCCTTCTGTCATTTGCCATTGATAACACTGATCTAAACGTTCTTATTTATTTGAGGTTCAAGTGTCAATTGATTAGATCTAAGTTTGGAGTGTTTAGAGTGAAATTGTACATTGCAGTAAAAAATGTATGGAACCAACTAGTAACTTCGTCACTGCACTTCAAGACACATCATACTAACTTCAGTCACTTGTAGTAATCAAATAGATTCAAAAGATCAACAATGTGTACTTTCAAGTTTATTCTATAATTATTTTGAATTAATTTCCAAGAAGCATAAGAAAAAAATTGTTGGATAAAAGCACGTAACATTATCTCATTGAAAGTTTCTAAACTTATCTTGTTACAGTATAGTGGACTTACTATTCCAATGCACTGGCCAACCCAGGGACAGTGATGATCAAATCTCTGGACACAATTGTTGCATATAGAACAATGAGAAGTACGAGGAGGACGATAAAGCAAGCACGTATCACAGAACTTTACTTTCACTGTGTGACCATTAACAACAATATCTTTAGTTCGAGGTAGTTTCAAATGAGGGGTTGTGCCATTAATCCACTCCATGGAAGGGGTAGGTATATCAAATGTCTCATCAAATTCAGGAGGTCTTGAGTTTCTAGGGACAATTCCAGGATCTCTCCCAGAAGTCAAAAGGAGGAACATTAAATCCTGTACATGAGTTGTCAAACATATCAACTTTTATTTTCAAAATAAGAAAGAAGCGTTCATCATAAGCTAAGATGAAAGAATAAAATGAGAAGGGATTAACAATCAACCAATCATGAGTATGAAAATGAAATAATGTCACTATATTTACAGAGACTTATCATGATAGGGGTATTATTGCCATGAGCTTGTACTAGTGGAACTATATCAAAACTTGACCTCGAAAAATAAATAGGAGTATTGGGATATTGTTTAAATGTTTTCTACATAACTTGCTGACACATTAATATTAGTCAGAGTGTTCTTTTCTCTCTTCTTTGTTTTCTCTTTTTCCTTCTTTCCTTATAATCTCAAAAAATGGTATTAAAGCCTTTATGACTGAGTGATCAAGAGTTTGTTCATTGTTTCCCCTATTCTCCATAATCAAATTTTAATTTCAGTATCACGTCAAGTGAGCATGTATATAATCCATGTTGCATTACCAAAGGGCTCTTGCATGAGGAGGCATGTTAGATATGAAACACTCTTGGGCTTTTACCAAATGACTTAAATTTTTAGGAAAGTTGGTCTTTCGTCATTGAAAAGAGTATTTTCAGTTTGGAGGAAAAGCTAGGTATTTTGTCAAAACTAAACAGTTTGAAATACATTCATTTTTTCTTTACATAAAGCAGACACACACTACTTAAATAACATTACAGTTCAGAAAATAAGTGAATCCGTAAATTTTGAAAAATAATTTTCTTTTTATAACATTCAATACTACAATTTCTTACTGCCTATTACTTTAATCATATCTTACATATGCATTAGATAACTTCGTGTGTATATAACTATTCATATTGAAAAATTGACCAACAACTTTGTAACTGAAAAAAAATGAAACACAAGGGAAAATGATAGAAAGAATGCATAAGTTGAAGACTAGTTAATGTAAACTCTCCAAGAATAAACTGCCACGGATATTTACCAAAACAGTGAGAACTAAACCCACAATCAATACAGGAAACCAGTAATCATGAATAAGATCATTGGTCTTCTTGATTTTAAGATATATCTTTACACAAAATGCAATTGCAGGTCCAGCAATTAGGAATGTTGTAAGAAACAGTGAAGCTACATCCGGACCAAAAACCAGCCTCCCACCACAGAAAAACTTCTGAAAGAAGTCAAACAAAGAAGAATTAGTAACATGCTTGCTATTGCTTCAAGATCTAATCATTCCTAAATTATAATGTTTATTTCCAACCCAATACAACAAGTTAACAAATTTCAGACGGTTATTTACAGACTTAGAAAATCCACTGCCATGTGAAAATTTATCTATTGAAATGAAAAAAATTGACCATAAGAAAAGTGTTCCAATTGAAGTGGCACTAGTACCACAACAGCTTCACAACATCAAGGATTTACATTCACATCCGCAGGAAAATGGGCATATGGGAAGGGATACAACAATCATGCAAGATTAACCACACATTTGCAAGCATTAATTTTTGTTCGTAATTTACCAGAAAAGCCAATTTAGTAATCATCATAAAAAATCCAATATTGAGAAATGAAAACCAATCCAAAACAAAAGTTGAGACAAAATCTCACGTTGCCTCCCCTCCAAACTTGATAGAGCCTTCTTTGTCTGTGACCCGCATTGCCAGAAGGAGAATCCCCCATTTGCCGATTTCTATTCCCAACCATGGCAGCACCACCACACCAACTCTCGAGTCACCAAAACTCTCTTCTACCTTTCACCAAACCCATAAAACCCAATTCAAGCCTAGACCCAGAAACGAAATCCTCTTAAAAATCCGAAATTTCCTTCTGGGGTTCCTCTAATTAGCCTCCTTGTGCATTGCAAAAGGGACAATGCAGATGAAAGAGAGAAAGAGAGACACAGAGAGAGAGAAATAAAGAGAAGTTTGGTTTTGCTGGAATCGCAGCAATGGAGAATCAATCTGTGACACCAAATCCAAACGGGAAAATTTGTGGGGTTGAAGGGATCATTGGAAGATGAGAATCTCCATGTCCCTTTTTCTAATCAATCCCCCAAAGTTTTAAAGTTTTTTTCTTTTTCTTATTATTTTTTTCTCTTTCTCTCTCCCCCTCTTCTTGTAAGGCTTTTTTGTTTTCTCTTTCCCTCTCTCTTTTCTTTCTGTCTTTCTCCTTCGAATCCAAAGTGCTGACAGCTTTTTCTCGGACGGATTTCCCAATTCTTCGCGCGTAATGTTTCTTATTCCGTTACAACACAGCATTATAAAATGCCATGCCAAGGTACCAATGTTTTTGTTTGTTTTTTTTTTTTTCTTCTTTTCAAAATTCATAACCAATGATAAAAAAAAAATACAAATTAATAAAGAGGAAAAAAAACGTATACAGTATTATGGTAAAAAAATTTACATACACGTTCAATCACAAATCATAATTTAAATATAATAATATAAAAATATTTTATAATATCAATTATAAATATTAAATTCATTAATAAATATTCATAAATATTTATTTACCATTGATTATTAAATTTTCTTAACTTTCTTATGAAGTAGTTTCTACAGGGAAAAAAATCAGTTTAATACACTTGTATGATAGAAAGAGTTTAACTGATGTAAAAACTTTTACATGGTAAGTAATCAGAAATTGTGTTACCAGAATTTTTAAGGTAATTATAAAGTTCATTAACTTTATTATACATTATATATAATAATTTGTAATTAAATAAATAAGTAAAAAGTATAAATAATTTATATGATATTAAAAATGATATCAAATCAATATATATATATATATATATATAATGTTTAAATAATGAAACTTTTAATTATACATCTTTATTCGATTTGTTTAATTAATTTAAATTTTTTTAGCTGATGAATAAAAAATATATTTAATTTTTTAAGGAAAAAAATATCAAAAAGTCAAAAGGCACAACTCATGGTACTGAAAAAACAATTTCACATGCAACACAAATATGTTCAGACAAATTAATTTTAAACTTAAATTTAATACTAAATATATTTTTAATTAGTATGTACAATGTACAGTTAGGAGGACAATGAGCAGTAAACTAATTACAGTTATTGCCCCGTAAGTCTTACAAAACATTTCAATCTCTTCGACAACATAATAAGATGTAATGAGTACGGTAATTCTTACAAAAGTCCAACATGGATGAACAAAAAACTGAATAGAAAAATCTGAAGACTCTCCTATGAGCAATTCGCCAATTCTTGCTTGCATTGCTGTCGGAATTAGATCGCATGTGCTGGTGGAGTGTGATAGGTTTAATTGGGAAATTTTGGTTAAATCAGTATAAAATAGGATAAATTAAACTAGAATATAACCCGTTTGAACCAATTTGTTGATTTATTTTTCCTTTTTCTTAATTGAAAATTAAAACATATAATTGTAATTATTAAGAAACTCTAGCTCAATATTATAATGCTTGATAATTATATTTATTTATTTTCTAACTATAATTAGTAATGAATATTATTGTATGCTGTTGAACTTAAATATTAGGATATATTTAATTTCGTTTCATATTTTATTTTAATATTATAAGTCTAGAATAATGACATTTATAAGTCGAGTTTAGATTTTAAGAATATGTTTTTTTTGTTTAATACTAGTTAATATATTATATTTAAAATTAAAATAATATTATCTATTTATTACTGGTTTAATCATAAATTTAATCACAATCAAAATATTAAATCTTAAACTAATGTCTTCACCAAATTGAGTTGCCGCTCTAATTTTAATTAAAAATTGCTTTCGTGTGATATTATATATTTCTTTCTTTGATAAGAGCGGGGTAGCATTTATGTCCCCTAACTTTCTCTCTTATTACAAGTTTTTTGTGCTTGAATTAGTCTCTTGTTTGTCCTTCTTCCTTAAATACCAATTTATTTTTCTTGTCTACAGAAACATATTACTTAGCTTCGAAAATGTATATACCAACTATGACGGGAAGTAGGTTGTATGTTTAAATAAGCATTATCAATGTGCAAAACTATTTAATTTATATATTTTGTTGTGAATATATGTAGATGATCATGACCACAAATTTACATATAAACTTTATTGTTAAAAACTATTAATTATGAGTTTTTATATTTTATTTGTTTTCATGTGTCTAACATTATTATTTCCCGTGCTGTAAAAAAACATTATTATTAAATGTTTAAAAGAGAATTTCATGTGCTGTAAAAAAAACATTATTATTAAATGTTTAAAAGAGAAGGTAGAAATGTATGGTCTGTTTGTGTTTAAAATAATCCTGTAGAATTAACCAATCCTAATTAATTACTCAATCAAGTGATTTATTAATAAAAAGGGTGTGAGACCAGTTGTATTTGTATAAAAAAGAGAACATTAATACTTAATAGTGATCATGATTGAACATCTAAATTTAGTATAATTTGTGACAGCCGGTTAAACTTGCGTACATAAATTTTGTTTATTACTACTAATTTATAAAGAACTTCTGTTGAAATTGACTCGGAAACCAACTTGCATACATATATACTAATCACTAGAAGTCTCCTAATTAAAACATCTTTAAAATACGCGATTACTTTTTCATTTATGCAAATAATTTCGTATTTAATTTCTTGGTTTATTATGTTTTTATGGAGGTGCAAAGTGACTTGTTTTAAGAAACATAAAAGTTATCATGGTTGTGTAATCAGTTTGTAATAAAATAAGTGGAGATGATGTACTACACATATAATAATATAGACATGCACACATTGGTAATGGTGGGTGCCATGAATGTCTAAGTCGTCGAAATTACCTAGAGAAAAAGATTTTTCTTCGCGATAAGGAGTGTCTAGAATATGCTTTATAAATCAAATCACCACATAGTAGACAAGAAGATACCATTCCAATGGAATGGTGGAGCCAGATTTATTATTATATAACTTATCTTCATATATATACATATATGCTTTGAAGAAGCATTCGGCACAACGAGGCATCCAATAGCAACCAACTAAAACTTGCTTGGTTAAGTTTCAAACTTCAATTTCCAACTCACAAACAGTAATATAGTACTAATTAATGGCCTTTTCTTCTTTTTTTTGTCTTTTTTGTGTGTATGTTATCCATTAAAAAGTGGCTATTAAGGTCAAACGTAAAATAATATGGTTGTTGCTCCTAGGAATTAAAGACATACATCCTGGCAGATTTTAATATCTAATTGAAGGGGTACATTAAGATAAATAGAATGAGATTTAAAACAGAAACAGGTATCTCTGCAGATAAAATGGAATGCGAACATGTCATTGAACTAGAAAATTACTATAAGAAAATCAATAGAATGAAAAATTTAGTGTCTATCATGACATTGGGTTGGTGGCACAATTTTCGAATTCAATTTTCTAAAAAATTTAATATAAAAATTTTAAACAATCTCATTTCCTCTTTAGTTATATTTAAAATTCTTAAATCAATCATCTTATCTTTCCATGGATATCTAACATGGTCATTGCACTCCTCATATGCATACACAATATACATCCATCACGATGACATCATTAACATCAACATTATATCATCTCAATGTTGTCATCAACATCAATATCATCTCATCTCAGTGTCGTCATCATCATAATCAATATCATCTCAATCTCAATGTCATCAACAATATCTCATTTCAATATCATCATCATCACAAGCAATCGCATTCCACATATATATATATATAAATTCATGCATGGGATTTACATTTCTCAGGTCTTCTTACAGCAACAAATCTCTTACAATAACAACTCATAATACTACAAAACTGATATTTTAAGAAAATACTAAATTAAATAGGAGAACTATAATATACAAAACAAACTTTTATGCTCATTTAAAATTTAATAAAAAATAAATAGAAAAACATTTATAAAATTTTGGACAGAGTCTCTTCTATAATTAAGACTTTTTCCAAAAAAATCTAATCATTACAACAACAATATCATTCACAATTTCATTCATCAATAACAAATATATTGCATCTCATTAGTTTAAAAACAGTTTTTCTTAAAAATCAGCACCCAACAGGGACACACATACATCTCATAATTGGGTACCCTGACCCCAACTATGGTATCTAAAGCTGTAAACAAATAATAAACTCTCTTCATCTATCTATATCTCTCTGTTAGCTCCTAGCAGCGTCATTTTGAGCTCTCTCAAGTTCACGTCATTTGGTCTAAACGCGGAGCTCTATATACCAAATCATAGATAATTCAATATATATTTTGAAGAAAAGGTTAATATTAACATTCAGGATCAAATACCCATTCAGTTTTAAAAATGACTAAAATGGTGTTTTTGGAGTCTACATCAAAAAGACACCATTTTGAAATTTCGATCACGCCAATGTGACCGAGGTTAAACGCAGGTCATGAAAACGACACCAATATTATAAAAAGACAACTTTTACAACGTCTCGTTTTCAAAGATTTTTCAAAGGAAGTGTAAAAAAATCCAATAACGATACCCAAATTATAAGAGAGACTCAAAATAACTAGGAGAAGACAAGAAAATTGGGTTACCACAAAGAAACCACGAAAGGAGGATTGCAGGCTTCGTTATCTATCGAATCCTGAGTTGTGTTTTGAAAATTTCGCTTTAATTAAAATGTTCCTCTCTGTGCGGTGGTCCAGCGGCAAGCAATGGCGACTCGTGGCAGTCACCGATGGTCGTTAGTGGTGAAGGAGGAAGCATAGGGCTTTGGTGAGGATTTTGGAGAAAGAGAAGTGAAATTCGTGTTTTTCACGTTGATGAATGTATTTATAAACTGCAGATCTCCCTTAACGAGCTCATCTCGCTAGGAAAAATTCCACTTTTGACACTAAGCGCGACATTTCACGCTGAGCGCAACAATTATGGGGATGAAAAGTGGAATTTTACTTGGCGAGACGAGCTCGCTAAGCGAGATCTATAGTTTTATAAATACATTCATCAGCATGAAAAACATGAATTTCAATTCTCTCTCTCTCTCCAAAATCCTCACCCAACCCTTATGCTTCCTCCTCCACCATCCACGACCTTCGGTGACTGCCACGAGTCATCATTACTTGTCGTCGAACCACTGCAAGGAGATGAACACTTTAATAGGAGATGAATCTTTAAAACTCAATTCGAGGATTTGGTAGAGAACGAAGCCTCCAATCCTATTTTCATGGTTTCTTCAAGGTAACCATGATTTCATTGTCTTCTCCAAGTTAGTTTAAGTCTCTTTTAGTATCTCTTTTGATTTGGGTATTGTTATTGGATGTTTTTACACCCTTTGAAAAACCTTTGAAAATTAGACGTTGTAAAAGATTCCTTTTATAACATTGGTGTCTTTTTTGTGATCTTCGTTGAACCCCAATCACATTGGCACGATCAAAATTTCAAAATAACATCTCTTTGATGTAGGCTCCAAAAATACTATTTTAGCCATTTTTAAAATTGAACGGGTATTTGACCCAAAATGTTAATATTAACCTTGTTTTCAAAATCTATATTGAATTGTCTTTAATTTGGTATATAGAGCTCGACGTTTGGACCAAAGGACGTGAACCTGAGAGAGCTCAAAACGACGCTGCAAGGAGCTAACGAAGATATATAGATAGGTGATGAGACTTTATTATTTGTTTATAACTTTTGATATCATAGTTGGGATCAGGAATCCAATTATGGGGATGTATGATTGTCTCTGTTGCATGCTGGTTTTCAAGAAAAAAATATGTTTTAAACTAATGGGATGCAATATATTTGTTACTTATGAATGAAATTGTAAATGATGTTGTTGTTATAATGATTAGATTTTTTGGGAAAGTCTTAATTACATAGAAGACTTTGTCCAATATTTTATATATGTTCTTCTATTTACCTTTTATTAAATTTTAAATTGATATAAGAGTTTGTTTTCTATACTATAGTTCTCTTCTTTAATTTGCATTTTCCTAGAATATCAGCCTCGTGGTATTATGGATTGTTATTGTAAGAAATTTGTGTTGTCTGAAGACTTGGAGAATATGAATCTCATGCATGAATTTATATGTATATATATGGAATGTGATTGTTTGTGATGATGATGATATTGAAATGAGATGTTGTTGATGACATTGAGATTGAGATGATATTGATGTTAATGATGACATTGAGATGAGATGATGTTGATGTTAATGATGTCATCGGGATGGATGTATGTTGGGTATGTACATGGGAGTGCAATGACCATGTTGGATATCCCTGGAGAGGGAAGGGGATTAGTATAAGAATTTTAAGCATCCTTGGAGAGGGAAGATGACTGCTTAGAATTTTTAACTATCCACGGTCAATACATTAATGATACCCATGTTTCATACTTCATAATTTCTTGGAAATAGTATAAACTTTGTCAGCAAGTACTTGTGGTTTTTCATAAGGAAAAATGCTGGTACTTGGGGGCATATCACTCGGTTTAGAACTCCCTTGAGACTCATGTTGATCACAACCGGGGGGGGGGAGTTGCCTATGCACGACAGTGTGACCTCAACAGTTGTTGCCTAGTTTTTCTAAGTGAGAGTGTCATCTGTACACGCTTAGGCTATTTCCTTACTAATGATACCACATTGCATTTGAGAGTTGAGTTAGGTACATGCATCATTATGAGCATAATTGATTTGAACTGTGGAAAAAGTTGATGACTAATTTGTTGAGTGTATATTGAACTGATGAATTATGGAGAATAATTATGGTTATTGTTATTGTTTTTTCTTGCTAATCATTGTCATTTGGTGTTTGTTGATCTTGTATAATAAATTTACCATTGGAATTTTGTACCATGTGGTTGGTACATGTGATGATCGCAAATATTCGTTCGTGGGAATATATGAGTAGTAGTAAGTGATGTTGGAGGAAGATTTTTTTGTTGGAACCGCCAAGTCAACATGATAACGTTGGAGCTTATTTTGGAAGAAAGTTGTGTTTTGTTATCAAATTTTTTTTAATTGTTTGTTGCATTAATTATTTTTCTCTAAAATATCCTTAATTAATTGATAGTTTTTAGTCAAAATAATAATTGCTAGAAATTAAGGGGATAAATTATTTCTATCTCTTATTTAGGATCAGAAAAATAAGTAGCAATTAGTTGGAATAAAAAGGAAAAAGAGAAATATGATTAATTTTAAAAAAATTAAGGATAATTTTGAAAGAATATTATAAATTATTAATAAATTTAATTTTACTAATTAAATTAACTACTGTTTTTAAAGGATGTTAATTAGTTGAAATAGTCTTATAATAAATAATTGAGGGAATGATATTTTCATAGAAAAAGTTATTACAAATTTTTACAATATACATAATGTCATGATAAAAATATGTAAAATACTTATATTCTTACAAATTATAATTTCATTCTTGTACTTTAAAAAGTAATAATAAGGATTAAATTTCACTCTCTTTTTTTTAAGTATAGAGACTAATTTAATTTATCGATATGAAAGTATAAATACTAAAATCAAATTAGACTTGTATTACTAGACTTAAAATATATTTTATCATTTTAATTGTTTTATTTTTTTTCATTATCAATACTTTTAAAATTTTAAAAAAATAAAATGGTAAAATTAATATCAATTTATTCTCTCTTTTATTTTTATAATTTTTTATATTCACTTAAAAAAACATTTCATGGGGGTAATACCAATATTTTTATGGGGACAAAAATAAAATATATGAAATATATTCAAGTAAAAAAAAACATACTGATTGCCCCCACACACTTAAACATGTATCAGCCACTGATTGAAGACTTTATATTAGTCTTTAATATGTTTGGTTATGAAGTGACACAGCTACTGAAATTTTAAATAGTTAATTACTATAAAATTTCATTAAAGAATTCTTAAACTGTATTTTGTAAATTTTATTGTAATTCATATAATGATTTTTTTTTAACATAACGATCTGTATTTGCAATATTGCATTCATATTTGTTGATGTCCATTATGGAATGATTCTATAGACCAATGATATATTATGTATTACTTGGAAGGGAAATAATAGTAACATTTTTTAACATACTTTTTTTTAATATATTTTTTATCATTGGCTTAAATTATTGACAACACATTTTCTAATTAACATGCTTGTTTTGTAAAATTTACTCTACTTAGATTAAAATTTGTTGAAAATTATAAAATTAGGAGAACAAATTAATAAATGAAAGGTGAAATCCATCAAAAAAATTTATTTCTAATAAATTTTAATCTAAGACTAAAAAGTGTGTTCAAAAGAGTATGTTAAATAATGTGTTAGCAAGAATTTTTTTTATTAAAATAACTTAAATATGTTTTTTTCCCTGACAAATGAGTAATTTTTTATTAGTCCCTAATAAAAAAATTGTTTTGGTACCTAATAAATTTTTATTTTGTTTTTTGTCTTCAAATGTTTTTAGATTGAGCATTGAAAATGTTTTAGATTGTGCTTGAGAGATAAAATTAAAAATATAAAAAAATTGTCTCACATCTTATTAACTACAAAAATATGTGTGAAAAATGACATTAACAAAAGGAGATTGTTGAAGAAAAGTGTTACTAACACTTTTTTATTGTATTGATTGAAATTTTTGGAAAATTATAAAATTAAAATATATGTTTATCATTAAATAAGATAAGATGTGAGATTCAAATGTTTTGTGGTTTTTAATAGTCAAAATATTAGTATTTCAAAATTGGATTTGGAAACCTGATAAGCAGGGAAGGATGGAGAGGGGAGCAAGCAGGGGCTCAAAACAATCCTCCTTCTTGGAACTTTCACACAAACACACATTTATATATATATATATATATATAGTTAATTAATGTAAAGTTAATTTTGTAAATTATTATTATAATAATGATTAATGTTAATTAGTATAAAATTAGTTGTGTTCATTATTTTACTGTAATTATTAAAATGATTATTAATGTAAAATTATGTAAAACTAATTGTGTGTTTGTTGTTATTATAATAATAATTAAGGATGTAATCAATTAATATAAAAATTAGTTTCAATTTTATGTATAAAAATAATAATTTAAAAAAATTACATTTATTAAAATTTATATATTTAAACAATTATAAAGTAAGAAAAAAATTGCAACCCCTTCTATAAGACTTATGGATCCATCACCGTTGATAATTGATATATCGATTAGCCAATACTTGAGGACTTATCATTTGCATTCCACCCGAAACATGCAACAATATGATTTAATTGATTTTTATGTTTAGGAAAAGAAAAAAAAAATAATCATTACTCCTTGTAGTAGATTGACAAATGCAGTAAAAAAACAAAATAGAATATGTATATCCTGCGGTCTCTAGTTTAACAACAAGGTAACTTGCATATATAGATGTTACAGTAAAAAGACATTAACCAATAGCATTTGAATAACTTAACTCGAGATCACACACTACCAGTAAGGCTAAAGAGTTTCTCAAGATCTATAAATAAAATTGATCAATTTGTCATTATTTTAAATTTTAGATTTAAAATGTTCTTTCTTCTCAATGTAAATTTTTCCCGATGGTTATTAAATTCTTTCAAGCTTGCTCGTCAAAGTAATATATTTATAATTAATAAAATCAGAATCGCCAAATGTCACGTTGCCTTCTCAGATTCTTAGATTGAGATAAATGTTAGCACTAGTAACGTACATTTTCTAATACATTCATTAATATTGATTAAAATTTATTAAAAATTATTAAAATATAAATGAGACTAGTTGAAAAGAAGTAAAACTTATATAATTTTATAATTCTCGATAAATTTAAAGAAATAATAAAAAAAAATATCATGCTAATAAATGTCTTTTTTTATTTCAAGTCAAAACGAAAAGATTTATAATTAGAATGCACTTATTATTGACAAACTTAGGTTGTAAACAAGCATTTTAAACAGTGAATAGAAAATCAACAGTTTTGTAACCACTGGTAAGATGTTCGGTATGTTTGCCAATGTGTGTGATGTAAAAGAAGGATATGAGGAGACAAAAACAAGTAAGAAAAACATGGTTGTAAGAAAAACATGGTTCTTTGCTGGGATATCGAAACCTTATTTTCTTCTAGTGTGTGCTAATAACATTGAATAACAAGGATGTTGAATAAGTCATTTATCTAAACAATTTTGTGATTTCAAATTTATTATAACTAATATTAACGTGTTAGAAAAAATATGTATTAGAAAGTGTAATGTAAATATATTTTTACATTTTTTTACTCTAATTTAATATTTTTTGTATGATTCTATTGAACATTTTCTATATTTTATAATATTAATTTATTTAATATAGTTTTTATATGATTTTATTTAATATTTTATGAATTTTTGGTATATTTTTTAATATTTTTTTTATCTTTTTTTACTTATGTTAAGGATTATTTTTTTTTTAAAATTAAAAAATAATGCAAAAGACTTAAATTTAAAAATATCAAAATCTTAATCGATCATACATATTGAATTCATTGCTCGCATGTAATTTTAACATGTATTTCATGTAATTTAAATTATTATGACTTTGTTGATCATATAGATAAGTTGAAAAATATTTACAAAATTTATCATATCACTTTCAGCATGTATTTCAATATTTACAAATAATAATCTTTAACAATAGTAAAAAAATATTAAAAATATATTAAAAATAAATATACTAAAAATTAAGAAAATATTAAATAAAACCATATAAAAATATAGAAAGTATATTAAATAAAACAATATTAAACAATATTAAATAAAAACATATCAAAAATTTATACCAAATATTAAATAAAACTAAAAAAATATATTTATTTATTAAATAATTAAATTAAAAATTTATTTACAATTTTTTTAAAAAAATATTTGAAAAAAAAAAAACTTACGACAATCAGGAAAAAAATTTCTTATAACTTAGAAGTCGTAAAAAAAACTTATTATTTTGAAATCATAAAACCAAAAAAAAATACGACTTCAAAATCTTAAGTTAAAAAAATTAACTAAATTCATAAAAATACTACGACTTCAACTTTAAAAGAGAAAAAAAAATTATTACGACTTTAAAATTATAAATTTTTAAATAAATAAGTCAAAGTTATAAACAATTTTATAACTTTTTAAAAAATTATTAAAATTACAAATCATAACATTAATTACCACTTTTAACTTAAAAGTTATAATAAATATTTCGACTTATCCCATTTTATGTAATTAATGTAAATTAACTCTTAAATAGTAATAAAGAAAAAAAAACCTTATTTGATCGTTTTGCCTCCTTTGTATAGCAAGTATTAGTTGCATTTTATATTTTTAAGACTTTAAATACATATTTTTTTATTTAATACTTTCTTTATAAGGAAGTGGGAGGATTGGTAGAAGAATATAACATTATATTTTCTCTTTTCATCAAAACTAACAGTACAGTTTGAATTGCAGACAAAATCTGCAATCCACACTAAGTTTAAGAAAGAAAATAAAGAACGGGCATTGTTCATCATTTTCATTAATTTAGCTCCTTCATTCATTTATATGTCTTGTATTGATATGTGAACATGTGCAAATTTTGTAACTTGTCATATGTTTTCTCCTTTTTGAGTAACGAAAGTATCTGAGTTTCCATTGAGCATATCATTTGTTTCATTCACTTTACAACTTCCATCATAAATCAGGTCACTTGTACCCACCCTTTTTCATGTCACCCCATTCATAAGCAAATAAAAATTCTAACCTTAAAATTCCACTCTGCCTACAAATATTCCCTTTTAGTACATGCCCAAATGGATCTGCATCAAAGACAATGGAGACATTGAAGACATTACTATCTAAATCATACAAGTCCTCAAGCTTCTGTGACTACCACAAGTTATGCAAATCTCTCATGTGTTTCTCTCTTGTATTTAAAAAATCAGAGCGTGAGGTAGATATGTAAATGACTTTAAAAGTTCTTGATCATTGACTACTTAGGACATAAGTTATGCATGAATAATTTTATGCCCCATGAAGAGTAATTTTATGTGTACATAAAGATCAAAACCAACATCAAAATGGTACCTTCAAAGAACCAGCTGGAATTACTGCTTCTCTTCATGAGCATTGGCTCCTCCAGTTTTGGGTTTCAATTGATCAGCAGGAACAAAAATATCATATGCACCTTCTTTTTCTCCTGCCTTCTTCAGATGATCATCAATGCCATTGTAATCCAATTCCTTTAAAATGGAAGGAACTCGCATACCATCCTTACCATACATTGTTCCCATTTCCATATCAAATTTATGTTTTGAGGATATAAAACCTTTGTCAAGATCTGAAGTATAGGATTTATCTTGAATATCATCCTCTATTGTAACCCATTCTCTAAAATTGACTAATTTACTTGGGATCTTTGCACAAGAAAGTTCTTTGAAGTTTGTCCATATTCCTTTTGTGAATGGATTTTCCTTCTTATCGTAACGGTAACGAAAATTCTCATAAGTTGTCTATAACAAAAGAAAATGTCAAAAAACAGTTAGTCTAATATTGATAATATATAAGTCATGTGGTACTTTACATGATAAGACACACACATAGGGGGTCAAATTTAAAGAAGCATTGCAATGAATACTAAATATGGAACCCAACTAATGTTGGAACCAAATATAATCAGAAATTATCATACAAAAAGTTCATCTCTAGCTTCATTTTTCATATCTTCACAACACTTCCCAAGGAAACAGCAAAAACTTATTTGAAGATATGATCCATTTGCTGGAAACTTATAGGATATAGCAGCAAACATAGTACGTTCAAAGAAAATAGTCCCTAAAATATATGGTCTAAATTTACTATTTATAACTAAAAGTTTAATCTTTGATGTGGTAAAGTAGTCAGATCTTATTAGATGTAATGACAATGTATATAAATCAAACTCTATAACTAACAAATAACTCTATAGACGTTCCTTATAATGAATCAAAGATAACTAAAAATCTCACAAACAACCAACTCATAGATGTTTGAATTGTTAATGTACATCCATAGCTTATAGAAGCATACAATAATATATAGAATTAGAAAAAGAAAGAGAATACCTGGTTAGTCGAAATCAAATAAAGATGGAAAACTGTTAGCCCTCCCACAAACCAAACAGCCATGAAGCAATATACAATAAGAGTAACTGATATGATATCGTGTGACATGTTGACCCACAATCTACCTTCTTGTCGAAGAAGGTTAACCCAAGAAAATGCAAACACGTATATACACAACAAGGTTGATGATGATATGAACAATATGAAGAATGGGTAGTTACGCTGAAAAAACACGAAGACAAGGAAGAAAGTTAGGTTCTGTTGAAGATAAGAGGAATATGAAGTTCACTATCTATTGTGTAAATGGGTTAAATATAGTAAAACATGTATATAAATTCATCAATATTTAAAAATGTAAAGAAGAAAAACAAAAGGACTTTTCTAATCATATGTTAAGGGATACTAGTTTGTCCATAGGCACAAAAGCAATGAAACTAACCTAGCACTCCAACTAAATTGAAAACAAAATGTACAACATTGTAATGTCTTTGATGTTTTAATATATTTTTCACAATAAGAAAAATGAGATAAATGCAAACAATTTATAACTGGATTGCATTTTAAAAATAATTTACTTTTAATGAATTCTAATTAAATTCATCAAATAATATAATTAGGATTTAATTTAAAAAACTGATAATATAAAACTTTTTAATACTATTATTACATAGATTATCATACGTTATAAGATTTTTTAATTTTTATAATAATTACTTTAAAATAAATATCCATGCTGATTTGGAATTGGTTGATAGATATAATATAATAAAATCCTTTTCAACTAAACAATGTTGTAGATAAGTTAGAAAACTTTTACTTACTGATCCAATACACTGACCAACCCAAGGACAATGATGATCAAACTTCTGAACACAATTATTACAGATGGAACAATGGGAAGCACGTGGTGGACGATACAGCAAGCAAGTATCACAAAATTTCACCTTCACTATGTGGCCATTGACTAGAACATCTTTCACTCTGGGAAGCTTAAGATTAGGGGCCCTATTATTTACCCATTCCATGGATGGTGTGTTTATGTCTAATGGTTCATCTAATTCAAGTGGGTGAGCATTTCTGGGGATAATTCCTGGATCTCTACCAGATGTCATGAAGAGAAAAATAAAATCCTGTGGCAATTAAACCAATGAAATGTCATGTTAAAAATATTATCACCATGCCAAATACTCATTATTGAAAAGAAAACCTTTCAACTTTACCAACCAAAAATGTGAGAATCACTCCTCCAATTAGTACAGGGTTGCTAAAGCGAGGGTCTTCTTCCTTTAGTGATGCTAGCATTCTTATGCAAAATGTTGTTGCAGGACCTCCAATCAGGAATGACGTTAGAAAAAGAGATGATGCATCCTGACCAAAAACTAATCTTCCACCACATAGAAATTTCTGACATGAAGAAAAGGTTTATCATCAAAAAATAGTTTATTAGATAGTACACTTAACTTTTATAGTCTAAGGCCCTATAGACGGGTTTTTAAATAAACAATTCAAGGAACTTCAACATAATCAGTGTTCAACACACTTCTACCTACTTCCAAAGAACTTTAACATCTAAAGTGGTTTAAGCATTCAAGGAACAAATTTTGGATAATCTTTGGATGTTCATCAACTAATCTCTCAAACACCATAACAAACACCTTGCACTAATCCAAATTTCCTAAAAAAACCTTTTATTAATTTCTCTCTCTTAATTCTACTCAAGAACAACAAAGTAACCTTGAGGGAATTGCTCCACTCATCCATAAAAACCCAACTCTAAAAAATAAGGGCACAAATATATTTTTATTTTATTTTATCAAGTAACATCATTTTCATTTCAATCATCGTAAGATCTCATTTTTCACCCTTAGAGTATCAAATATCTCACATAAAACCTGTAAAATTCAATAAACTAAAAAAACGCAAAAATGGTTAAACAAATATATTTTTTTTCATTCTCCCTAACGGTTTATTCTTCCTTGTCAAACATCTACACCAAAACTAATGTTTTGTGAAACCAATATAGCAAAAGTTTTTATTTTGATCGAAGGAAAGCATTAAGTGAAACAAATACCAAAAAGAGTGTGAAAAAATCAACGAAAAAACAAAAACAAGGAGAAAAAAAAGTGTACATTGTTTCCTTTCCAAGCATGGTAAAGCCTTTTTTTGACATTGGAAGATTCCACTGAGACGGCCCTAGAAGGGTAGGGAGAGGCCAAGTTGTTATTTTGGAGGTATGAGTTGTTGGTGAACATAATGGTCTATGATAATATTGAGTCTACGTTGTTGTGGCAATGATCACCTTTGTTGGCAAAAACCCACATGCATGTGTTGCATTGTATTGAGTTAAGATTTTTGCTTCATGTGTTTTAATTAGTGCCCCTCACCACGAGATTAATTGGCCATGGTTGGGGAACAACAAGAAGGAAATTGAATTTTCCTTCTTATGTTCCTTCTTTTTCTTTCTTACAAACTCATTTTCCACATCCCTTGGCCTCTCTCTCCCTCTCTCTCTCTTCTCCCCATGAAACCAGCATTGCTCTAACAATTTTTCAAATTCCACCGGTCTTTTCGCAGGTACTAACTATTTTAGAAAATATCATAGCTAAATCCTATATGGTAAGAATTTATTTATTTATGAGAGTAAGTGGGAATGACTTGGC
Source organism: Glycine latifolia (assembly GCA_013407115.1). Lineage (NCBI taxonomy): Eukaryota > Viridiplantae > Streptophyta > Magnoliopsida > Fabales > Fabaceae > Glycine > Glycine latifolia. The sequence goes on from CM023943.1 coordinate 20,741,516, forward strand.
ATTCATGTCCCCTTTTTCTTATCACTTACATTCAAAATAGTTACCACTCTTGTATCATTACAAAATTCCTAGTTGAACATCATAGTTTTTTTGTTATTCATTTGAGTCTCATATCTTAACTTCGCCTATGTGTAGTACATGCATGTTCTATCTCAAGTCAGGATAAAGGATGAGGGTTAGTGTCAGGTGTTGCAAACCAACCATAAAAAAATAACTATATTAGGACTATGATGATCACATGAATTAATCTGAAATCTTTAAAAAAATTAAGGGTAATTTTGAAAGAATATTATAAATTATTAATAAATTTAATTTTACTAATTAAATTAACTACTATCTTTAAAGGGTGTTAATTAGTTGAAATAATCGTATAAAAAAAGTCTGAGGGAATGATATTTTAATAGAAATAATATTACAAATTTTTACAATATACATAATATCATAATAAAAATATGTAAAATACTTTTATTTTTACAAATTATAATTTCATTCTTGTACTTTAAAAAGTAATAACAAGGACTAAATTCACCTATTTTTTTTAAGTATGGAGACTAATTTGATTGATCGATATGAAAGTACAAATACTAAATCAAATTTGACTTGAACTACAAGACTTAAAACATATTTTATCATTTTAATTGTTTGATTTTTTTTCATTATCAAAATTTTCAAAATTTTAAAAAAAAAATGGTAAAATTAATATCAATTTATTCTCTCTTTTTATTTTTGTAATTTTTTACATTCATTTTAAAAAATATTTCATGGGGATAATACCAATATTTTTATGGGGACAAAATAAAGTATATATAGACCAATGATATATTATGTATTACTTGGAAGGGAAATAATAGTAACATTTTTTAACATACTTTTTCTAATATATTTTTTATCATTGGCTAAAACTATTGACAACACATTTTCTAATTAACATGTTTTTTTGTAACATTTACTCTACTTGATTAAAATTTGTTGAAAATTATAAAATTAAGAGAACAACTTAGTAAATGAAAGGTGAAATCCACCAAAAACAATTTATTTTGACATTGGAAGATTCCACGAAGATGACCCTAGAAGGGTAGGGAGAGGCCAAGTTGTTATTTTGGAGGTATGAGTTGTTGGTGAACAAATTGGCCTATGATAATATTGAGTCTACGTTGTTGTGGCAATGATCACCTTTGTTGGCAAAAACCCAGGTGCATGTGTTGCATTGTATTGAGTTAAGATTTTTGCTTCATGTGTTTTAATTATTGTCCCTCACCGTGAGATCAATTGGCCGTGGTGGGGGAACAAGAAGAAGGAAATTGAATTTCCCTTCTTATGTTCCTTCTTTTTCTTTCTTACAAACTCATTTTCCACATCCCTTGACCTCTCTTAACCTCTCTTTCTCTCTCTCTCTTCTCCCCATGAAACCAGCATTGCTCTAACGATTTTTCAAATTCCACCGATTTTTTTGCAGGTACTAACTATTTTAGAAAAGATCATAGCTAAATCCTATATGGTATGAATTTATTTATTTTTGAGAGAGTAAGTGGGAATGACTTGGCATTCATGTCCCTTTTTTCATATCACTTACATTCAAAATAGTTACCACTCTTGCATCATTACAAAACCCCTAGTTAAACATCATAGTTTTTTTGTTATTCATTTGAGTCTCTTTTCTTAACCCCGCCTATGTGTGCTTACATGCATGGTCTATCTCAAGTTAGGATAAAGGAGAAGGGTTGGTGTCAGGTGTTGCGAACTGGCCGTAAAAAATAGTTATATTTATGAGATGAATCATTATGATATTTCGTTAGGGCGTACCCTTTATAGCGACACATTATATCAAGCCCCAGGTGTAGCGAAAAAATGAGGTAGGGCCCTTGCCACAAGGCAAGGTGCTGCATTGGTCTTGGGATGTAGTGATAAGTGAGCTAAGGTCTTTGCCTCAAGATAAGGTGCCAAGTCTTCACCCGGATTTGGTGACAAGTATGTCAGGGTCCCAACGCACAGATGAACAAGTGTGGCGGGCAAACACCTCTCAGGGGTTAATGATGCAATTGGGAAGCTGGAACGTAGAAACCTTAACAAGTAAACTAAAGGAGTTAGCAAATGTTTTTGCTAGAATGAAAGTGAATATTATTTTCTTACAAGAAACTAAGTTGGTTGGAGAAAAGGCTAAGGAAGTGAATGACACCAGTTTGAAGTTGTGGTATACAGGTATAAACAAGAGTCAAAATGGTGTTGGAATTATGATCGATAGAAATTTTAGAGATAAATTTGTTGACGTCAGAAGGAAAGGTGACAGGATTATGCTGATTAAGCTTGTAGTGGGTGATTTAATTTTAAATATCCTCAGTGTATATGCACCCCAAGTTGGACTACAATCAAATGATAAGAACCAATTTTGGGAAGACTTGGATGAGATTTTGATAGGGATACCACGAGAGAAGAAAATTTTCCTAGGAGGAGATCTAAATGGTCATGTTGGTAAAAGTAATGGAAGTTTTGATATAATTCATGAAGGTTTTGGCTATGAGACAAGAAATGAGATTGGAAAAGATATCTTGAATTTTGCACTAGCCTACAATTTGATATTGACGAACACCTTTTTTTCGAAAATGAGAGTCTCATCTTATCACTTATCATAGTGGCCAAAATTGTAATCAAATTGATTTCTTTAAAGATAGAAATTATTGTATCGATTGCAATGTTTACCTTGAAAAATGTGCCGCTATGCAACATAAGCTGGTAATTCTAGAAGTTCGATTCAACAAAGTAATTAATATGAGGAAGAGAACTCAGAATCCAAAAATAAGATGATAGAAGCTAAAGGAGGAAAAACAAATAAAGTTCAAGGAAAACATGTTGCGTGAAGGACTCTGGGAGTCTGTTGAAGAAGCAAATGAAATATGAAATGAGATGATTATGTGTATCCAAAATGTGGGAAGGAGGGTACTGGGAGAAAGCAAAGGAAACACATTTCTTACAAAGAAAACATGGTGGTGGAATGAAAAGGTGCAGGAGATAATTAAACAGAAGAATGAATGCTTTAGATCTTTGCATAAAAGTTCAAATGATGAAAACTTGCAAAAGTTTAAATTAGCAAGAAATGCAAACCAGTGTAGGAAGGTAGAGGTAATGTTTTTTATGATTTGTATAAAAATCTTAGGAGTAAGAATGATGAAAAAGGTATATACAAACTTGCAAAAATGAGGGATAAGAAGAGTAAAGACCTCACTCAAGTTAGATGCATCAAGGATGAAAATAAAAAAAATGGTAAGAGATGAAGATGTAAATAAAAGATGGATGAACTAATTTAACAAACTTTTTAATGAGGATGGCGATAAAAGTGAGGTGGACTTGGAGGACGCATATGTTGATATGAATAGAAGATTTGTGCATATAATTAATACACATGAAGTTAATGAGGCTTTAAAGAGGATGAAGAATAATAAAGCTTTGGAACCCAATTGTGTCCCTATTGAAGTGTGGAGAGGCTTGGGAGATGTGACAATAAAATGGCCGACCAATCTTTTCAATAAGATTCTTCAAACAAAAAGATGTCTGATGCTTTGAGGAAAGTATGTTTGTGTCTATTTACAAAAATAAGGGAGATATCCAGAATTGTTCTAACTATAGAGGCGTTAAGCTTATAAGTCATAATATGAATTTGTAGGAGAAAGTTATTGAACATCGCTTAAGGAGAGAGAGCAAAGTCTATATAAATCAATTTGGATTTATGCCAGGAAGATGTACCATGGAAGCCATTTTCTTGATGCGACAATTAATTCAAAGGTATCGAGAAAAGAAGAAAGGGTTACATATGGTGTTCATAAATCTTGAGAAAGCATACGATAGGGTCCCAAGAAAAGTTTTATGGTGGGCTCTTGAGAAGAAAAAAGTATCATTAAAGTATGTAAATGCAATCAATGATATGTATGATGGACTACCACATGTGTGAAAGCTTGTAATGTAACATCAAATTATTTTCATATCATGGTAGATGTACACCAAGGTTCGGCTCTTAGTCATTATCTTTTTGCCTTAGTGATGGATGAACTAACAAAAGATATTCAAGAGGAAGTTTGTGGTGTATGTTTTTTGTAGATGATATTGTGCTTACTGATGAGACCAAAGACGATGTAAATAGGAAACTTGAATTATGGAGAAGCACTTTGGACTCTAAAGGATTCACGTTAAGCCAGAGCAAGACTGAGTATATAAAGTGTGACTTTTCGCTGGTAAGAGATGGTGATCAAGACCTCATGCATCTACTTGATCAATAGGTACCCAAGAAAGATGCTTTTAGATACATATGATCAATTTTGCAAAAAAGTGGAGAGATTGATCAAGATGTAAATCATAGAATCAGAGTAGAGTGGATAAAATGATGGAGTGCATATGGATTTTTGTGTGATCGCAAAATTCTCCTTAAGCTAAAATGAAAATTTTATAGAACAACTGTAAGACTTACAATGTTATATGGAGTTGAATGTTGGTCAACACATAGGCAACATAAGCATAAAATAAGGGTAGCAAAAATGAAGGTGTTAAGGTGAATGCGTGGTTATACGAATATGGATAGGTTAAGAAATAAAGATATTCGATGAAAGGTAGCACTAGTATCGGTGAGTGAAAAGATAAGGGAACATAGATTGAGATGGTTTTGACACGTAATGAGACGACCCCTAGATGCTTCCGTAAGAACAAAAGTTTATTATTAAGAGCTCGACACAAAGAGAGGTAGACGTAGACTGAAAATTACCTAGGGAAAAGTAGTTAAATAAGACTTAATTGAGTAAAATATAGATTGGTGAATGGTGTGTCTTAGGACGGAATGGAGAAAAATCATAAGTTTGGTGGAGGATAAGATTCATTGTTATCTCTATATTCTAGATGATAATTTTTTAGTAATTTTCCTCTTCATTTTCCCCTCCTTCTTTTCTTTTATTTATTTTCCCATCTCCTCCTTCTACTTTTTTTTCAACCTCCTCGTATCTATCATTGGGTTCATCTACCACCGAATCCAATTAGCTTGGGTTAAATATGTTGTTAATATTAATGTTGATTTGAGTCTCATATATTGAGTAATCCAATTTTTAGTAATTTTTCTATTAAATAACTAATCAATTATTTATGCATCTACATTTTTGCTCAAGTCAAGTTTGTTTTTATGTATGTTCTAAAATAATTTATGTATATAATTATTTTTTTATATATAAATAATAAAATATATTAGACAAAACCAAACAACAGTAAAAACTTATACTTTTAAAAATTAACACTCGAAAATCAAATATGAGTTTAAAAAGTAGTACTTATATATTTCATTGATTACTTTATCTCAAACAATTTATCATTTTTTATAAATTTGTTCTAAAAAATAATTTAATGTAATGTATTATCTCATTTAAATTTAGATCATAATATTATAGGTGATAAATCTTATTCCAAATCCAAGAGATCAATTAGGATTCGAATCATGTATCATTTGGTCAAAGGACACAAATCACTAGCATTTGTGTCAATCATTATTGATATATGATAAATACTAATAGTACTCAAGTTTTACAAGATGATTTTTGTTTACAAAATTATTAATGTTTTACAAATTCAAAATTAAATAATATTTTCAACTACACTCTTATTACAATTACTGGTACTATAATACTTGAGCAATGAGTAACCACCCATTAATGAGAATGTCCACTAACATAGTTTCTAGACTCTCAACTATTCAAATATTGATGGCTAATGGTAGTTCCAACAACATGATTAAATAGGAGTGTTTTAGTTTAGAAATATATCAATTAATATTTTTTTTTGGAAAAGGCTAAACAATGTTCTTAGGGTATTGAGTAAGAAACTAAAAGAATAAAAACAACTGGTGGAAGTTGGAAGAAAGATGAAACATGGTGAGAGGGAGAGAGAGCATGGAGAGAGTTGGTGATGCAATGCGTTCTTATGTCTCGGATTTGGCCTAAGTGAAGCTTCTTTGACTTTAACTTTTTTTTCTTTTTTTTAATAAAATATTTTATTAAATTAAATTAAATATAAAAAATCCAAGTGTCACGACATGTTACTAATACCATTGAGATAGTATCATATGTATATTATTGGCGTGTCCAACTAACTAATAAATCATTATCTTTTGGACAAAGATTAACTATAAGGATTTTCAACATATTAAAGCTTTTTTTTTTTATGGGAAAGAGAAAAAATATTACTTGCATTGCATGATTTTTAAGCAGTCTCTACAACAATAATATACGGTAAGAGTAGCTACAAATTTATATATCACTAATCAATGTACTCCTCCTATTTGGTAAAGGTTCTTTGAAGTTTGAACATCGAAACCTAACTCCACTTTTCCAAAAAATGAAAAAACTTTCATTCTTTTTTTGTTTTAATGAGTTTTTTTTTGGATGTTGTGTGAAGGAACAATAAAACTACTGTTCGAAATGGTCTGCATTTTCAAATTCTCGTAATAATCGTTCAATACCTGGTTCGTTTTCTTTGGTGAAGGAGAGAGAGAGAGCAATCATATAATGTTGCTTAAATCAACCATATGTGATTTGCAGAAGGCACTAAAATAGCTTAAGCTAATAGCAAGCAGCCAATAAAATAATACTATTTGCTTCCACATGCTGAAGCCATACACTTTAGATCCAAATATGCAATGTTTATTTACCAAAATAAAATTTTGTTCAGTTGATTAAGAGATAAACTTTTCTATATCATTTATTGGAGAAAAAAATTAAAATATTTTGTCATAAACTAGAATATAAACTATTTTGTGAGAGAAGAATCATATTAACTTTTCCAAAATTTAATTTTTAATTTATCTATAATCTAATTTTATTTTATACAAAATATTTTTTTGTTTATTTTATTTTCTTGTCTTATAAATATTATTGAAATAGAACTTAAAACCAAATGTGCTGAGATATGAGTTACTATATATTCTTTTGAATGTGTCTAATTCTCATGAATAATAATAAATAAATAATCAAGTGGGTATGAAGACCTAGGATAGCATTTGATTCATCCAGAATCAATTTTCCTTGTCAGGTTGCATCTTCTTTTTTAATCTAATTTTCATTTTAAGAGATATAAGATTGAATCAATAATTAGAAAAGAACAAAAAAGATAAAAGATAAAAGGATATTATGAATTCAAATTCGTCTAATGATATTTTTAATAAAATTAACAACTAACATTTATCTAAAAAATAAATCTCCTTTTACAAAAAAAGTTATCATAAACTAACTAACAAATAAAATATTTTACTGTTGTGCTTCCGTGGAGAAACTTGATTGGCTTTATCAAACTAGTTACTCAACACAAAACACGTGCAGAACAGAGAAAACACTCGTGACGTAAATTGACATCGACATCTTCTCTAAAGAAAGAGCATTTACCTTGCAGGAAATGGTTAGTTACTTCGTGAAATTTGTTGTTATTCTTGTAGGAAACACTTTCCAATTTTTTCTGAAATGTTGAGTTTGTTACTAAAGTTCAAAATGAAAATATAAATAAAAAAACATTTTTTTATTTTTTTTCCTATTTTTATTGAAAACGAAAACAGTGTAAGTAAACAACCCCCTAAACAACAATCATGTTATTCAAACTCACTTTTAATCCTAATCAATTCTCTAAAATTAGGCTGATCCAAAATCAATTCCATGGACGCACATCCAAACAAATATCAACATGAAATTGAGGGGATATGAAATTGATTATTGACCTATGAACCCAACAATCATATCCAAACACAACCATTACGCAAGTAATTAATGAAATGGAAAATCACAACAATAAGTACTAATGCAACACAGGAAGCCGTGTTAAAATGGAGCACCGGAAGACAGTGACGGAGAGAACATTTCCAAATTCCAATGAAGAGGGTGTGAAAAACGATTTAGATGAGAAAAAGTTTCATATGAGTGAAAAAAAGGGAGGACGTTGTAAATGAAGGGGTAGAACATTTTCAAAGAGTTTTATAAATTACACAAAAATAAAATAAAATATGCACATGTGGAAATCAAAAGGCGAGGTCATGAGAGAAAAAATGAGAAGAAAAAATATCTTTGCATAAATTACACATACATTAGCTTTTCCTAAAAGCTCTTTTTTTGTTTTTTAATCTTATAAACTTAGTCACTTATTGATTATTGTTTAAAGAACTTTTGTATAAACAGCATTTGATCCAGCTTCTTCTAAAGGAAAAAAGAAAAAGAAAAAAAGCCTAAACCAAACACTATCTTAACCAACGTTGGCATGAATGTCCTCGGCATTAATTAAGTCTTTCGCATAAGTTTAACTGTTTAAGTATTTTTTTGAAATATATCAAAAAAGTCTTTCGCATACAGAACACATTTTTCGCATGAGTTGAAATATATCAAAATAAACTAAAAATAATAAAATTATCATAAATCATTTTGAAAATTTTAACTAAATACTTTCAATATTTCAACTTAAGTCCTTAAACAATAAAGTAAGATCTCTAATAGTGTTTAAATGAATTTTTTTTTAGAAAGGAATTTAAATTTAATAGACGTCCTCTTCATTTAAACACTTTCAATATAAAATTCAAAGAATTCTAAAAAGTTATGGAAATTTTATAGATTTTTTTTCAAATAAATTAAATGAATTTTTTTCTGTGAAATAATTTGAACAAGGATTTTTTTTTTCTTTTTAAAAACTAGGGTCAAATGGAGGGATGAAAGGATACCAAACAGATTCCTTCTTCGAACATGACCCTTTAAATTAAATTCAAAATAAAACAAAGAACAGAGAATATTTTTCTGTAAAGTATAGATTTCTAAACATTCAAAGGTTCATTTTCTCTGGTTTCATTTCCAACAGAAAAGCACAGTAAATTTTCAAACCATCCTGCGAGAGCTATACTAATAAATTTAAGGGTCTTCCCAACAAGTGCTCTCTCCTTAGGAGGGCATATTTAATGTAAAGATCATAGGAAACGATAAAAAAAATATAGATAATACAATTTTACGCATCCCTAAAAAAAATTCTCTTTTTAGTTCCTTAACCAATGTTCTAACATTTGCTTAAACTTAAACTACCGATATTTGTAGGATTAAAACATCCACTGGCCAAGCATATGCAAAAGAATAGAATATCAGGATGATTTTTGGAAATGATGGACAACAAACAAAATATTCAATTCTACAGGTCAAGTTTAATTTTACCATGTGGACTACTAAAATCCCTATACTCAAAATCCATCCCCAAAAAATAATAGGGTATCTTCTAACAGCAGAAAAAGAAACAATCTACACAAAATGTGTCTTACAGTTAACTTTTACACCTTAACTTACCCACATTAGCAAAATAGACAACTTGCTCTTTCATGTGCCAATTTACTAGGTTTGCCAAAAATGAAAAGTTGGTCTGCTAACATCTTTCTACATAGTTCCATCCTGCTGTCTGACTTTCATAGCTAGAGCTGAGAAACAAGAAGCAACGGCATAAATCAGATTTTCCTTTCTTTGTGAACCAACCATATGAAATCGGAATTATCTAAACAGTTATGCTATTTCTACACCAGAAAGAACTAAATCATAATTTTTTAGCTTAGAAAACAAATACACTGTTAGTCCTTTAACCAATCAACACACAACATTAAGTAAATTGATTCAACTTCAGCATTGCCAAGGTTAGGTCAAGCAAAGAATTTCATGTATGCATGTTAATTATAAAAATATTCATGTACCTTAACAACTTTTACTTTTGGAATAATTAATTCATGACATTGTATAGAGAATGAATAGCCTATGTACATGGAAAGAGGCATATTTGGATCCAATTGAAATTCCCTTTGATCCAAATCAAAAGGGCTCATTCAAAGAAGTGCAAGGAAGCACTTAGTGAGCTGATTCAAGCAACATGGTAGACCACTAAAGCAGTCAAGGTTGAATTTAAATTTAAATTCAAATGATACCAAATTTGATTCAAAATCAAATTCAAATATAAAATTATAAATTCAAATGTGAAATTATGCTAGAAAATTTCAAATAAAATAAAAGGGAAAGGATTTATATAGCTAACAAATTTAAATCAAGGTACACTATTTATTTTTTCTATGAAAACCATCCTTTGAAAATATATTATCAACAATTTACAATGCCCCTTCAGATATTTCTCTGTATATTTTTGCAGGAAAAAAAAATATACACCATTTTTTATTAAAAATTATCAAGAGTTGTCAGGATCCAGGGATGACAACAATAAAGGTGGGAAAGGTATTTTAATGATGGGAAAGGAAGGGAATAGCAATATAATTAATTTACTTCTGTATAAAAGTTAGTTATGCTAAATAAACAGACACTAATATAAATAAACAACAAAAAAGCACAAGCATAGTTTTCCTAGCAACAGCCAAAAAATTCAAAAATTAACCATATATTTATCGCATAATTACATAGATCTACTAAACATCTGGCCTTTCATTTCAACATTACAATTGGAACCAACATGTATGTTGTCATGTTGATGTATGACAAAATGCAGTGACAAACAGGCCAAGTAATTAAAACTATCTTGAGTCATAATTTAATAAATCACCAACACGAAAGCTTAATCATTGATCATGAAAAGTATGATAAAGGGAGGGACAAAGTTATATAAGGAATCATTTAGTTTATAAGAAAGTAATTTGGAAAAATGTAGACTAACCTTATCCTTAAGTATATTTATTCAGAGGCCTACTTCTCCAAAATTCATCAGACAATTAATTAACAAAAGTAACCCCTGCATTTTGCAGATCCACATAAGCATTTCTTTTTCCTCTGACCTACTTTGAGAGGAAGAACTGTCCCATAATCATAAGTCAACTCCATCATAGGAGGGATATGTCTAATTGCATAGAAAGCAATGTGGAGATCTGACTCGTTCTTATTTTCACGTATGACTGGACGCCATAATACATTTGGAGAGCAGCTGTGGTTCATAAACCGAGCAACATTTCCTTCATTTTTTGCTGATATATAAAGGGGGGATGGGATTTTCGGAGCTTCAGTATCACCAGGAAAAACTTCCAGTTGCTGATAAATGCGAGTAGAATCAAAAATGTAATCATCTTCATTGTCACCACCAAGCTCCTCCACTCTAGCACTATCTACGACTTCCCCTGCATACTCACATATGAAAGTTCCTGCACGAATAGAATCCCATGATCTAAGACCCCAACCTTTATTCTTGGTTCTGAAAACCTCCAAACGAAATTTCAAGCCACTTTGAGAAACCCGATTTCGGCAATTAGAAGGACATTGACAAGAAGGGCCACACTCATATATCGCAGATTTTAGGTCCGCAAGTAGCAAAGCTGAAGAATATGGAAGATAGCCTCCATTCTTTTGAATGCAAGGACAATTAAAATTGTTAGATTGACATCCACCAACACAAGGGCATCCAGTAGAAGATTCCACAGGAGCAGTTGGCCTCAAATTCTTGAGAGTTGGGATGTAAGTGAAATATGCAGGGCCCTTCTCGTTATCAACATCATTCACAAGACAAACAGGTACATTTTCAGCCCCAGAAGTAAGATCAGGCAATATAACCCCAGCTCTTGAAGCAGATTTCTCAGTCCATTGTTGAATGGATTTCCAAATCATATATGCTTGAGGCTGTCCAGGCAACCTGACTAATTTATACTTGAATACATTGAAACCAGATTTTGCTTTCTCCACCCAGGAATTTTGAATCTTGTAAAGGCCATCATAGACGTAAATCTTCCCAGTTGGATGTTGTGGATCCCTCAAACCCCTAATTACTCTCACTTCATTACCTCTATGCGCACTCTTCTCCAACGCAAGATTACCCCTTTCAAGCTTTTGATCACTTGCTCCCTTGTCACGGTTCACCCCACCTTGGCCACTGTAAATCAGCTCATCCCCATCATCCACATTATCTTCATACCCTCCAGATGAGACGATACTTACAGCTAAGGGCTCTTCTTCTTGACTGGTTTTGGAACCAATGTAATCAATTCCAGCCATAGAAGGAGCATGTAAGCCCACTAAGCACAATTCAAATCTGAAAAAGAAAATATCCCCAATCTCCACACCAGGCACAACTCCAATATGTTTCTTGCTGTTGGTCCGAATCCCTTTACTCATCATAAGTGCACCTGCCTTCAAATCAGGCCGTTTTGCTCCAGAGTTAGCCGCCTTATTTGAATCTTCAATTTGTCCAAGCTTTCTTCGCATCACTTCATATATCATGAGTGTATACGCAACTGAGTCCCTGCTACCTTCTGGTTGATTAAGTACATCAAAAACCATTGGGTTGAGTGATTTGAGAATATCAGCAGCAACTGCATCAGGATCAACATCAAGAGAAACAGAACCACCAATCTGCCGTGCCTTTGTCTTCTTATTCGACTTGCGCTTTGACCTCCCAGTCCTAGTTCCTTCGTCTGCATCAATTTCTTCTACCTCAACATTACTGTGGCCATCTTCATCTGTGATCTGTCCACGGCTTCGGGCATTCTTTCGTGACGAGCCCACATCTCCATTTGCAGCCCCAGTTGGTGTCCTAAATGAATTAATTGGAACTGCAGTAGATATTGGACCTGCAGGCATGCGTTGACTGGTCGGCGTTTGCGCATTCTGTTCAGAGAGCCTCTGGGATTCTGGGGAGATAAAGAAAGGATAGAAAGGTGCAACCCCTGAAGGGAAAGGGCCAGAAGGAGAAACACACACAAAAGGGGCACCACCTTGTGGAGTTGAAGATGAAGCAGGATTAGATGGTGAAGGGAACACAGGAACAAGAGTTCTTAATGGCTTCACATTTAAAACCCTAGTCTTATCAAAGGACTCAGATGCAGGTTCTGCAGTGCCTTGACCAAAATGGTGTTCCATTGGTACAATTTTAAAGAAGTACAAATACTCTCTCTTCTACAAGCAACCTTGCCCAAAGTTTAGTAACAAACAATCTCAGTGTACAGAAAAATAAACGAAATGCTAGATAATATAAATTAAGTACAAAAAGATCACACGCTACAAGTGATGAAAGATGCAATCCTTGGAGTCAACCCTGGGAAATACAACACAGTTCCTGAAACAAACATGCAAGAGAATTTGGAGTCAGTAGGCAAGAAAAACGACAAAAAAATAAATCTATCCAAAATTTTAAAACAAAAGGAAAACAAATTGGATTTCCGAATAGAACCATAAAATTTTCTGACAGCCATCCCCATTTAGATAAAAGAGGAGAAAATTGAAAAATAAAAATCTAAAGAATGGATAACACAAAAGGAAAAAGATAAAAGAGGGGGAAAAATTTTCTTACAGTGGGTTGCTCAATAGAACCATAAAATTTTCTTACAGCCATCTCTATTCAGAGAAAATTGGAGAAAATTGAAAAAAATAGAAATCTAAAAGTGGGGGAACTGGGTTTCTGAATAGAACCATAAAATTTTCTTACAGCCGCTCTCATTCAGATAAAAGAGTGAGAATTTTGAAGAAAAAAAATGCAAAACAACCACCTTGAAGGGATGAAAAGAAGCAGAAAATGGTGAGAGAGATGTAAAAAATACAATCCTTAAATCCTAATTCAGATCAGATCCTAGGGCTTAGAGGCAAGAAAATAAAATCCAGGGTGTGGACTCCAATATTGAATTACAAAAATGGAATCTTTCAGACAAAAAGGTGAAAATTGAAGCAAACCTGAAATGGGTTTTAGATATTAAACTGAGCTTCAGTCAGAGTCCATGAAACTTCTCCAAAAACCGAAGCTGCTTCTGCGTGTTGGAGAGAGAAAGAAAGAGCGAATATTTGTTTGCTATGACTTTATGTGGTATCAGAAATCAGAAATGATCGTGTGAAAGTGAGGCTCACCAAGTGGTGCAGTTTCGTAGATCATGATGATGACGTGGCGACATCTGGTTGGACACATTTAAAGAAATTGAATGGAGAAAACGTGGTTTAATGTAAGGAGGCTCCGAACTCCGAAGGTGGCCCCTTAGGTGAAGCGGAATGGTGAAAGACAGTGGAGAATGAACGGGTCAGATTTCGAGGAACTGAAGGGGGTAACGAAATGGAGAATCAGTAGGAAAAAAGAAATGTGAGGAAATAACGTGTGAAAATTAATATTAGTACAATATTAAATATTGCATGCTAGAATGGGATGAATAAGATAAAAGGGACATGTTGGATAACTCTATCTTTGATAATTAATTAAAAATTAAAAATAGCTAAAACTTAAAAGTTAATAGCTGAAAATTAAAAAGTTAATTTATTAAATTGAAGTATTTAATAAAATTAATTATTAAAATAACTAAAAAATATATAAAATGAAAAAAATAAACATATTTATATTTTCTTATTTTATATTATATTTTTCATATTAAATGTTCTACTATTAATCTTATATTATTTCTTAAAATATTTTTAATCAAATTTAAAATAATATAAAAAAAATACACTTAAGTAGACATTATATTTTATTATGTTAATTAGTGTAATAGTTAAATTAAATCATCTAATATAAAATTATTCAAAAAATAATATATAAACTATAGTGTTGAAACACTAAATTAAATATTATAAGTGGTAAAATGGTTAAAATAAATATTGTAAAATAAAAAATATATAAAATATAATAACAAAAAATAAATAAACATATCGTCTATCATTATCAATATCTTAATTTATAATGTTAAATTAATAAAATAAATAGTATAATTATTAAATTAAGAATGTTATATAAAAATATCCAAGATATAATATAAAAATAAAATAAAGCAAAGTAAACTTATCAAAGCACAATCGTAATCAACTCTTATGTTTCTTTTTTATTGTTTTTTCTTTTTTTACTCAATCGTGCTTAAGAATTTCACAATCAAAATATTGTAAAAAGAACCAATTAAAGTATTATATGGGGAGTGAAAAAATAAAAAATACGATTACCTAAAGCAAAAAGGTTAATGTGCAGGTTATGAAACAAAATGAGAGAGTATACAAGTTGGAGGAAAAAAGGAAACAACAAATATACACTCAGGAAAAAAAAATCTTGATTTATTTAATAAGGGTAAGTGAAAATTTTGATAAATACATTCAGGATAAAAAAAATGAAGAAAATATAACAAATTAGAAGCAAGAAGCTAACATTTTAAAAAAAATGCTATTCAAGTAATGTTTAAAAAAAATGCTAGAATCTACTATGACAAACTTGATTATTGAACAACCAAATAAATTTTTAAGCATTATCCAACATAGCTTAAGCGTAAGTATCTTTTTATGTTGAAAATAACAAGGTGTCTTGGTTTGTTATGTACAGGGATTTGATCTTATTCCATTTAAGTAAATTATTTTTCATGGAATATATATATGTATTGTATACTAAAAAATGAAAAATGAGATATCTTTTAAGATAAATTATTTGACCAGATTGTTTAAATTTATTTTTTAAAAATATTTTTTAATAAAATAAGTAGATTTCTATTTTTATTTTTATTTCATAGTTTTTTGGTTTTTTTAAGAAATTAATTAATATATTCACTTCTTAAAAAGGCACTTCTTTTCTCATAAATTGAGCATTAATTCAATAAGGATACTCAACGAGTATTGGTTGAAACACATGAATAATATACTCTCTGAGAAATATTTTGTATATAGTAAAATATATTATATTTTATAAAATTATATATATATATATATATATATATATATATATATATATATATATATAAGTCTATATCTGTAAAGGAATGTTAAGAATACACTCTCTTTCTAACAATAGGTGGGGAAAAGAAAATGAAAAAAGAACAAGTACTTTATGAATATTTATTGATGTGGGTAAAGTTCATCACTTAAAAAAAACATATATCTAAAGTAATGTACATTTACATAAATATTATTTTATTAATAAAAATATAAATATGCATATAGAGATTTTATGTTTGGGGTGAAGTTTTGGTCTTAAAATTTATTTCTAAAATAAATATTTTTAAAAAATGAAATATTTCAAGGAATTAATTAGGATGTGACACCTATATTACTTTTATTTTTTAAACATATGACTTATGACAACTCAAAAATCTTAAAATTTAAGGGTAAATAATTAGTTTGGTTTATTAGCTGGTGATAATTTAATTCCTGATAAAATAAAATTTTTAAATATGTAAAAAGTGAAATAATTATGTTCTATCGTAATTTAATGTCAAATTAATTATTAAATATTACAATATAAAAACAAAATGATCCCATGAAATTTAACAACATATTGTAATTGACATACTTTTTACATATTTAAAGATTAAATTAGAAATTTCCATTCTTTCAATAATGAAATTGTCACAAGTTTACTTATTCTGGAATCATAATAATCATTTATTCTAAAAGTAATAAAAATAGTCAATGTCCTATAATTAATAATTTCAAGGACGACAAAGACTTTGATTTTTCATTGCACTATGAGGTTTGTAGGAGTAGCAGACTGCCCTCATCAAGCCCAATTTAAAATAAAATTTTATTATTTAAAGATAAAACAAAAAAAAATATTTGAATAAAAAATCCTCATTTTTGTTGTAATTAGTTTTTAACTATTTAAGGATAATAAAAATATTTTAAGAATCATTAATAATTTGTTTAATTAATTAAAATAACTATTTTATGACAAATTTTGTTAGGTAATAATACTTTTCGTACAAGTAATTAATTCTGAAACTCAAATTTTGGTTTCAAAGAGAATCTTAATTGGTTTTCCAATGTCTTTACAAATAAAAATATTCATGGTGACTCTACTATTTTTAATTTATTATTTTGAGTTTTCATGCTCCACCTTGTTGCGTATCTGGTTAGTACAATTTTATTCTTTGTTATCAAATAAACTTGATATAAGAACAAGTTAAATACAAATAAAATTTAGACAACTTAATAAATTTAACTTGATGACAAAAATTTGTTTTAAAAATGTTAATATCATTTTTCTTCTTCCTACACATGCCTTCATAATTGGAACATCTATTTGCATATATGCCGTAGAGAATCTTGTACATAAATATTGGCGTGCATAAGTTGTTTTTAGTTAGCTTCTAAGGGAGAGTCTTGATTTATTAGCGGAGAAAAGAAAAGCTTGACGACATATGTATGTGCCTTCAGAGAAAACAAAAATTCGTCTTTATAGCTAAATTATCGTCTCACCATTTTGATACATAAAAAGTAATAGTAATTAATAGAATCTAATTTTGAGCAACACATGTAGGACCAAGACTTTTTATATTTAATATAATATTATGTTCGTGTATTATCTAAAGAATTTGGCATATTTGATGAGCTAGATTTTTTTAAAATTTTATATATTGCCCTAGTACGGATTGTTTAACTTCATGGTTTTTTAATGAAGATTTTAATTAATAGAAAATAATAATTAAGAACAATTGAAATAATAATAATATTTTTATACTAGTTTGATACTTTGATTACCCAAGTACGGATTGTTTAAATTCATGTTTTTAATGAAAATTTTAATTAATAAAATAGAATACTTAATAATAATTGAAATAATTATGTAAAACAACAAGTCACGTATATCGTTATCCTGTTAAACAGTTACATTCCGTCCGCATTTGAAACAGCCATTCTAAGAATACTGGTGGTTAAAATATTTAAAATAAAATCTTTGTTTAATAATCAAATAAATTAACCCAATCGTGCTTATAATCTAATAGAAGAACTCGTATTAAAAGATAATAAAATTAACTTGATTTAATACAATTTATAAATAAAATCAACAATCAAATGTCAGTTAAAGACTACAGTGATCATAAAATAGCATATCAAAATTGGGCCTTTCAATTTTTGATTAAAATTGGTCTCTGTCCCAGTAATTTATAAATACGATTCTTGTATTTTTTTATTTTATAATTAGTGAATTTTATCCCTCTTCATAAAATTTAGAATAGTAGGGTGAAAGACAAAATTTACCAATTATAAAAAAGACAAAGACCAAAACCATCTTTTTTAAAGTATAAGAACTAAGATTAATTTTGATAAAAAAATTTAAGGACTTGTTAAAACACATTTCCCTCTAGATTTTTTCAAACACAATATTTTAAAAATATATCAATTTTTCATTTCTTAAGAATTTAAGAATATATCCAATTTTAAAACCTACATATTTGTGACTGATTCCATTAAAACAATATTAATATAATTTTTAAGATATAAAATTCAACAAATTTGTCATATATAATTATTTGTAATTGCATGTCAATGTAAAAATATTTACATTATTAATGTATATATTATTTCTTTTCCTAAAAATCTCACGTCTTAAATAATTTAAAGTTGCACACCAATGACCACGCTTAATTTTGTTCCCCAAATCAAACGCAACTTTGGAATGCATTTGTTTCATAACATTTTTTTTTACATGCACAAGTCAAGTCAAGAGATTTACCATACTTACATATATATTGTTAAGTTATGCTCGATAGAACTAATTTAATTATTGAAAATTAAAAAATTAGTTAAAATATCTATAATGTATGATGGCTTAAATGAGTTATTTATAAAATTTGTGAGTCCTACAATGTCGGAGAGATTTAAAATTTTATACCAAAATTTACTCTAATATTAAAGTTGTTAGAGCAAGTACTTAACTTGAGTCACATTAAATTTTTTAATTAAAAAATAATATTTAATTGGTAAGAATGAATTAAGCAACTATCTTAAACAATCTACTATTAAATCATATGCTCCAATAGTAAAAATGTGTTAAGCAACATTGCTTAATTTTAAACAATTCATGAAATACCTTCATTGAATATGCTTTTAGTATAATTAGTAGTTGAGTATCTAAAAAAAATAAAATGATAAAAATGAAATATATGATATTTTATATAAATTTCAATTTTATATGAAAGAGTACAAATATATTTTGAGGTATTATAATTTTACTTTTTCAATTAATTCAAACTCTTCAAATTTTTTATTTAGAGATTTTTTTTCATTACATTTTTATTTTCCATTATTACCATTTTTTTATATTAATTATTATACTATTAAATTTATAGAATATTTAAAATGTTTTTAATCAAATTTTAAATAATATAAAACAACAATACATGACATGATATTTTTATTATGTTAATTAGCCTAATAGTTATAATAAATTATTAAATATAAAATTATTTAAAAAAATATAAAAATTTAAATAAATCTAACATTTATCATTATCAATTTTTTAAAATATAATATTAAAATAATAAATTAATATTATAAATAGTATACTGGTTAAAATAAATAGTATAATATAAAAATTAGGAAAATTAATTGTGCAATGGTTAATAAAATCCTTATTTATTTAAATACAATAATAAAGAATAATAAATATTTTAAAGATAAAAATGAAATATAATATAAAAGTTAGAAATTAATATCTTAAAAAATATTTCTTCATGTAACGTTTCAGAAAATATCGTAAGCTTCTAAAAAAAATGGGTCAAACTATCGAATAAACTATCCACTAGTAAAAAAGCTATAAACAAACTAAAATGATTTACCAAACATAACTTATAAGTAATAAGTTGAAAAACTATATGATTAAGTGTTTGATAAAATTAATTGATAAATTAACTTATAAATGTTAAAGAATGTAAAATAATGTATTTAATATTTTTAATATTTGAATTTATTTTTAATATATAATCTTATTAAAAATAGGACAATAATTTTTTATTATAAAAGAATAATAAAAATTTAGTGATTTTACTCATTGTTTAAAATCAATTTTTAATATTTTTATTAATAGTGTTATTTTAAAACAAAAATAAAAAATATTTTTTATTTGTAAGTTTGATTGTTTTATCAACTTTTGTTTAGTTATAAAATATTATTTAAAAATAAAAAATATATTATTCATTAAAATAAATAGTTTAGCATTAAACAAAAGATTTAATTGCACTTTTCTTTAGCGTATGTCGAGTAACCGTTGCAAATAGACGCCGTAACCAAATGGAGGTTTGCAAAAGCTTTTCCACCCTCGCTTGTGTTTCGTTTGTGTTGAGCTGTTTGTCTATAAATAAGAGCAAAAGTTGGGGTAAAATTTGCTAAAAAATAAAAAAAATTAGGAGCAAAATTCACCATAAAGTAAAAAAGTTGGATGTAAAATTTATCAAAAAGGAAAAGTTAGAGCTAAAAAATGCAAGTATATGGGAGTAAAATGATACAAGGTAAAGTGTGCAAGGGTTTTAAAAAGTAGGAGGTAAAATATCCAAAATTAATTTATTGGAGTCAAATTCGTAAAAATTTAAAAAGTTAAGTGTAAAAGGTATAATTAAGTCAAACAAAATAAAAAAAAGTAGAATTCTAAATTTCATAATATCAAAGAAAATAAATATGTCATTTAGTATTTTTAAAAGTGTTAAAATTATAAGTATTCATGATGTGATCTAATAAAATTAAAATTGAAAAAATGATCCAAAAATTAAAAAAATAATAAAAAATTGAATGGATCAAAATTTGAAAAAATCAAAATTTTTATTAGTTTAGATCATATTTCAGATTTGATTTTGAGATCCAGTGCAATCCAATCCATATTGAAGTTGTATATACATTTTTATAAATAAATTTATGTTAGTACAAATGTTTATATTTTTTATATATTTATAAAATTATCATATAACTTATATTTATTTGTAAAAAATCTATTTAATTGAAAATAACTTTTATTAACTATTAACTAAATCAACATAAGTATAATTATTAAGTTATGTAAATTTACTTTTAATAGTATATATTTAAAGGGTTAACTAATAGTTGTTTAATAACTTATAACTCTTCAAATAGTAGTATAAAGTATAAACTGTAAAGTATCTCGATGCCACTCTGTACTTGGGGCAAAGCCCCTCTTTCATATTTTTGAAAAAGTCCAATCTGTACTTGGAGGTAGTTGTGCTACATCACTCAAATATGATGTATTAATATCGCTCGCGTGTCGCATGATAAAATTAAACTAACTAATAATCTATACCAAAAGATAAATGTGATAATTTTTTTTGATAATCACTATTTGGTCTCTATTTTTATAATGATTATTTAACTTTTCAAAACTTAATTTTTTTATTATGTTATATAATCACTTATATTATATAAATAATTTATGAAAATACTTACCTTATGTAAACTGTTAACTTTTTTTAAAACAAATAATTATTTATATTTTTATTTTTTTATGAACAAAGCCATGACAAATGTTCAGCACTATAATTTAGAGTAATTAAAAATATAAAAAATATTAAATAAAACTATAAAAAAACATATACAAATATTAAATAAAACTAAAAAAGTAACAATATATTTATTTATTAAATAATTAAATTAAAAATTTATTTACAATTTAAAAAAATTGAAAATTTTTTTTACCGCTTCTTATTATGATTTACTCCTTTTTAAGTATTAATTTAAAATTCACTTATAATTAACGAAAAAATATATCTTGATCGTTTTGCCCATGAGGGAGAGATAAACCAAAATATAGGAAGAAAAAAAGTTAATGTTGTTATGTTGTTACGCCACGCGACGCAGGCTGCAGTACCATTGTGTCAAACCATAATAACATAGCATAGCCAGACGGCAAACACTATAGTGGGTCCCCCACACTCCCACGCAGCAAAATCCTAAACTAATCCATTCACGCTCACTTAAACACAACACATAGTTCCTGTTTCACTTCAAACCGTGGAAGCAAAGGCAAAAAAAAAAAAGAACCACCGAGGTATTTGCATCATCATCGTCCCTTTGCTTCACTCACTGATACTGATCCAATCCAATCTTTGTAGTTGTTGCTCTATAAAGGGAACTCACACA
>CM023943.1:20763433-20829533 GCA_013407115.1 Glycine latifolia
CTCAACTCTGATTCTGTTACTGTTACACCACCTCAATCATAATTCGAACATACCTGTGAGTCTCTTTTAGCTCTCAAACTTGCAAACCAGAGACCCTTTATATTTAAATGATTGACTTTTTAGTCTTTTTAAACTTGATTTTGTTATGGATAAGAACTGTTTCATAATCAGGTCTTAATATTACTATTAATTTATTATTATGTAACATGGTGTGGATGGGTAGGTGCAACTACCTGCAATAACCTACTGTTCATTTTTTTTTGGAATTTTTGGACATTATTCGAATTCAAAATATGTCATAAATCATACTAATAGTTGCATTCAAATGCATTTAAAAACCTTCAATTTGAGCGCAGTGCTTGCTTCCTACTGTATTTTACTAAATTCTCATTTTATTCTTTTGTGTTCTCTGTGATAAATTGGTCAAATTCCTAAAGAGCTTTTCGATTTTGCATTTTTCGATTAGAGTTGACTTGAACAATTCCATCTGATTATTGACATATCACTTCTTTCTTTATTATGCTCTATTTATCCACTTGTAACTGTGAGTTTAGATAGGTCATAGCCTTGATATTGATACACCGAAAAGAAAAAAGAAGAAGGCGAGAAAAGGGTTGGTTTTTTGTTGTCATATTGTAGGATCAAGCGGTGGTGACACAATAATTATTAGCTTGTTTGTTTCATTTGTTTCCTCTTTTGTCCACCTCTGATCACATGACATGTTGGTTGTTGTGTTTTTAACTTTGGTTGTTTCTTTTTTCTCCTATATAGTAATATAATCCTAGTGTTCCTGTTCATTACCGTTACCTTGTGTTGTTTCAGATTGCAGATAGGTTGAATGTTGTGAACAAACAATGAGTTCATCCAAGGCCTTATTCAGTGTTTCTCTGCTCCATTTGTTCATAGTGGTTTGCCTTGTCTTCCAATGCTTTGCGACTAAAAAACATGCCGACCTGACCACAACTCTAACTGTGAATGCTTCTGATGCATCTGGAAAGCCAATACCAGAGACACTTTTTGGCATATTCTTTGAGGTAAAGATGATAAACTTGCATCTAGCACTCATTGTTGTTTATTTGCTCCACTCCCTTTCTGATTACTTTTTATTATTCTGATACCTGATTATTATTTCTGGTGCATTATGAGAGTTTTCTTTTAAATGGGCTTGGATAGATCAAGTGCTATGCATGGTTTATCAAAGAGATAAGTATGAATATAAAATATGAAATAATTTATTTTTATCAATATTGTGTATGTAATGTATCATCTATTGTAATACGGGTTATGAGTGATCGAATAAACTGCATGGAATTTGGGATTATGGAAATGTGCATTTGATTTTGTATTCAATTTGATGATGCCTCTTATCCAAATATCAGAAAATGACCAGTTTATGGAATTTCATCTACAGGAAATTAATCATGCTGGAGCTGGGGGATTGTGGGCTGAGCTTGTGCGCAACAGAGGTTATTTTCATATTCTCTAAGCTTTAAATAATAAAACTAGCACTAGAAGTTTTCTCCAGGATTTTTTTTTCTGTGATTTTTCATGCAACTTACATGTTCAGATTCACAAGCACAGAATTCCTGCAATCTGTTATATTATACTTTATCAGTTCAAATGTGAACAAATGGATGATTTGTTGTTTAACTTGTTTTGTTTTTAGGTAGGTCACTGTTTTTAATTTTAAGTATAACTGAAATATTATGAATTCTTGTTTTAGGATTTGAAGCTGGCGGCCCTAACACTCCTTCAAATATTGACCCTTGGTCAATTATTGGAAATGAATCATTGATAAATATTGAAACTGATCGCACCTCTTGCTTTGACCGTAATAAGATTGCACTCCGATTGGAGGTGTTATGTGACAGCGAAGGTGACAACATCTGCCCCGCTGATGGAGTTGGTGTTTATAACCCTGGTTTCTGGGGCATGGTGAGACTAATTGATACCCTTGCCTCAAGTACATCATAAATCCTATGTGCATAGATTTCCTGAACAAGAAAAAAGACAAAAACCTGATGAATAACATAAATTATAGTCTAAATGTCTACACTGTTATTTAGTTTCAATTGTTTGGTTATAATTTTTTTTAGATCCTTATCTGATTGCTTTCATTGTTATTATTTGTAATCCTTCATGGCTGAGACTGCAAGTAAATTATTTACTACTTTGATCTTCTTTCAGAATATTGAGCAAGGGAAGAAATACAAAGTGGTCTTCTATGTTCGTTCAACTGAATCACTTAATCTAACAGTTTCATTGACTGGATCGAATGGTGTAGGAAACCTGGCTTCATCTATGATCACGTGAGCTCCAATTTTATGTGCTATAGAGACTTTATGTGCAGTAGATTTAATCCCAGAAATTATCATTTGCATCTATAAGTAAGACTAATAATTGATCTTTCAGAGGTTCTGCACTTGATTTTTCAAACTGGACAAAGGTGGAGAAGATACTGGTTGCCAAGGCAACAGATCATAACTCAAGACTTAAATTAACAACTACCACCAAAGGTGTGATATGGTTGGACCAAGTGTCTGCTATGCCACTGGACACATATAAGGTTGTGTTACATCCTGAATCTGTTTATATATCTTACCAGATGAAATATTTCTTAGACCCTAACAGAGCTGTGTATATATTCAACATCAACAACACATTTAATCCAAGTTAATTGGGGTCAGTGGTAGATAAATCCAATGATAGATACGAGAAAGTTGAAAAGAAAAAAAAAAAGAGGGGAGGAGAAAGGGGAAATAAGACAAAAGAAAAGAAAATAAGATAAAAGAAAAGAAGGGTGAAAGAAGGAGGGGAAAAATGAAGAGGGAAAAAACCAAAAGGGGACCATCTGGAACATAGAGATAATAACGGGTCTAACCCTCCACCAAACTTATGGCTTTTCTCCATTTTGTCCTAAGACGCACCTTCCGCCAATCTATATCCCACTCTATTAAGTCTTGTTTAATTACCTTTCTCTAGGTAAGTTTCGGTCTATCTCTACCTCTCTTTGTGACGAATTCTTGGTAACAAACACTTGTTCTTACAGGAACATCTAGGGGCTGTCTCATTATGTGCCAAAACCACCTCAATCTATGCTCCCTCATCTTTTCAGTTACCGGTATCACTGCTATCTTTCGTCGAATATCTTCATTTCTTATCTTATCCATCTTCATATAACCACACATCCACCTTAACATCCTTAATTATGCTACCCCTATGTTGTGCTCACATTGCCTACGTGCTGGCTAACATTCAGCTCTATATAATATTGCAGGTCTTATAGCTGTTCTATAGAATTTTCCTTTTAGCTTAATGGGAATTTTGTGGTCACACAAAAACTCAGATGCACTCTGCCATTTCATCCACCTTGCTCTGATTCTATGATTTACATTCTCATCAATCTTTCCACCTTTTTGCAAAATTGATTCCAAGTATCTTAAAACATCTTTCTTTGGTACCTCTTGACCAAGTAGATGCATGGGGTCTTGATCACCATCTCTTACCAGCGAAAAAAAACTCACACTTCATATACTCAGTCTTATTCTGACTTATTGTGAATCCTTTAGAATCTAAAGTGTTTCTTCACAATTCAAGTTTCCTGTTAACATTGTCTTTGGTCTCATCAATAAACACAATATCATATGCAAAAAAATACACCACGACACTTCCTCATGAATATCTTTTGATAGTTCGTCCATCACTAAGGAAAAAAGATAAGGACTAAGAGCCGAATCTTGGTGTACACCTACCGTGATAGGAAAATCCCTTGATGTTCCATTACAAGCTTTCACACATGTGGTAGCCCCATCATACATATCCTTGATTGCATTAACATACTTTAATGGTACTTTTTCCTTCTCAAGAGTCCACCCTAAAATTTTTCTTGGGACCTTATCGTATACTTTCTCAAGAGTTGTGTATATACTAAAGAAATTAATTTATATTCTTTCCTTCATGTGTTTGAATAAAGAGATTAACTTTCACATGTGCTACTTGTGGAAATAGTCTCTCCACCCACGGGGTTAAGATTGAGTATATTATGTATCCAATCCTCAACATAATTTCATGATGGTGGGCGCCTTGTAAATAGACTGCCTTATATTGTTTAATTTGAACCTATAACATTTTATGGCCAATTAGGTTGCTAGAGGTGTCAAAACTTGTTTTTTATATAGTGCGTTAATGTTATGTAACTTTTACTTTTCTAATCATTAACATTGATATGAATTGATAATAGTAAAACTTTGTTTATTCACAAGTACTTGTGCTGGTGAGGGGAGGGAGGGAGCTTAGTTGTTCTCTCAAAAATTGCTTGTTAAGAATCTAGGTTCTTCATCTCTATAATTTTCTTCTCTCTTTATTTTTTTATTTATACATCATCCTTAAATATCCTATATACTTCTCTTCATACGTTACTGCGATTGCATGACCTTTCATATGCATGGCATGGACATGATAAGAATGATATTGGTTTAAAATGATGTTTACAGAGACTTGAAATCTAATAAAAAGATAGCCATTCTTTAGTAATAAAATATTTTATAATGAAAATAGTTAATATTGATTCAGCTCCAATGATGGAATTACACTTCAGTTTCCCCACCCAATAGCATCTTCAACCTTGACTTGATGCAGGGACATGGTTTCCGAACTGACCTTGTTGAAATGCTGACAGCTTTGAAACCAAGATTTATCAGATTTCCGGGTATGCATAAAGTGGTTCACAATGATAAATTTCAAACCTCGAATTTGTTATAACACACTTGTGCATTGCTTTCGTTCTGTGTTATGTGCTCTAGTCTTGCATCTCCAAAATATGTATACTTGAATGAGAGTGTGCTTAATTGAAAGGGTGGAAAAGAGAGAGGAAAGTGAAAAGCAGAATTTGTTTTTAGTTATAATTACTCATAAATACTTGGTAGAGAGTGTAAAAAATAAAGAAAAGGTATTATTAATCTAGTTTAAACTATTCTACTTTTTACTCCTGTGTCGAAGTGTAAAGTAATTTGCATATCAACATCAATTGGTTCATCTTGTTTCAGTTTCAGTTATACCTAGCAAATCCTTAGTGAGCTATTTGAGCCAAGAAATTTATTTGTATATGAACTTAACAAGTTGTTCGGTAATTTGGTTTGAGAAAATGTTTTCTGTTTTCATTTTCTATTTTTACTTTTAATTACAAAATACCACATTGTTTTTACTTTGTTTTCTGCTTTGAAGGATTGGTATAGGAAACAGTGAGCACAACTTTTATTGTTTTCACTTTTTCGATATAAACTTTTGAAAACAGGAAATAAAGATGACATTTTTGTTATTAAAAGTGCAAACAAACCATTTTCTTTAACCAAATGGCCCCTAAAACTTCCTTTTTTCTGTCGCTTTTGGTTATGTTCTAGTTGTCGCTTTATAATTTGGCTCCGCACTCCAAATTACTTATATGGAGCTTCTCTATGTTGTTTGGAATTGTGATTAGGTATGTTTTTCTCATGGTTATTTATTTGTTAACAAAGTGAGAAGAATTCAAATTAATGATATCCTAATTATTTGCATTTATCATGCTGTTTCAAAAGGACTGTCCAAATAACAATCGAAACTATTGGTCAAATGGATTTAACTTCTCTCAAGATCTATCTACTATGAGAAAATATCATGTATTTTTCCTCTGCGAAATCAGAAATTAAGGGGAAATTCTGTTAGATGTCAGTTGAAGACAAACATTTTCTGAACTGGCATGCATAAATGTGAAGTGTTCTACCTTTTATGGAATACAGCAATTAAACCAGGCTCTATGAGAAGAGCAACAGGATACGATAAAAAAAAAACCAGGATACGATACATTATATAAAATAATCGTGATGCCAATGAGGAGTTTGAGCATCCAATTTGCCATGGAATTTCAGGAATATAAACGTTGACAACATCATATTCAATTTTATGAGTGTTATAATATTGAATGGACATTTTAATTGCAATTCTTCACATTTAGAAAGTATGGTTTTAATTCATGGTTGCGATGGATTAATTGTGATTTTTGTTTCATTTATTTTGTTTTTAAAGAATGTTTTCCTTGTTTTTCTTCTTTTTTTTAAAGGGAATTGATTGTGCTATAGCTTTTGAGTCTTTTGGACCAAGAATATCTATATTTGTTTGACTTTCTTTAGTACATATTATAGTTTGAGTAAACATCATTTGATAATAATGCGTTCTAGTTTACTCTTCAAGTTTGTATGTAACTCAACTAACATCTGGGAATGTTATTTTTCATTACATTGCATTAGGCGGCTGTTTTGTTGAAGGAGAATGGTTAAGAAATGCATTTCGATGGAAAGCATCCGTTGGACCATGGGAGGAGAGACCTGGGCACTTTGGTGATGTTTGGATGTACTGGACTGATGATGGACTTGGCTATTATGAGTTTCTCCAAGTAAGTGCCTCTTTTCATATATTGTAGCTGAGGATTATGATGTTCATATCTAGTTGAATTACTCTTGTTTTGTGCTATACTAGTGAAATGATATATATTATTATTATTATTATTTTTGAGCAGCTTGCAGAGGACTTGGGTACTGCACCAATATGGGTATTTAATAATGGTAATTTTATGTTTCTCTGTGTTAACTTGTGTTTGTTTGGAATTACTTTTTTTAAAGAAAATAATCACTAATTTTTCAAAAGCTCTCTAAAGTTGTGTCTTGGTGACTTGTTGTTCATGAGTCCGAATTCAGAAACAGTCTCTTTGCATAAGCAAGGGTAAAACTGCGTACAATATCCCTCTTCCTTACCTTTGCATAACGAGGAGCCTTTGGGTAATGGGGTACATAGTTTCGTAGTTTTTTCTCTAAAGAAGCTGCCAAAAATAAGCTATTATTTCCTCAAAATAAGTTAAGCCAAACATCCACTAAGTTTCTTACTAACAAAGTGAAAAAGAATTGTCTTTGTTTTCTAATTGAATATTTCATTTTAGGTGTTAGTCATAATGATCAAGTTGATACATCTGCGGTCTTACCTTTTGTGCAAGTATGTTATCACACTCTTTTCCCTGCTTTTCACCTCTCATTATTACTTTTTTCCATTGTTGATAAAAGAAACTTGACTTAGATATATATAATAAGATCTTGAAATCTTGATTGTAGGAAGCCCTTGATGGACTTGAGTTCGCGAGAGGTGATCGCACTTCAAAATGGGGCTCCCTTAGAGCTGCTATGGGACACCCTGCGCCATTTGACCTAAGATATGTTGCTGTTGGGAATGAAGATTGCGGAAAAAAGAACTATCGAGGTATGCATATTTTTCTTATTTACTTTTTAGTTTTACTCTATCCAAAGACAAAGTTATATTTTCTTTGTCAACATGCACTAACACTTTATATTATTTATGCCAAGAGGTGTGACAGCTATTGTTGAATTTATTATTAATATACAACATGTGCATATTTCTAACAAACAGTTTCGGATTTCATAGTTTCCCCTTATAATTGAATCAGAGTAGTCTGACGCTACTTCTTTTCCTGCTAAATCATTGATTGCCAGGAAACTACCTGAAATTCTATAGTGCAATAAAAAGTGCTTATCCAGATATCCAAATTATTTCAAATTGTGATGGTTCTTCTCGACCTTTAGATCATCCAGCTGATATGTATGATTATCATGTAATGTCTTCACACTATGTCTTTGATTACAAACCCCTTACCCACACATGCACATATAATATTGATCCACTTGTATATCTTCTCTTATACTCTGTTTCTATTATTAGGTTTATACAAATGCAAATGACATGTTTTCTAGAGCTAACGCATTTGATCGTACATCAAGAATTGGTCCAAAGGTTTTATTTTATGATCTCTATCAAAGTCCTCTGTTTTATTAGTTATTGGTATATCGATTTGTACTTAATCTATTTTGTGGACACTTTACAGGCTTTTGTAAGTGAGTATGCTGTGACCGGAAAAGATGCTGGGACAGGAAGCCTCTTGGCAGCCCTAGCTGAAGCTGGGTTCCTTATTGGACTGGAAAAGAACAGGTTTACATTTATTACGAAGTTTTCATTAAGTATTTTATCTAGGGCAAGGTTTGAAACTTTGAACTTTTGCCCAAACCACATATGCAAGAGATTTTTCATATTATATGGGCAAGTTACCCTTCTAACTAAGTTTGGCAAGGCCATAACCAAGCCCAAACAGGCAATATATAAGCTTAAGTAAATCAAGTCAGTTGTGAGTGTTGTTAAGCAAGCTTGACTTATTTGTTAAACAAGATTCACTTCAAGTTTTATGATCACTTTTCTTTCAAATGAATTTGTTCTAGTGCCTTTACTGATTTGAGCTTAGCAAGCTTGACTTATCTGTTAAACAAGATTCCATTTCTATCTTTGGTTCCTAGCAGTATGAAATCTGAGTTTCTGATCTAGTTCACTTAATAGCATGTACTCACCATTTTCATTTCTTTCTCTCTGGTGCAGTGATATTATCCAAATGGCCAGCTATGCACCACTTTTTGTTAATGCCAATGATAGGAGGTACTTTCTTATGATTTTACCAGGAAATTTCTTTTATATATTTTTCTTCTATAAGTTTTGGTCTAGCCTAGCATTATTGTGCACTGTGTTATTTTCTGTGTAGAAGTTTTGTGAAAAGACTCCACTAGAAAATAGACATAATTTGTTGATTTCTCTGAGGAGACATGATTGTACTTGTAAAAGTAAAGACCGGCCTTTCCATTAAGACAGAAATAAATTGTAGCTTGATTACTCTGTCCTTGGAAATTCATAATTCTGTTACAGTACCTCTTGACTAAAGGATGGTGAAGTAGATCATTAACATTTATGTTCAGCTAAACAGTTGCTTGAAGAACAAAATGTGACCTTTTTATTCCACACAAATTTAGAAAAAGTGTCTCCAGAAGGATTTCATTGTTCTAAATATCAGAAGTAAAATGTTTTCAATTCAAATGTTAAGGTGGTTAATAAAATATGTAGAATTGTTCCTCCTGATGGCTAAACTAATATTGTGTCAATTTCTGTCATTAGGTGGAACCCAGATGCAATTGTATTCAACTCCTTTCAGCTCTATGGAACTCCTAGCTATTGGGTGCAAGTATTTTTCTCAGAGTCGAGCGGAGCAACGCTTTTGAGTACATCACTTCGAGCACCTTCCTCAAATTCACTTGTTGCATCAGCAATTACATTTCAAAATTCTGTAGATAAGAAAAATTACATACGAATTAAGGTAAGTAACATACAATTTTGCATCAGTTACACATATTTCGGTACTTTCTTAAAATTGAGAATCGGTTCTATTTCCATAGTTATAGTTAATGGTATAAAGTTGGAGTTATAGAAACATTTTATATGTTAATTTTTTGAATATGCTGATCTCACTATTTATTCCATATTCTTTGGAAGTTGACATTGCTATGAAATCATAAGTTTTAAGAACTTCTCAAAGATCAATGCATACATTAAAATTAAGGATAAAAAAACTTATCTTCCACCATTTTTCATAAAATTGACACATTATTTTATAGTGTGTTTGGATGTGGGCATCCTGAAAGATTAGACGGGCAAAACTTGGAAGCAACAATATACACACACACTTAGTGAGCAGATTAGACGAGCATAACTTGGATGTGCTTTAAGTGCTTTCATTAGCTCTGTCATCACTCTGAATCAATTGACTTTTGCAGGTTGTGAACTTCGGTACCACTGCCGTGAACCTCAAAATCTCTGTTGACGGACTGGAACCAAACTCATTGCAGTTATCTGGGTCAACAAAGACTGTGCTTACATCTGCAAATGTAATGGATGAGAACTCCTTCTCACAGCCAAAGAAGGTACCTCAAGCTTCACTCTTTCCAAGCTTCTCATTTATAATTGAGCTAACTGTTTCATCCCCATGTTTTTATATGCCCTTCTGAATATTGTTCAGTTTATTATACTAATGTTCTAACTTCTTGCATGAACGACAGTTACAAGGAAACCACCGCACAATTATTTTAAGAGAAAATAGGTTATATATTGACATTGTAGAATAGTTTTACACTGTTATGCAACCACAAACTAACATGTATGGTAATTTGTTGACTTTTGTAACAAGTGAGTCATACCAACAGTGATTTCTGATTGGATGATAGTGTAACGGTGCATAACCACTAATCTTTTTCTTTAAATGCCTTTCTCAATAATGTGAAGTAATTGTCTTTGATGTTTCTATCAATTAAAGTTTTCAATGGGTTCCTCTTGTCAAAACATAGTTTATAAAGATAGAAAGTGGTTATGGCTATTTAGGAACCATGTTAAATTAGCTTATGATTTTGTTGTTTTTAATATGGTTTCAGGTGGTGCCAATCCAAAGTCTACTTCAG
Organism: Glycine latifolia; assembly: GCA_013407115.1. Classification (NCBI taxonomy): domain Eukaryota; kingdom Viridiplantae; phylum Streptophyta; class Magnoliopsida; order Fabales; family Fabaceae; genus Glycine; species Glycine latifolia. The sequence goes on from CM023943.1 coordinate 20,773,798, forward strand.
AATGTTGGAAAGGACATGGATGTCACAATCCCACCACGTTCGTTCACATCATTTGATTTGGTGAAACAATCCAGTACTCTGAAGATGGCAGGGAGCGATTCTTCCACGTGGTCTTCTATTTAACGTTATGAAAAATTATACCAAAAGCAGAAAAAAAAAGGGGAAGGAATGGGTTATACTATATAATAAGTTTGACACCTTAGTTGGTCTACTTTGCCATGTCATTAAACAATGTTGTGCTGTAAATAATATTTATGTGATTTAATTTAATTTGTCTGTAATTTGTCCACCAAGCACGAAGAGTCGAAGACACTTATTCCAAAATTAATAACACCTTTGAAATAATTTTATGAATAACACTCCACAAGCTAATTAACCTTGAGTCATTTTCAGGATCATTCACTTTTTGGCTTAGAACAACGTGGGTATATTTCAGCTTGTTAACAATATACAAATATGGAGAAAAAGGGGAAGAGATATAAGAGAGAACAAATAAAGATGAAGAGCTAGAGCTATGTATTTTTTTTACTGATACTACAGCTATGTTCTAATAATGTAAATCTAAATCTGTAATAGTGAAAGGGAAAAATACAAGGACAAGTAATAAGATTAAACTACCCTGAAGGAGAGTAAAAATAAGAAAAAACATAAAATAACCTTCAATTTGTTAAATTTGTTAGCTAAGACATATCTATTTTCTACCCAGGCTGTATTATATAAATTAACTTTGAAACAAAGAATGCTTCCACAAAAGTAGTGCACAACCACAGTTGAAAAATGCGGAAGCAAAGGTAAGAAGCAGGTAACGGAAAGAGAAGAATTATAATGATAAATGGTTGAAACAAGTGGTTGGACACTTGTATCTTATAGTCATGGATTGAGTTAGATTTTCAGCTTGAAAATGGAATTGCGACTGATATGATTACTTTATTTCCAAATGAGCTAATCCGGTGGGATGATGATTAATTGGGTGTTAAATAGAAATCCTAAATATCTTTTAGTTAAAAAAAAGATAAACAGTCGAGTTTATTTATTTATTTATTTCATAAACTCTAAATAATAAACAAATCATATTGAATTTTATATCATCATTTGTTTATTTAAGAAGTACCACAGATAGTATTATTTTAATGTTTTAAATGATGGAGATTTATATGTGTTGGCACACTCAAACACAAGATTTGGCAAGTGTGATTACGTCAAGCAAAGTGAGTTTCTATTATTAATTGATATGACAAATAGAGTTACATTACATTCTTACAAATTTGGAAGAGTCACGTATAAGGATGGACGTGATCCAAGTGAGTTTCAGACTTTGCATGTCATAAGTCGACTTTGCTAAGATGGAAGACATGCAAAACAAAGGAAATAATTCTAATGTTTAAGTAAGTACATCAATTGTATAGAGAGAAAAACATATATGAGTATATAAATGCTCAAGTATACGTGAATATGTTGAAGTGTGCTCACTGTGAGTGAAGTGTGTTGTAAGGTTAGATGAAACATATATTTATAGGATGAGCGTGAACCTTATACCTTTGTAGATAATTACAATTATAGATAATTAGATTGTAGATAATTCGTACATTATAGACAATTTGTAGCTTGTAAATAATTAGGTATTTGTTATTTGCAAAGTGGTTGCAGCATTATCAATAACATTTGAATACATAGACATTAGAGATAACTTGTTGGGTGTAATAACTCGGCTGTTGAGGGAAGTGCGTCCGGACTTCTGTAATAGGATTATCATGGAGAGTTAACACATATACGAAATTCCACATAAATAATCACCTGTATTTTTTCATATTATAGACTGTACATATTATAAAGATAAAACAATATAAATATATTATATTTACCTTTGTATCGTATCATGACAACCCAAGTCATAATCCAACAATTCACTATGCTCCACTACACTTATGCTTTGTTGCTTGAGCATTTGCCGACCTAGAGAATATGAGCCATACACAACAACATGAAATAAAGATTAAAAAAATAAAAGTGATTGCATGTTTTTTTTTTCATGAGGAATTAATAAATTCAAACTTCAGATATTGATTGTGATTGGATATAAAGAAAGTTAATGCGGTATATATAGATTATCTGGGATCAAATTTAGGAAGGAAGGTGATGTTCTCCACACGAATTGGTTTCATGAGGGTCTCCACATGATTCACGTTGAATTCCTTGTTATTATGTTAAATGTACTATTTTTTTTTAAAATAACATTATTATAAGATCAACAAATGGTAAACAAATTATAATCAAAATATTATATATCTCACGTTCTCATGACAAAATTTCTCTAATTACTCCTTTAAAATTAATGAGATTAATAGTAAATAAAAATTAACATATAAATGGAAATTTTGAGATTTAAAAAAAATTAAAGAACTCAAATGAATGGATCATTAATAAGAGAGTGTAATAATGAGTAAAAAGAGAGAATATATGTATGTTTACTTACAAAAGAGATTTTTTTTCATGGAAATAAATATTTCCTACCTGCTCCGTCAAAATTAAATATTGGCCGAAGCTAAAATTATTGCCCAGATAAAAAATATATCTGAGATTATCTTTTCCCTATTCCTGATATTAAAGAATCTACCCGTAAAACAAACATTCCCTAACATTACATCATATGTCACAAGAGCAAACCTTCCTTTTCTTCATGCACCCCAAATTTTCTTAATGCCCCCTTCTTACCCTTCCCTCCTTCGTCTCCCAAGAAAACCTCCATGACCACCGCATCCCACCTCCACCCAACACCACCACCAAATGCCACCTCCACACCGCACCAAACTCACCCTCGTGTCACCACTTAACCACCCACCACCGGGTGCAGAAACTTTTTATTGAATCTAGTGGAGCAACACTTTTTGACTCAACGCTCAATACAACTTCATCGAATAAATTTATTGCATCTGCAATTATTTGGCAAAATTCTACAGATAAGAAAAATTACCTAAGAATAAAGGTAAGACAAATCCTTTTCAACTAAATTAAAATTCTTACTATTTCCTATAATGCAATGTCCTCGAAAATGAAAGAAATAAAAAGATATATTCAGATTAGCTCTAGTTTACTTTTGATCTTTGGTTAGCATATTGTTATTTGGTGTACATGGTTTTCATTAGCACAATGTTCACTAGGAGTTATTGATTTTCACAGGTAGTAAATTTTGGAACAACCACTGAGAGCCTTACTATTTCTATAAATGAGTTGAACTCAAGTGTGCAACAATTCGATTCTACAAACACGGTGCTAAAATCAACTAATGTAATGGATGGGAATTCCTTCTTAGAGTCGAAGAAGGTACAATTTAGTTTATTAATTTTACTTGTGTACCTACATTACGTAAAGATGGCCTACCACTTAAACTTACATCATTTATCATTTATGTTCTTTTCATTTTAAATGCAGGTGGTGTCACAAACAAGTTCACTAGTGAAGGTTGGCTAGGACGTGAATGTGATTCTCTCTCCCTATTCAATGACATCATTAGATTTGTTAATTTGATTTGAAGATAAAGATAGTTACAACATATAAAGCGTCTAGTTATATATTATCAATGCATGTAATATATCTATTGTTTGCCCTAATAAAAGAGAAATGTTGTTCCCTTTTAAAGCTTTTATAAAATGTAATTTTTCTCTACATTTCTCTTTTCGCATTAGTTATCTAATTTTATGCCTTTTATTCCTTTTCCATCTCTATTCATATTATAAAAGTGTTTTACGAATTTTAAATAAGAAAAATATTACTCTCGTTAAAGAACAATAACACTCAAATTTGATTACACTGACAACAAGATGGAAGAAAGAGTAGTGGTATTACAGTAATATCAATTGGTTACACACCTACAAACCTTTCATTTTCTCGATGCATCTCTTGATTTCCTGGGTGCAAGCTTTGCAATGCATGTGAATTTTCAGAACAACCGTGATAACCTGAGGCTGCATATATAATAAAATAATTTTCAATGAGTCGAACAGAAAGAAAAGAAAAACGAAAGGAAATTAAATTAAATGAACCTCTTGTTTGTTCTCCTATAGTTTGGACTTTTCTTCCTCTTGGGGTTTTTTCTCTTCCTCCACAGGTAGCTTTGGGATCGGAGAGAGAAGTTCAACCTTTCTATGGCTTTTCCTCTATACTCTCTCTAGAACCTTCAGCGGATCCGCTTTTTTCTCCTTTCACGACCACCTTGTGAGACTTGCAATCTGTGAGTATATGTTCGACCCCTAAAATTCAAAAAAAGTCCAGAATCAGACAACATAGGAAAATAAAAGTTTCCAAAAAAAGGAAAACATCTGATGTAGTCGAGTCTCACAAAGGAGTTAGTTGGTTGCAACAAAAAGAAAGTTACACAAACAAAACTGGTTCTCACATGGGAATCCTTTGAGGGAGCAACAAACCTTGCGTTTAAAATGGGTAGTGTATCAGATGAGTACAACTTCAAGGGTGAGAGAGCAACGATGTTGGAGACACTACGCCGGCAGCGTTGAGAGAGGCAAAATGACACAGATGGATTGAGGGGGGCGCAAAAAGATCGATCGAGAGGCGAAGAGTGAAAGAGGGATAGGGTGCAAGTCAGAACAGAAATAAAAATTGACCTCATTCAAAGAACATTTTTTAAAAACAACTATATTTGAATACTCAATTTCAGCGATGTTTTGCATGAAAATTGTTGTTCTTTTGCGATTTCAAGGACGTTTTTGAAAAAATTGTTGTTGAAATGTTTATTGTATTTACAAAAATATCATCGTTACAAAAAGGATGACGATTTTGGAAAATCATGGTTGAGTTTGCGTTGTTAAACTAGTTTTTTTTAGTAGTCTCAAGCGTAATAAAGATGAAGACAGGTGGTCATTGTCTGATGGTAATAATGATAATTGTTGAATTAGTAATATAGTGATAATTACAATAATAACAAAAATAAATAATGATAATTGTTGAATTAGTAATATAGTGATAATGATAACATTAACAAAAATAAAGGTGGCATAATGTGAAAAAGATTAGGAATTGTAAAAATAATAAAGATTAAAAAATTAGGAAATTTTAGTTTAATTATATTAATTTTTTTTAAAATTATATTAAAATTCAATGGAATTAAAATTGAGATTCCAATTTTTTAAGAATTTTTTTAATGTCATGATTACAATTGAGGCCTAATTCCAATTTCAAGTTTTAATTCTACACTCAATTGTCTGTCAAAGAATTAAAAATACGTAAGGTTAGAAAAAAAAGAATAATATAATGTTAAACCACAGATTTGGATCTTTTTTTGTAATATTGTCTCGAGCTTCTCTCTCTCTCTCTCTTCAGCAATATTGTGGCCAGACGCGCTAGTAGATGCATCCATTGAGAATACAAATTAAAAAGGACATGCTCAAAACGAATGTTATCGGTTGGCTGAACGTGATGAACAGAAAAACAAAATTAAAAACAAGAGTTACAAAAATCAATTTTAGTACCACATTCACAGCACAAAAAAAAAATTTCAATCATGTATTTTCCCCTTCATTTCACCTTTCTCGTGAAAGTATGTAATATATATATATGGGACCTCTGCTTAGGAGTGTTCATGGATACAGATTATTTGTAAATTCAAATTGATTCAAACTGATTCAAATAGTTTGTGTTAAGTCATTTATGTATTTAGATCAAAATCAAATCAAACTGATCAAAATCGCTCATGTACGGGTTATGTCACGATTTAGATTTATATATCTGATCAAAATCGATTAAAATTTTTAGAGTTATTTGATTTGACTTTAATATTGATACCTTAAGTATTGGAATTGCAAGTGTTGAGATTACCGATATTGAAACTTCTTAAGGTATTACTTTTAGATAAATTGTTATTTGTTTTACCTTTTTTTCATATTTATTTTCTATCACTTTTATAATATTAATGGATCATATTTTGTTCATTTGGTTACAACAAATATGATTATAGCAAATCTAGTTGCAACAAAATTTATTGTAAGAAATTAATTTGTAGGAAATAGTTGTGATTCATATTATTATAGTAAATCTTGTTGAAGAATATTTTGTTTTAGTTTGTATTAGCCTATTTTAGAATATTATGTGATAGTATTAAATGAATCAATTTTACTATTTTCAGACATTTGATAATATTGTATTAATTGCATTGATATTTGGATGAATTATGATATAAAATAATAGTTCTAAGAAAAAAAAGATCAAACTTAAATATATAATCTGTTGGTCCGAATTGAATCAAACCGTTCATGAATAAAATTCGGACCCTACCCATGCTTATTTTGAAAATTGTTTATTTTGAAAATTGCTGTGTAAATAGAATGTTAACAAACCGGATGCATACGAGACGTTACAGAACCAATCCGTAAACACACCCTACCCATGCTTCTCTTAGCTTGAACAATTTTCTAGCAAAAGAGTAAGGAAAAAATTACAAACAGTTTGTCCCTTACAAGCAAATGCTCATGTGATATTAAAGGCATACCTTTAGCACAAACAAGGTACATATAGTTCCTTTAAACATGATATTTTGTTTGGTAAATGTCAATTCTCAAATACATAAGCCTTTATGTCAATTGGGCATCGTGATTAATTGATTACTGAAATAATATATGTATGGTGGGTTTTGGGTGTATAAAATAGAACTAAAAGACTATAAAATATCCAATTATCAAATGTGGCCATTCTCTTTCTCCTAAATTGTGATGCCTACAGTGGCAAGACCAACCCGCATGCATTGAAGAGCTGAAATTGTGAAAGTTATTTGGGATATTAGACAACAAATTGTTGTTGTTTCCTCACTGTGTGGATCATACCGCGAAACCTAAACTTGTTGGTACGTAGAAAATAGATACAAATAGAGAATAGGAGTAGAATCTAAGTCTCAATTTCATTGATGCTTAATTGGAAACTATGTACGATTTGTAAGTTTAGTCACAAGCATTTATCAAACATGTGGTCCTGCATATATATTGGCCAGAGCACTTGTCACTTGTCAGTATCCCCAACTGTCTATTTTTCTGTATTGATGAGAAAACACCGTGTTCACCATATTAAGTACACGACTATCTTGATCATAAGTTTTAATCTAATGTTTATTATTCATTTTAGTAATCTCAACTGTTAATATGCATCTAATGGTCCACAAGGGAAAAAACCCTACTATTCAGGCTTTTTATTATTATTATATATAGGACTTTACTTTATACACGACTTTGAAATTATATTATAAATATATCAAAAGGTAACATGTAACACGGGACTTGTAGTATTTACTTATAAAGTTTTCAAATTATACAGAAAAGAAGTCACTTCAATCATAGATAGAGTGACAAAAAATGAAAACTCGCCTCAAAAAATAATGAAAAGAACAGAGCAAGAGAGCAGGAAATATGAAAAAGTGAGTACAAAGTATAAACTAAATAAAATTTTGTGATTATTTCTGCCATAATAGATATCGAATAGACTCTAACTATTTAGTGTTTGTTTTGCAGTTAATATCCATTTCAATGCATGTTCACTCTCATTCATGAATCTTATGAATTGTACTCTAACGAATATTTGATGTTTGTCAACGTTTAAATATACCCTTAATTACTAGTTGAAATTAAAAGAAATAGACACAGAATTTAAAACTTGTAAGATCTATTATTTATTTTTTAGGAATGCACAGATTTTTATTTAAACATTAGAGTAATTAATCCAAAGTGTTGACATAATGGTAATGGTGTAAGATCCTATTTTATTTATATGAGTGAAAATAATTAATTTAATAGAAAAATTCATATTCAATTTATATTGTATGCAAACTTTTCATATTCCAACTTTTCTTGAACTAACGACAATCATGTACCATAAATATAGTGATGAAGACGAGAATGATTCAATTTGGTAAGGAGAGTCCTCAACCCAATACATTTCCTCTAATAAAAAAGCTAGTGTTGCAAACTGTTTTATCGCATTAGAGACAAAGATCCCATTGTCGGTGACAACTCCTTTATATCTTTATTAATTTTAATTTTTTTTTATCAAGCTAGCCATATAAATTATATATGAAGTGGGTACGCCACCAAAAAAATAATGAAGTGGGTAAGTGATGAGTATCAAATGAAGACATAAAGTATTCAATATGTATTTTGAAATAATTAACAGCATCCGATAAAATTGGAAATAATTAAGAACATTGCGGGGAAGAGTTATTTTAAGTATCAAAAACACTACTCATAATTTTAATTTATTTCTTTTTATAATTTATATATTTCTAAATTACATTTGAATGAATTATGAATATTCTCTTTATAGTTTTAAACATTTATTTATCTTTAATATTTTCTCTTTTTTCTGTTTTACTATATTCTATTTCGATTTTGAAATGCTATTGCAAAACATGAGACACTGGTTATATTATATTCTGTCTACAGTGATTCTCCATTTTTATGTTTTGAAATTATCAATGCATTCTCCAAAAACAAAATGTATTCTAACTATCCTTCAAGGTTCCAGCTCTTATACGACATTACTAATAATTATATATTTATAAGTACTACTAATTAAAAATATAGAAGTGTTTTGTTTAAACTTGTTCAGCGCTAGACGACAACAAGAATTATTAATGCTAGAGTCTAGAATTTCTGATTGTCAAGCTGGTGTAAGTGATGATAAAGTATATTTTAGTTAGAAAAAGCATGTATGAGAGACTTAATTATCAATTTGCTTCTTCAATTATTTTAAAATTTTTAATTTGATTTGTAAGTTTTAAAAAGATTCAATTTTGATTTTTTTTTAAATACATTAATTTAATTATTTTCGTCAAATTGGATTGACACTTTTAATATTGTGATTTCAACCGTTTTCTTTTGAGAATAGTAGCGGATAAAAGCTGTTACTATATTTATTATTATTTTTAAAATTACACATTGCTGATAGTGCTAACTTACCCTTTCACTTCTCATGCTCTCTCTTCAGTAATGTTCCAATCACATAATGGAAGATCCCGACACCACCATCTCCGACCACCACCCAAGAAAAGCACCACCAAGCGTGTGTAACACCGCCAACTCTGTCAATGCTCAGACATGGTAGACTAGTAGACTTGTTTTATTTTTTAAAATATTAATAAATATAGTGACAGTTAAAACTGTCACTATTCATAAACAAAAACAGCTGATATTTATAATTCTAACTGACGTTAGTTTAATTGGATGGAAATGATCGAATTAACGCATTTAAAAAAAATTGAGAATCAAATTGAATTTTTAAAAAATTTAGAAAATAAATTGAATCTTTCAAAATAATTCAGAAACTATATTAATAATTAAACCTAACTACCAATAGTTATGATTTAGTGCTTTGCGCCTGCACGAACTTTAATTGAGTGTCAACAAGATTTTTGAGTCTTAAAAGATAGTATTGGACTGTGGTCAAATAATGGATAATTGAGGGTGGATAGAGATGATATTTCTTTTTTACATTTTATGTATTTTCCTTTTTAAGTAGTTAGGAGAAGGCACATCTGTTAGAAATTTTCCTTCCCTATATATATGATTAGTTGGACACTTGGACAAGAATATCATCATATGTTTTTGTCTAAAAATTATTTTTTGTTAATAATGGCGCATTGTTCTCTCAAGGTTTTGTTTGGAGTTATGCTCTATTCATTTGCGTTTCAACATTGCTACGCTGATGGAAACTCAACACTGGTTGTAAATGCTGCTTCCAATAAGGCAACTGCAAGGCAAATTCCTAACAGTTTTCTTGGAGTATTCTTTGAGGTAAGTTTTCTCCCTCTCATTAGTTAATTATGCTTGCTTACTCCTAAGAAAATGGGAGGTATTTTTTTCTTCATACTGAACTTTAAATGAATTTAAGCTATTTTCCAAACATAAATCATCATATTTCCCCTTCTCCCAAGATATAGTATATGACCCTTTTAATGCTAAACAGGTGTTTAAATAGTTTAATAAAATATGATTTCAAGACATTGTATAATAAAGGTTACTAGTTGAAACTTTATTGCATACATGCATGTGATCATTTTGGCACTCATATAACTTTATTTTTATTTTATCCTTTCCTCTCTTTGCCTTGTTCTATGTTCTTCGTTTGTGACCTCTCTATTTCGCTTACAATGAGCATGTTGGGTTTCTCGCTGGACACCCTCTCACACTACTGCAGATATAGTTATTTAATTTGAGACTTAGCAAAATCAGATTATTGGAGCTATATATATGAGGGAGAGAAACCTTCGGCCTACTCTCACATGGGTCTGTAGTACTAATCGAGAGAAACTTGTACAAATTTGTTTAATACAACATTTACAGCTTTCTGGTTTTATATAAATATTTTCTGAAATATGTTTTACATATGACAAGACCAATAATTAGTGAATAAAAATTGAAAGAACATGTTTACGTTCTCTGTCTACTCGCACTGTTCTTGCTTTCTCTGTTTGAACAATTATACATACAGGTGCTTCCATGATCTCATTACTGTAATATAAACTTGTATAATATGATAGTGTACTGCTATCTTTAATAATGCTGTAAAGGACTGGACAGAGAGATGAAAGGGAAAAAGGAAAAGGAAAGGGGAAGATAAACAATAAACATTACAGAGTGTGCCAACTATTCCCTTTTGTTAATTTAACACAGACTAAATTTGAGTTGCAAATTACAGTTTGGAGGACTTATTTTTAATTTCATTAATTCTGAGGACTAAAATGACAGTGTATGACAAATTCGAGGACTAACTTGATTATTTACTCAATTTATTTTTCAGGAGATTAATCATGCTGGCACAGGGGGACTGTGGGCTGAACTTGTTATCAACAGAGGTTATTTCCATATCCCAAAACCTTTCTTCATCTTGTCTTTCTAGTCCACACCTTCAGTTAGATTTCAATATTTTTGAAGTGTTTTGTTTTTCAATTATTATGAATTTCTTTTAGGCTTTGAATTTGGAGGCCCAGACAACTTAAATGTTTATAATTGGTCTATTGTTGGAGATGAATCATCCATTTCAGTATCAATTAGTCATACTTCTTGCTTTAAGCGCAATAAAGCTGCATTGCAAATGGAGGTGTATTGTGGTGTTCAAAAACCTTGCCCATATGGTGGTGTTGGTATCTCTAACCCTGGTTATTGGGGTATGGTAAGGAAATTAATATATGTTGACATTCACACACACCCACATTATAGATTTATTTTCCCTTGTATTATTATTGTATATGCATGTTTAAATTTTTATCGGTACACATGTATGTTTAAATATCACAAAAACGAATATGAAAAAAAAGATTCATGTAATGTCACACTTTTGTTTTCCAATAGAAATTTCAAACATATTGTTAGTTTATTGTATGAAGTAACTTTTATCTTTCTAAAACTTTTTTTCATGTTCAGAATATTGAGCGAGGGAAGAGGTATAAGGTGGTCTATCATGTTAAATCAGAAATGAAGTTTGATTTTCAACTTTCATTCACGGGTGTTGATGTTATAAAAGTGGCATCAAGTAGAAGGTAAGCTTCTTTTTATTTAGAAAACATGGTTGAGATTGTACAGCCTATACCCAATAATCCATAAAGTTATTTGTTGTATTGATTAAAACAACTAATAATGGTTCTTGGCAGGGATGTTTACGGAGATGGAAAATGGAAAAGGGTGGAGACAATAGTGGAAGCAAAAGCTACTAATCACTATTCAAGTCTTCAAATAACCACAACAAGGAATGGGAGTTACTTGTTAGACCAAGTGTCAGTTATGCCATTGGACACTTACAAGGTTAGTAGAATAGCAATCACACATTACAAATCAACAAACATTGCAATTAAATTTAGCGAAACTCTTTAGATCAATAATTATAGAGTAACTCCATTTTCATCCCACAAATAACTAAATTTGTATTTTTAAACAAAGAAAAACGAGAATATACTCAATAACAAAATAATTGACATGGATCTCATAAGCAGCCACATTGCATACTAAACAAAATTCTTTTGCACTTACTAATGACTTAAATGGAAGGATTGGAACTACAAACTCACCTAGTACGAAGGTGGAGGTTGGTTCTCAGTTGCAGCCCAATTTGGCATTCAGCTCCAATGATACATTATTTTTTTTGGATTGAATCCTCTCATTGCTTACTAACATGATAATGTCATGTTATAAGAAAGAAAAGGCACAATTTAATGGACCTTTCTTTTCTTTTTTTATTTATTTCAGAACCATTTAGAAGCAGAGCCTTTTCTTCTGAATTTTTTGTTTTTTGACAATAAGTCTACATTTGGTACCTCAATGACCAATGTCTAGCAATGCTTCTATTTTGTGTTTGTTCTTTCCTTTACCTTACTTCATTCTTCCTTTGAAACAGGGTCATGGCTTCAGAAAGGACCTTTTTCAAATGCTGGTAGATTTGAAACCAAAATTTCTCAGATTTCCAGGTGTGTCAAAATTAAATTCTAAGTTTTCAAAAGTGAGGTTTGCTAATTGCTATACGATATTGTTTTTATTTTATTTTTGTGCAGGGGAGAGGGAATATATACCGTGCATTCTTACATGAACTGAATAGTTAAATTAATAGAGTAAATATTTAAATAGTTTCTAGCTAGATAGTTATAAGTAATTAAAAAAAAAACTTATGTATCATTACGGAAAAAGCTGTTGTAACTGAATGATTGGTTCTTTTATATATTCTTTTTGTGGTATATGATGATTAATTATTAATTATTTGGCGGTACTTATCAGTTATTGAATTTGATTTTTTTTATAAGATTGAATTGGATTTTTTCTTCTTCTTGTAACTGACCTGGTTTTTAGCTATCCCCCGGTTCACATGTAATAACAAGGTTTTGGTTTTTGGCTATCCCCCGTTTCACATGTAATAATAAGGTTCTATATATGTTAACTTTTAATCTTGTGTAAGGGTTAATTTTCCTTGGTAGGTAGAATTCCATAGCAACCTTTTTATTTTATAATAAATGTTAATTTATTTATTTTGTTAGAAATGTCACTTGAAGAATTGGAACCCACAACCTCTTCCTCTCCCTTTTACCTTTACCATTCACTGATCCAATCTTATATCTCCCTTGTATTAATTAACCTATGTAATGGAATAATGTTTCTTCTTTCTGAACTTTGATGTAAGAAAAATCCTCTTAGATCTAACTCTATTTATCCAAATCATTGCATTAGGTGGTTGTTATGTTGAAGGAGTTCATCTGAGAAACCGATTTCAATGGAAAGATACTATTGGACCATGGGAGGAGAGACCTGGGCACCTTGGTGATGTTTGGAACTATTGGAGTGATGATGGAATTGGTTATTTTGAGTATCTCCAAGTCAGTATTCTTTTACAGCTATAATTAAATTTATCCTATTTTAGTTGAATAAATATAATATGATTTAATATTTCTTGAGCAGCTAGCAGAGGATCTTGGTGCATTACCAATATGGGTGTTTAACGCTGGTATATTCTTTTTCCCTTGGTTGAAATTTATTCCCAACAAAAATTATGTGAAATTGTCTCTGTGATCTAATTAATTGAATGTCTTATTTAGGTTTCAGCCTTAGTGATGAAATTGATACATCATCCTTAGAATCTTATGTGCAAGTACAACTTTCTTCCCTTGCTTTTTTCTTCTCAGTATTTGCTTATGAATTTATATCTTTATATTTACTATTAATCGAAAATTTTTGCATTAAAAGGACGCCCTCGATAGCATTGAATTTGCAAGAGGCTCTCCTACATCACTATGGGGTTCTGTTAGAGCTATAATGGGACATCCTAAACCATTTGACTTGAGATATGTTGCTGTTGGAAATGAAAATTGTTGGAAAACTTATTTTAATTATCAAGGTATGCATTTTTATTGTTTCTTATTATTCTTTGAACACACAGATATAAACCACTAATTAAACTTTCTTTTTTTGTGAATAAAAAAATTTAATGAAACTTCTTATTAAATGTAAAAACTTGTTTTATACGACTCATCACCTTTGTTACTTGAACGAATCAAAATATTGACGTTTTTTAATTATTAACAAATTTTTTTGTTTCATTTTAATTTAGGAAACTACCTTAAGTTCTATGAGGCGGTAAGAGCTGCCTATCCAGATATTCAAATTATCTCAAATTGTGATGCTTCCAGCAAACCATTAAATCATCCGGCTGATTTGTACGATTTTCATGTAATGATGATAATGTTCTCACATTAATTACTTCTTGAACTTTCACTTTGTTGATTTAACTTTAGCAACTGTGTTTTGTTTTTTATTTTTCGTTTGTCACTTAATGTTTTTTGTTTTTTTTTATTAGACATATCCAAGCTCCAATGACATGTTTTCTCTGTCTACTAAGTTCGACCACACACCACGATCTGGTCCAAAGGTTTGATTACTTTTGAGTTTTCAGTTTTAACGAACACTCTTCTAATTCATTATTTATTTATGCATAATCTAATATATGAATTCTCAATCTGATTCTATAGGCTTTTGTCAGTGAATATGCTGTGAAAAGTGATGCTGCAAATGGAAATCTCTTGGCTGCTGTGGCTGAAGCCGCATTTCTTATTGGACTAGAAAAGAACAGGTTCGCTATAAAAAAAAAATTTAATGTACTTCGTTCAGTTTTATGAAGTTTTTTTTGCCTTAACCGTGTAAAGTTTTTCATTTATATTCTTCTCTGATGCAGTGATGTTGTTGAGATGGTTTCTTATGCACCACTTTTCTTAAATATAAATGACAAGAGGTAATTTTCTTATAGTTTTGCAGTGAAAACTAGCCTATACCCCTTATCATATTCTTGTAACGTAGAATAAGCACTTTGGAAATTTATTGTGATAAATTATTTTTAGATTTCAACATGATGCCCATAACAACATGAGGTTGTGTAAATGTGTCGCTACAGATGGATTCCCGATGCAATTGTGTTCGACTCTTATCAGGTTTATGGAACTCCTAGCTATTGGGTGCAGAAACTTTTTATTGAATCCAGTGGAGCAACATTTCTGGAATCGACACTCAGTACAAAGTCATCTAATAAACTTGTTGCATCTGCAATTATTTGGCAAGATTCTTCAGATAAGAAAAATTACCTAAGGATAAAGGTAAGAGGTGCCCTTTTCAAATAAATTGAAATTCTGACTATCGCTATATACAATGTTCTGGAACATGAAAGATATATAAGCATATTTGTAGATTAGCTCTAGTTTTTTTTTGAATCTTGTATCAGCATTTCTATTACATGTAGAACCTTTTCACTAGCTAGCACTATATTCATTAGGAGCTGTTGATTTCCACAGGTAGTAAACTTTGGAGCAGCCGCTGAGAGTCTTCACATTGATATAAATGGGTTGGACTCAAATGTGCAACAAAATGGTTCTACAATAACAGTGCTTACATCAACCAACGTAATGGATGAAAATTCATTCTTAGAGCCGAAGAAGGTACAATTTGGTTTATTTTATGCATGTGCTTTATACATTGCATGCAGTTGCGGCCTAGCTTGTAAAGTAACTAATGTCATTTACCATTATGTTCTTTTCATTTTAAAAATACAGGTGGTGCCAAAAACAAGTTCATTAGAGATTGCTGACAAGCACCTGATTGTTATTCTCCCTTCCTATTCAGTGATATCATTAGATTTTTTAATATGATTAGAATCCAGTTTTACAGCATAGGAGGAATAATAATGTCTCTATAATAAAAATGAAGACAAATATTAAGGAGATTGATTGTGCCTTTTTTATATATATTATCGAGAAATGTAATATATATTGTGGGTGGATAAAAGATTAGCAAATGTAGCTCTTCTCTACCTCCCAAATTGTGCCGCCTACATTGACAAGATCAACTCACCTGCATAGAAAAGCTGAACTGGTGCAAGTTTAGTAGAAAAATAGATACAGATAGATAGTGAGAGTAGAGCCTTAGTGTCAATGTCATTGATGCTTAATTGGCAACGATATATACCATTTATGAGAATCATAATGAAAATCAATGTCATGAGATATTATTTTAATCACAAGGATTTAGCAATCCTATGGTACTGTATATTGGCTAGAGAACTTGTCTGTATCAGCAACTTTTTATTTTTCTGCATTGATAAGAAAACACTTCGCTCACCATATTTAAACTATGATAACCATAATCATAAATAATCTTAGAATGACAGTGATGCAAACGTGTGTTACCGATTTTATTTATTTACTTTTTTTAATATACTTGTCCACCAAAACTATTCAGCTTGAGGAAAGTTATTTGAAGAATAAGAAAGTTAATCCTTCAGAAGACTTTAAATCGTGCAACGCATAGGCAAAGGATTCTAATTATATACAAGTAGGTAGTTACTTGAGTGACAATACATAGTAACAATAAGATTAATGAATACCGTTAGTTATTGAATCTTATTTCAATAACTAAAAGACTAAAATATGTTTTAGGTTTCAATAGTAAATTTTGTTTTAAATCTCTAATAAAAAAGAAATTTAGTTGAGTTCCTAATAAAATAAACAAATTTGATTTTGGTCCTTAATAAGATTTTAGTTTATGATAAATTAATGAATTTATTTTTGATACCTAATAAACTTTGTTTATCTTGTATTAATTTTTTTGAACAAAATTTAGTAGGGATTTAAATTTTTTTTACTAATTTATCAAAAACTAAAACAAAATATCAAAAGATCAAAAATAATTTTATTTATTTATTAAGGACTCAACAAAAAAAAATATATTAGAAATCTAAAATAAAATTAGTTAATTTATCATAGACCTTAAATATATATTTTAGTCTAACTAAAAGTAAAAGATAAATATTTCTGACATTTTAAATGATTAAGTAATAACTAATTTTTAATCTCCAAAATTCCTATATAATTATAACATATATATATATATATATATATATATATATATATATTCTTAAAATAAAATAAAAATTATGATTATATGTAGCTCTATATGAACAAAATTGATGCTGCCGAGATTCTTGGTCATTTTTGAAGTTTGAATCACAGTCTTGTAATTACAATAAATAACATTACATTGCACTGTGAAGAAAAAGTAGAGTCACATTCACCTTTCATTTTCTTTGTATTTGTATTTGTAGTTTTCTTTTGAGTCCGACCCACCACACCCATTCAACACAATTTAGAACAATCCCACAAACCAGGGAGCTCTAAATCGGAGAAGAAGTTTGCTGAACGACATGAAGCAGAAGAAGCTTTATATTTTCTTCCTCAAAGAGTCATTGCGTCGTTTAATGTGTACTGACGTAAAACGTTTCCAGCATGCATAAATTTACCACGTGTAGTCAAACGAATAGGGGTGGGTCAATATTCCCATTTCTATCACTGTAAAAGACAGGATGCGTTCGATTGAATTCAGATTTATAAGAATCGGGAGTGAAAAAATAAAATCTAATCTCATTCTCATAGAGTTTCAGAAAATAGCGAGAAATTCATCTCACATTTTAAAAAATATTATTTGTTCACATATTTTAAATTAATCATTGATTAAATTATTAATTACATTTTAATTCAATATATATATATATATAGATATATTAATAAAGATTAAATAAAGCAAATATATTTAAGAATTAAATTATATATTTATAGTTAAATGTATAATTTTAATTTTGTTATGAATAGTATTATAATTATAATATTATTTATTTAACTATTAATAATTATAAAAAATAAATATAAAATAGTTACAATAATTAAAAATTACATATAATATATATAATAATAGAATTATATATAAATATATAATTACTTTTTTAATAATCATAAAAAAAATACATAATACCCGCCCATGCTTCCCCAAGTCGAGGAAAATCCAACCCTACCTTACTCAAATTAAGCGAAATTTTTTCTTGTCAAATTTAGGGTAGGATTTGACGGTTACCCACGGGCTCCATTTCTATTATCATATCTACATGCCACATGTTTACTCACATTAACAAAAACGACAATAAGTTAATCACACAACTAATTTATAGTAATATTTATATATTTGTAGACTAAATTAATACTCCATGTGCCTCTCTTGTAGGAAAGAAATATAAGTTATTTACCCATTTTTACATTTACATTAACAATTTATATTGAACATAAACTTAGATTATTTTCTACATTCGATTTGATAATCATAGAAAACACTTTTTTTTTATTATATTGGATATTATAGTAATTAAAAAAACAAATTATTAATAAAAATTTATCAAATCAAAAATTGAACAAGATAAAGTGTAACATGAGAGTTACTTTATAAAAGGAGTCAAACTTAGTTGATTGGTTAAATAAAGTATATGAATATTTATACATTTTTTTACACGAATAAAAATCATAAATTTATTCTAATTTATGTTACATTGTTCAGTTTGTTTTTTCCATTGAATCCTCATCCACGGCTGTTTTTAATTAATAATTAATTAATTTCATTTTATTTTTTGATAAATAAGAAGAATAAATGCATATTTTTATTTTATCAAAATATATTGTGATTGAGTTTGAGTTTTATCATAGTAATTTCAAATTTTAAAATAAATAGTGCTAAAATAAAATAACTCGTGCTTTTTAGATACAAGAAATAAAATGGTAAATCGTATAAGCAGTGAGTGTACGAATTATTAAACTAATTTTTAATGAAATTCATATAGAAAAAATGTAAATATCTTTTATAGTTAAATAATTCGTGTTTTTCAGTTACAAAAAATAAAAGGTAAATCGTCTTTGATAAATTTTTATCAGATATTTCCTAGACAATAATTTTTTTATTATAAGATGTTTAATATAAATTGTTGATAATAAATGTTTAATGGTTAGAGATGAGAGATGAGAGATGAAAGAGGATAGAGTTTGAAAAATTAATGCTGTCATTGCTGTGTAAGATGAAAGAGAGAGGAGAGAAAAATGATTTTATTTAAATGAAACAGTAAATTATTATAATATCCAACTAAACTTCCTTAAACAAAGGAGCTCAATCTCACTGATTTTTTTTTTCAAATATTTAGGTGTAATGGCTAAATGCACTACTAAAAAAATGTATCAATAAGGTATGATATGATTAGTAAATAATTTTGTTACTTAAATACTTGATTATGGATTTGATCTTGAGTTTGTCTAACTGATCCCAAATTAAAAAAATGAGATTAAACAGCCACATCTTTAATAAGCATTTAGACATTTTTCTAATAAGAATTCTATCCATTGATGTTATGACTATCATATCTAAATCTAATGCATAATCTTTAATTTCTCTTTCATAACATTTATCTATAAAATTAAAAGTTTATAATTATTAATTAAAATTATACTAAAATAGATAAAGATATGTAATAAAATTATAAAATATTAAAATGTGAATAATTATTTTTTTAGTTAATTATAAAAATTTATATCCTTTATCCACTTTAGATACATAGCTGTCATAAAAAAAAACTTCAGGTAATATACTGTTAATTTATTTTAGCTATAGCAAAATAAATTTTATTTTTTAATTGATTGAAATATGTAAATATTAATTTTAGGTAAATAGTTGTCATTTTACATTTAACTTTACAATCCTATTGTTGTTATGTATCAACATATATGCGCACACACACAAAAATGTATCGACATATGTCTATAACATATCTTAACGTGCAAGATAAGATGAAAGAAAATTATTATTACTTATTAAAAAACTTTTGAAATTAATTAATAGTCCTAGACATATTACACTTCATATTTTTGAACTACAAACAATAGCCTACTGTAAGTCTAGGTGACAAGAAATTAAATGATATATAACATAAAAACTGTAATTTTAATTTTTATAATTTCATTACATATATTTATGTATTTTAGTATAATTTTAATTATTAAATTTTAATTAACAATTATAAAATCTTAGTTTTATACATAAATGATATGAAATAGAAATTAAAGATAATGTATTAAATATGATAGTCATGGCATTAATGATAAAATTTATAATAAAACATTTGTCTAAATTCTATCCATTGATGAAAAATGGGGTTGTTTAATTTCATTTTCATTTGGGGTCAGTTAGGCAAACCTATTTATCCCCTAAATAATACTATTGTCAGTATATTGAATTTTTTAATTTTTAAAAAGGAAAGATTAAGAAAATATAACATTAACGTAATTAATGTGTTATTAAATATGTATATATGCATATAATGTAATCAATTGTAATTGTCAATTTAATGAAACTCCTTAGAAATGTACTATCTCATAATTAATTGTAATAGTTTATTGTAATTAATTGTAATAAAATCAAACAAAGAAACTAAAGCCTAATTAATACGATGGTTCATATGCTTTAGCTAATCTTTATAAAAATTAATATGATCTTACTATACATAATATTTTTGAATTTTTTAGAATAATTTTTTTACATAATCAATATAATATATATATATATATATATATATATATATATATATATATTCTAATTAAATTTTTATATATAATTATGCATTCATATAAAAAGTAATAATTTATTAACAGTAAATTTATATATGCAATTATTTCAGGATGAAGGAGTTGTGCAGATATTCACTTCTTTTATTAAAAGAATTTAAAAGGAAATGTTGGATTCATAATATAGAGTTTGAATTTTGATGAATTATTAGCCTAAATATTATTATATGGTCAATCAAATAGATATTAACTTCTTTTATTCAAAGAATTTAAAAAGAAAATGTGTGATTCATAATACACATAGAGTTTGAATTCTGATAAATTATCAACCTAAAGGGGAAGTTTATTTTATGGATAATTTTTAGTCCCGATATGATCAATGAAATAGATATAACTTCTTTTATAACAATTAATTATTAATTATAATTAAAATCAAAGAATTTTAAAAGAAACGTTTGATTCATAATATACATAGATGTATATTACCTTTTTTACGTACAATAATTAATAATAATAATAATAATAATAATAATAATAATAATAATAATAATAATAATATCAATCATAACAACATATCTACCAAATTATAATAGGTATACGCTTCTTTCATTAATTTGTAATTCCAAAAGACTATAGCAAAATAAATAAGAAACAAAGAAGAAACAAGATGGTTCATTCTTGTGTTAAACACACCAAGCCTGACATTTGTGGCAACATTCTACGCTCATTATCAGGTGAAGCTGAAGCCATAGATATTGGTAGCGCTTCCTTGTATGTCATTAAATTGGCGCATGCCAATGCTTCTGAGGGTAAGTTTCAAACTACCCGTATCGCAAGAAGCGCTACTGACCTCAATGGAAACAACTTTATAATGAATGATCTATGAATTACACCAATGTGTTGCTTTCCCTCACTGGGGCTAAACAGTCTTACACTTCTGGAAATTATGCCGACCTGAGATCCATTGTACGCTGCAATTGTGTGATCAAAGACATTCAAGATTGTGACACAAAGGCTACTGATTCAACCTATGTCTTGTTAAACCACAATATTGAAGATACGAACAAGATCGTCGTGATTCTAGCTGGGAAATATTGATTTTTATTGCTATCTAGTTTGTAATTCTCTAGGTAAATAAATGGATTCGGGACTATATCCTGTTTACCTAGTTTATAAATATTTCGCAATGCTTTATCATTCAATAAAATAATTTTGACTTGATTTACCTGATATACTATGAATTATATTAGTATTTTAACTACAAGGGGGTTGGAATTTATGTCCAACACACTTATTGTGAGAGAGGGTAACATTTGTGTGAATGTTCTTGCTAAAAGATGTTTTTCTTTGATGGATATAGTGTGCCCTCCTTTCCTTAATCTTACCTTGTTGTCAGATGCGTGTAGCATGCTCCAAGTTATATCTTCTTTGTCTCTTTCAGATGTTTTGGAATTACAATGGAAGAAGCGTACCGATTTATAAATAAACTGTCAGTCCTTATACGTGGTTTTTTTTTTTTTTTTTTTTTTTGTGTTCAATGGTCGCTCTAAGAGTTGAACCTAAAACATCGGGTATATTACTTCAAACCTCCTACCACTAGACCAACTTTAGATACGTCCTTGCAGAGTTTAATAGGGTTTCAGAGCACATGATCTTTATATTTATTTGGTAGATATGTTATGATTTGTTTTTTTCTGATTATGTTATGATTTGTTGTCTGCATGTACTTGAGTGTCTAGAATTTTAATTTTAGAAGATTTAACAATAATTTATACAATTAATTAAAGGAAACTTTTATATAATAGAATTCAGTTTCAACCTTTCCATAATTTGACTGTGAAATATTTTTTTAATTTTCATATAGACTCAAATCTACTCTCTCTTTATTTAAGACAATTTTCATCAAAATGAAGATTTTTCATGACTTTAAATTAAGTTGGCCCCGAGACTCAATTAATTTATTAAATTTTGTTTCTCCCCCCATCATGATGCTTTCCGACTGTACTACATTTTGACAATGGTTTCAATATAGAATAAATATGTTTCCAACCTTTATTAAAGCTAACATAATTAGCAGTTACAATTCCTAATGTTTCACAACGGTTTCAATATGAAATATTGCTAATTAACGTATGTTCCCATATTCCAGTCTTTATTATTAGCGGTAACATAATTGGCAGTTACGATTGCTAATGTACGTACTACGGAGAGGTGTTGTAATGTTTCTTTTTAACTGTTAATAAAAGCCTTTTTTATAATAATATAAATTAACATATTAATTACTTCCGTTCAGCACAACCAAAACGTACTTCCATTGTGTATTTCTTTTCACCCTAATTGCATAATGAAAGTTTCCAATTTCACCCGTTACAATTGTTTAGAGGGCAGTTTTGAAATATGGGTAAAAAAAAAAACACCCACGGGATAGTGTTTAAAAGAAAATTATGATTGTATTGTAGCTCTACATGAACAATTTAATGCTGTCTAGATTCGTCACTATATATATATATATATATATATATATATATATATATATATATATATAAAAATAACTAACACTAGTATGAAGCCTAATGTTTAAGTGAATGTACTTATAACAATCCGACATTTCGTAGAAGTAAACATCTTCCGCAACTTGTGTGAGCTACGATAACTCGGTTTCACTCAAATATTCTTGAGATTCGGATCTCCAGTGTATGTTGACCAGAGTAAATCTTTTGGGAATGTTCCTACACCTACTTTAATTAGTTTAATAAATACAAGCCAAAAAAAAAATCAAGACTATATAAGTGTTGGCTTATATATATATATATATATATATATATATATATATATATATATATATATATTCTTGTGTTATATCACTGAACGTGTGAAAATAAAGAAGCAATGATTTTCTCAAAGTCTTCTTGTAGTTTTCTTGGGCTCTACCTCGTTATAGTGGCTTGTCTTGTTTTACAATGCTGTGCTTATGCAAACCGGACTTCAACAACTCTGGTTGTAGATGCTTCTAATTCATCTGGAAGGCCAATTCCTGACACACTTTTCGGAATATTCTTTGAGGTGGGAAAGGATTATGGTGCTAGGCCTAGCTAAGGATTAAATGTAACAAATTTTTTTAATATCACAATGTTAAGGGTTATTGAAAATTCTTAAAAAATTTGAGTTTCCTTTCACAACGCATGGTTATTTTGAACTAGATGATATCTTTTTTTTTATTATTATTGAAATGTTTCAAAAGTGATCAAAGTTTTAAACTTGTGCAGGAGATCAACCATGCCGGTGCTGGTGGATTGTGGGCAGAACTTGTTAACAACAGAGGTCATTAATTTCCACTACAATTTCTCTAAAACTTTTAAATGATAAAAAATGCAAACACAAAAATATAAGTTTAACATAATTCTTTTGAATTTATGTACTAATATTCTTAGACGCCATTTCTATATTCTTCTTCTAAACCACCAAAACATGTAACACTTAATTAGGTAGCACCTCTTTTGAACCTCTGCTAAAGTCTAGAAAAGAGAAACTATAACGTCAATTAATTGCACTATATTGCTTATATTGCTGTTAATAAAGATTGGTCTAATTGGTAAGAAACAAATTCATCTCACAAAAATATGAATTTGATTCCTACTATTGATATGTAAGTGATATCTCTGTCCATGCTTTAAGTATTGAGACCTATTTGGTCCTGATGAGTTCATTTAACTCATCTAAACTTTACATAACCAAATATTTCACTAAATTACTATTACACATTATACTTTATATAGAGATGATATTTAAGTACAAAGTGTTTTCATTACATTGCTGTGGTGATAGAATGTTTTCCATTCATATATTAATGTGATTCAGGTTTTGAAGCTGGGGGCATACAAGTTCCATCAAATATTGCACCTTGGACTATAGTAGGACAAGAATCAGCTATTTTACTACAAACTGAGCTTAGTTCTTGCTTCGAACGCAACAAGGTTGCATTAAGAATGGATGTGCTGTGTGACAATTGCCCTTCCGATGGTGTTGGTGTCTCTAACCCGGGTTTTTGGGGGCATGGTGAGAATAATAAATAATGTGTCTCATGAACTCTTATTTCTATGTTCCTTTTCCTTTGATAAATTTTTTCCCTAAAATAAGTGTTATATTTAAAAAAAAATATTCAAAAAATAAGTGTCGCACATAATTTTTTAATATTACATTTATTGTTCTTTTCCATCAATATTTATAATAAACATCACTTTAGTTTTTTAATCTAAGATTAATAGTACTCTCTTTCATCTATTTAAGGTTAGTTTTATATAAAATTATTTTCCTCCTTCATCTATTTATTATATTTTCTTGGTTTATGTAAAACAAACAATACTTATTTTAATAGAGAGGGAATAGTTAATTACTAAAAATAACTCTATGTCATTTATTTCCAAGAAAAAAAAAATTATGAAGTTATTTTTTCTTTTTTTTTTCAGAATTGAAAAAGATTTGCATCTTTTAACATGAAATTTTGTTTCAGAGCATTGTGCAAGGGAATAAATACAAAATTGTCTTCTTTGTTAGATCAGAAGGATCACTTGATATGACGGTATCATTCAGAAAAACTGAAGGTGGAGGGATATTGGCTTCAAGCAATATCAAGTGAGCACTTTGTTTCAACATTCTTGAGAGACTCTATGCTCAAGAGGCCTATGAAAAGTATCTTATGTGTATGGAGATTATATTAATACATTGGTCTTTAGTGCTTCTGAATCAGAAGTTTCAAAATGGAAAAGGATGGAGACTACGTTGGTAGCTGATGCATCAAGTTCCAATTCATCTTTGCATTTAACAACAACCAAAAAAGGGGTGATATTGCTGGAGCAAGTGTCTGCTATGCCTTTGGACACATATAAGGTGTGTTCCTTCGTAGCTTTATTGTTACAAGATGAAACTTTTCTAGCTTTGGAGTGATAGTTTTTTTTTATAAATACTTCTAAGAGAAAAAATAAAATAAATTTCTTTGAAAGTTAAAAATAACTTTTGTATAAGTTAATTTGTGAAAAAAAACTCACTCTAAAAGATAATTTTTAATTTATCTATAAATTAATTTTATCTTATAAAAAAGTTCACTTTATTTTTTTTTCTTATTTTTTTCTTCTCAAAATACCTTTGGGAAAGTTTATTCAAATAAACCTTTATGAATGTCAAACTCTCATGGTTGGCAATGCTCAATTTCATTGTATTCATTTTTTTTATTAGTCAATTTCCAAACTTGTCTTACCACAGCTACATGGTTTTCGAGGTGACTTGGTTAACATGTTATTAGAGTTGAAACCAGCCTTTTTTCAGATTTCCAGGTATGCATTAATTGAAGTAAAGATATTTCATGTCAAAAAACCATAGGTCATTAGAATATTTTTTGTCAAATTTATGTGAAAAAGAGTTGCATTATTTTTTTAAGTGTTGACAAATTTAGTGTAGATTTTATTCTGGATATGTAGCATTATCCTATCTTTTTAATTCTTGGTTGGGATACTGAGTTCATGTTATTTGTAAGGATTTTCAAAGAAATCATATCATTTTGTTTTGCATGATCAATCTCTTTTCCAATTTCTTCCGCTAATTTGTTTTTATGTCATCAAGCATTCAAATAACTTCCAAATTTAATGCAATTTTTTATCTTGCAAGAGGTGGCTGTTTTGTTGAAGGATAAACATTAAGAAATGCATTTCGTTGGAAAGATAGTGTTGGATCCTGGGAACAAAGACCTGGGCACTTTGGTGATGTTTGGACTTATTGGACAGATGAAGGATTTGGTTATTTTGAGGGTCTTCAAGTAAGTCCATTTATTATGATAACAATCACATTTTGTTGTTATTGTGAAATTCAATCATAATAAGCCATTTTTTTTGTGTGTAGCTAGCAGAGGACATTGGTGCAAGGCCATTGTGGGTATTTAACAACGGTATTTTCACATTTGTTCCTATATGCTATGCTTTTTTTTTTTTTAATACGGTGTAAGGACCATCGCTGAATTTGTCCTTTTGTGTATGTTTAATTCAATAATACAGGCATCAGCCATACTGATCAAGTTGATACAAGCGTCATCACACCTTTTGTGAAAGTATATTTTCTTATTCTTGTTTCTTCCCTAATGTCATATTGTTGTTGCTTCTTCTTTCATGAAACAATGGAATAAAATATTTTCATCACAATGTCATGTTTGTTAATTTACCTTAATTGTAGGAAGCCCTTGATGGTATTGAGTTTGCCAGAGGTGAGGTTACTTCAAAATGGGGTTCCCTTAGAGCATCTATGGGGCACCCAAAGCCTTTTGACCTAAAATATGCTGCTATTGGAAATGAAGACTGTGGGAAGAGAAACTACCAAGGCATGCTCTCTGCTTTTTTTTTTTTTTCCTTTTTTAAGTATTTACATTGAGTGACTTTTTTGGGTGAACACAGTATTTACTAATCAAGAGTTACATATTAACCTCTCAAATACTAAAATCTATTTAAGAATTTCAACATATATATCTCATATACTTAAAATACATAATTATCTGTCAACCATAACACACTATATTTGATATAGAATTTATTTGTAAAAGCGTTATGAACAACACAATGCACAAGCAACAAGGGACAGATCCACTTGAGACACAATGTGTTGGGAAAGACACGTATGCACAATGAAAAAATTGCACAAATATGTAGTGGTAAATAAAACATTTCTCGCTTGAGTGAACCTGTGAGGAGCGTAATATACGACAATCCAAAAATCCAAGAGTGCAGAAAAATAAAGAGATAACAACAAGAAGAATACCAACAATTTTAACGTGAAAAACTCCCAGTGTGAGGGACAAAAATCACAGTACCAAGTCCAGAAAAAATACCACTATGTAAAATATCAAAAAGTATAGTAAAGAGTTTCTACAACAAAACATCACAAATAAATATCTACTCACTTTTAAAATAGTGAAAATCAACGATGCAACAATATTCAAATAAAGACCCACAACATGATAAATATAACTTATGTCAAAGTATACGAGAAATAAAATTCTAAGTATACCAGATGAATACCCATAATTTTAGAAACAATTGACTAAAATTTCATCTAAAGTAAAATATAAATGAGTATTCAATCAATACGAAAGTAAACAAAATTCTTCCTCTCCACTGACAACGCTGAAGAAAGATATGAAAAGCTAGAAAGAGGCACAGCGCTTTTCCGTTTATATTCCCGTAATGTTTCTTTTATAATTTAATTAGTGGTCAGGGCCGTTCCTGAAAATTCTTTGGCCCGGGGCGAAGTGAAAAAAATGGGCCCCTAACACAAATTTTTTTAAATACAAATAATATTAAAAGATATAAAAATTCATTACATCCCAAATAATTTTCAAAACTGTATATTAAAGATACATATAATGCTTTATAAAAAGCATTTTCTTCTGACATTTTTTGACGCAAAATCATTTATAATCATATCTACATCAATTTTATCCAACATATTTCTCTCAATAGATAACGTTGTTAGACCATTCAATCTCTCCTACGACATTGTCGATCTCAAGTAATTTTTCAATAATTTCAACTTTGAAAAACTTCTTTCCGCGGAAGCTACTGTCACAGGCATTGTTAATAGGATTCGATATGCAATAGAAACGTTGGGATAACAATCTGCATTTTTTACAAATTCAAGAATATCAATTGCTGTCATTGACTCATTTGGTAAAGTCATTTGCAACACCTTCATTTCAGAATAAAAGTCATCTGCATCAACATCTGACAAAGTATTATGAGAAAATGTATCCTTAAAATTATTGCAACAATCTCTTAATCTATTGTTTTCCAAGGACTTCAACCTTGTAGAGTCAATTAAAAATCCAAAAACATTTTCAAAAATCTTTAGTTGATCAAATCTGTCTTTCAAAGAAGCAATCGTCATATCCACAATCACCAAAAAGTAGTTAACTCTAAAAGACTCCTCAGATGATTGCAAATCTTCATCATGACAATCCTCACCAAATTGTTTTTTTCTAAAAATAGGACGTTTAGTTGGAAAATTTGGCTCTATATCCATACTTAACGCAAGATCTTTGGCAATACTCATACTATCTTCAAACCCTTCATTTCTATAATTTTCGAAATATAATATGATACCTTCCACTTCTTTCATAGTAGTATCAATGCACATTGTCTTGGATTGTAGTTTTTTACTCACCATGTTAATTGAAAACAAGATAT
Source organism: Glycine latifolia (assembly GCA_013407115.1). Lineage (NCBI taxonomy): Eukaryota > Viridiplantae > Streptophyta > Magnoliopsida > Fabales > Fabaceae > Glycine > Glycine latifolia. The sequence goes on from CM023943.1 coordinate 20,802,460, forward strand.
CATACCAAATAACCATTCCAAGTAAGAATTCAAAATTTTGAAGTGCATTAGCCAAACTTTCTGCTTCACTTTTTGCTTTAGCATCATTACCTGAAGATTCATATAATTTTGACAAAGCTAGTCTTATTTTAGAAGCATGAAATCTAATAGCTTTGACACTTTTAATTCGACTTTCCCATCGAGTATCCGATAGAGATTTCACAGTTTCGGAAACATTTTCATGCAAAATTTTCCACCTTTTGGTAGAACTTGCGAACAATGTATATATACGTTGCACAATCCCAAAAAATGAAATAGCTTTTGTACAAGAATGTGCCATATCAGAAAGAGTGAGATTAAGACTATGACAAGCACATGGCATATACAAAGCTCTGGGATTTATTTCAAGTAATCTCCTTTGAACACCTTGGTGTTTTCCTTTCATATTGGAACCATTATCATATCCTTGGCCTCTCACATCATCAACATTAAGCTCAAGAGATTTTAATGCATTTAATAATTCATTATAAAGCCCTATTCCAGATGTATCATCCACTTTCAAGAATTCTAAAAAGTACTCTTCTACTTTTATTTTGTCACTCGACATATTAACACAACGTACTATTAAAGTCATTTGTTCTTGATGGCTCACATCAGGGGTACAATCAAGAATAACAGAGAAATATTTTGCCTCTTGAAAGATTCTCAAAATAGAACTTCTAACACTATGGGCCAATATAGAAATTAGTTCATTTTGAATTTTATGACCAAGATAATGATAATGCATTTCTTCATTTTGAATACGTCTAATATGGTCTTGTATTGGCAAATCAAATTCAGCAATCATTTCAATTAAGCTCAAAAAATTACCATTATTCTCCTCATAAAGTTTCTCATTTGATCCTCGAAAAGCTAAATTATTCTTACCAAGACATTTAATTGCAGCAATTATTCTCAAGAAAACATGTCTCAATCGTTCTTTCTCTTTTGAGATTCCTTGCTGCAAGTCTTTATCAAGAGTTTGATTAGTCTTTAATCTCACTCTTAATTCAGTCCAAACATTCATGTTAGTCATATGGTCAAAACTATTCTCATGTTCTTTGAGTTTTTCACTCAAGTGTTTCCAATCATTCACTCCATCAGTGGCTAAAGAGCTCTTTCTATTTAGCTTTGTGAACAACTTACAACAAAAACAAAAAACTTTATCTACATGTTTAGAGTAAACTAACCATTTTCTATCGCTACTCTCTCCATTAATCAACTTTCTAGAAAAATAAGCATACGAGAAATGCCTAGAATTACCATCTAAGGGAAATTTAAGATTCAATTCCCTTAAAGGCCCTTTTTCAACTAAGATGTCTCTAGACTTGTTATCAAGGATACCCCAATTTCTAGGATCGTAAATGTCTAAAGGAGGAACAAAATGCGGATCATCCCCAACATCTTCAACATTTGACTCATTTTGTACATCATTAGGATCATTCACAGTAGCAAATTCCTCATTGATATTATTTGGGGAATTATCATGGTCATTTGTATCAGAAGCAACCACATTCGCACGATTATAGTCATAATTGGGATCATCCAAATTAATAGTATTATCATTCAAATTTTCATTAGATTGGCCCACATTGTCTACTTCCACTCCTTTAGAAGTCTCTCCTATTCTTTTCTTAAAAAATCTATCAAGAGATCCCCTTTGTGATTCTACTAACTCCTCTCTTTCTTTTCTTTTCTTTCTTTTCTCACTTCCAGACAAATATTTAGGCAACATTATTAGGCAATATAACTAATAGTTAATATAACTAATATAGATAGGATTATAGGAACAATAGCACCTGGAGAATCGAACAAAGATAATCAGCTTAATCCTTTGCGTTTTGAATTTGCAATGATCAGCCAAGGTTCCTGCCAATAATAATCTATTCAGTACTCACGAGTCCAATTCAAAAATCAAAATCACAAACTAAAACAGTAAAACTTAATAGTAACAAATAGAAAGTAATGAAAAAAAAAGATTAGATTATTACCTTAAATTTGATTCAATGTCGATAACAAAGGCAAAATCGAAAGATACCACTGCTCCCAATTTTTAGAAATCAAAGATCCCTATAAAAGAAATTCACAAAAAAAGACAAAAAACTTCAATAAAAAATTAATCGAAAATACAAGAAACAAGTAATTACGAATTACAAATTTAAAAAACTAAAAACTAAAAACATTAAACACTTACCTCAATTAATCGAAAATCCCAACTCCAAACCAATCAACAACCGAAAACTATACTCGAAAGTCGAATTTGTACTCCAATTTGTATTCGAATTTGTACATGAAACCAATTGAATACATACTCGAAATTTTTTTTTGCCGTTATATAATACAATTGAATAATGTTACCGTTTGCTATATTTTTCAACAGTCAACAGAGATAGAGGAAGAGCAGGAGCTGAAGAGGTAGAGACAGAGGAAGAGCTGAAGAGCCAGAGCCGTGATTCCCGTGAAGATGGAAAGAAGGAAGAGGAATTAAGGAAATTGCTTGGAAAAGAAAAAAAATTACTCGAGAGTCAATGCTTCAGATTTGCAACGCCTTTATTCTTGTAGTTTGCTTTTTATTCATGCTATAGTCGAAGACTTGAGAGACTGAGACTAAGAGGTGCAGAAGCAGGAAAGGTATTTGATTACAATGGCTGAGAGTTCATCTTCAGCTGCCAATGGTAATAGCACTTTGGTAAAATAATTTAAAAATATTATAATAACTCATATATTTTATTTAATTAATTAAATTAGATTGCATCGACTAACGGTAAACCCTTTGGTAATAAAAAATATTAAAAAAATCTTTTATAATCTTAACATACACCATATATTTGAAATGAAATTTACGTTTCGTAATCAATCACGGGTATACAATACACATAATTTAAGAAGCTACCTTGTAATTACATTAAATTATAATTTGATGAATCATAACTTACTTTATATATAGATCAAACTAATAAGTGAAGATCATGTGTCAATCCTAATTTGTCTATGCTATTATTACTATTAACATGACAAGTCACGTACAACAGCCATCAATTTCATTTATTGGATGAAAAAAATGATTTATTGGCAGGAACCTTGAATATACCTCACTACATATTACTGGAAAAAATTACTAGTCAAAATTTGCTAAGATTTGCTAGTCACGTACAGGCCAATGGCTGGCTACATACCTCACTACATATTAAGAGAAAAAAATTGGGCCCTGGGCAGGTGCCCCGTTTGTCCTGGCCCAGGGCCGGCCCTATTAGTGGTTGACCCACTTAAAGAGACCCACCAATACAATACAATAGGGGCAATTGCCCCCAGCTTATAAAACCCTCTTAATGTAATATACAAGTGTAATTATAATTTATTCTTGTAATATAGAATTCAATATAAAAAATTAATTTATAACATAAGTTTTAAAATTTTTGTACAAGTATTGCCCCCACAACATAATATTTAGCGTCATTGGAAGCAACCCCAAAGTTTTTTTAGAAACTTTGCATCGGAACACGAGAATTCTCTAATGAATGTGGTTTGGATGTGTTTCCAAACACACTCAGTGTATGACCACACTAATACCACGTGGCTTTTAGTTTCATATTAATAACAATTCTTTTAGTTTATTCTGTTTATTTTATTTCAAAATTTTCGTTACTAAGAAATAAATGTTAAAGTGTTTAATCTTTTTTAAAACATTTAGGAAACTACCTAGCTTTCTACGAGGCAATACGACAAGCTTATCCAGATATTCGAATGATTTCAAATTGTGATGCTTCGTCCAAACCGTTAGATCACCCGGCTCATATGTATGATTATCATGTAATATCCTATCTCTTACAATTAATTTGTTATTTCATTGTTTCATTTGCTTTCATATATTCTAACTTTCTGTTTGACAAAAGAACCCAAATAATACTTTTTTAATAAAAAATTATCAATTTGAAACTGTTTTCAAACATTTTACAATTATGGGGCAGGGAGACACATCTAAAATGGCGTGTCTCCCTCCTATATAAGCTACATTTTTTTACTTTTTCACCACTTTTACTGTTTCGTCTTCTCTCTAAAAGTTTCCGAAGCACACCTCTATTAGGTTTTGAGTAATTTATCTCTGCAGCGAAGCTCTGTCAACAAGTAAGTTAATTTGTTAATTATGAGTATTATTTAATATGTATATATTATTGAATTATAAATTTGTTAGAGCCATATTATTTAATTAGTTTTGTAGATAACTGTTAGGTATTAGGTTGTAGGATTTAGTTTAGTTGTTAATTACAATTATTTTAACAAATTTACTTAGTTCAGTTTAGGGTTGCAGGGTTAAGGAATAGGGTTTTATGTTTAGGGTTTGGAGTTTAGGATTTAGTTGTTTAATTAAAATTATTTTACTAAATTTACTTAGTGTTTAGAGTTTAAGGGTTAGGGATTAGGGTTTAGGATTTAGTTTAGGGTTTAGGATTTTAGGTGATCTCTGCAAATAAGTAAGTTAATTTATTAATTATGCATATTATTTAATGTTATATTATTGAATTATATAATTGTTAGGGCCATATTATTTAACTAGTTTTGTAGATAACTGTTAGGTATTAGGATATATGGTTTAGTTTAATTTAGGGTTTAGGGTTTAGTTATTAATTATAATTATTTTACTAATTTTACTTAGTTCAGTTTTGGGTTGAAGGATTAGGGAATAGGGCTTTGTGTTTAGGGTTTAGTTTAGGATCTTAGGGTTTAGGGTTTAGTTGTTAATTACAATTATTTTAGTAATTTTACATAGTTCAATTTAGGGTTGAAGGGTTAGGGAATATAGGGTTTAGTTTAGGATTTTAGGGTTTAGGGTTTAGTTGTATAATTAAATTTTTTTTACTAAATTTACTTAGTGTTTAGGGTTGAAGGGTTAGGGATTAGGGTTTAGGAATTAGGGTTTAGTTTAGGGATTAGGATTTTAGGGTTTAGGGTTTAGTTGTTAAATTAAAATTATTTTACTAAATTTACTTAGTGTTTAGGGTTCAAGGGTTAGGGATTAAGGTTTAGTTTAGGGATTAGGATTTTAGTGTTTAGGATTTAGTTGTTAAATTAAAATTATTTTATTAAATTTAATTAGTTCAGTTTAGGGTTAAGGTTAGGGATTAGGGTTTAGGATTTAGTTTAGGGTTTAGGATTTTAGGTGATTTCCCTAAATATGTAGATGATATTATTATCCTATGGAACTCGGGCTGATTTGAGTGAGAAAGAAATGTTGAAGTAGTTTAGGGTTTAGGTTTTAAATATAATTTGAAATAACTTGTCTATTGTTTAAGGTTTAAGGGTTTAGGTTTTAATTATAATTTGAAATTATTTAGGTAATTTATTTGTAATGTAATTTAATTAGAAGTTATTAAATTATTAATTATTATATTGTTTAATTTATATTAAGATAATCTCATAGATGGCTTATTCATCATCTTCGACGTCTTCACAATCTGGATCCGATCATGAGAGTGACAGAAGGGATCCGACGACCCATGTTATGCTTACCTCGTATAAGTGGGAGGTTTTGCGAAGGCGTACCCAGCGAACTCATGTTTCACAGGCTGTGTGGAACGAGGATAGATGTCGAGTGTTAAATACGCGACGTGGGAAAGTTGCAGGGGGGCCAGACTGTGACGATATTCCTGCAATCGTTGCGGCAATGTTAGGACAGGCTGGATTCCTACATATTGCACGCATGCGACATATTCAGGTATAAAATTTTTAATTGAACAATGGTACATACGAAGTGATTCCTAAAAATGTTTTTGTTTATAAGTGTGCATACGAATTGATTATTTTAAACTTGACTTTAGATCGATCCTGTGCTTATCAGTGCTCTGGTTGAGAGGTGGAGACCAGAGACACATACATTTCACATGCCGCAGGGAGAGATGACCATCATGTTGGAAGATGTGGCTGGTATCTTAGGTTTAGGCACTGACGGCAATGTCGTCATCGGAACCACGTCAGACAAGTGGACCACCGTCATGGAGGAGGTCTTTGGTCATCCTGCTCAGGAGGGTAAGCTAAAAGAAGGATTCATGCCCCTATCTTACTTTGATAGGCATTATGTGCATTGGGGCGAGGTAGTTGGGGATCTGGTAGAAGTCATGCGGTTTACGAAGGTGCACATTGCGCGTATCATTGGAGCATGGCTACTATGCGATAGATCCGGCGGAAGCACTGTCGACTGTCGCTATGTCCCTTTGCTGGTAAGAGACATGGCAGACATAGGTAGGTATAGCTGGGGTTCCGCAGTCCTTGCACATTTGTTTAGACAAATGTGCGAGTGTATAGATGCAGATAGAAGTGACATAGGTGGCTGTCACGTGCTTCTCCAGATATGGGCGTGGCTCAGATTCTCACCCATTGCTCTAGCTATATCTCAGCCTACTCACCAGGAGTGGCATTACGGCCACAGGTATGTGTTCTTATTTTCTTTTATTAACTGGGTATTAATGAGTCTTATATGTATTAATGAGTCTTATAAGTAGTCTAATGTCATTTATTTTCAAATTAGGTTTAATGCTTTAGGCAAGTTCTGTGCACACCAGCTTCTTTGGTATCAGCTAGCATTAGATTCCCTTGCTCGGGATGAGGTACGTATTGTTATTTATATAAGTTTTGGTTGGTTGACTTGGATAATTTCCATTTTTTGTCATCATCATTCTTTCCTAATTGTGTGTTTAATTGTTTTGTTCAGGTGGTTTGATAACCATATGCAGGCTACCACTTCCTTGGTGCATCTCAGCACGAGCGACTGTTGTGGATGGCTACTACGCCAATTATATGCATTCACACAGTTGAGTATTTCCATCCAGATAGATGCATGCGTCAATTTGGGAGGGGTCAGCCAATCCCACGAAGGCCGAGGAATCTGAAGGGTGTGCATGACCTCTCATTGCGAGGTAAACCACATGATAACTAGGTCCGTAAGCTGAGACCCTTTATCCGCTGATGGGAGGTTAGGGACCAACACATAGAGCTGCCTCCCCAACTGATTGGGTTCCTGTCACCAATCCATGAGTACATGGTTTGGTTTAGGGAGAATGGGAAACAATACGTGACGAAAATGGCTGGCAAAATGGGTTATGGTGTAAGTGTTGTTTAAATTTAATTTGTAAACTAATTTTCATTTTCATGGCATTATTGTCTGGACTAATGAATTTGTTTTGTAATTTGTAGTTTGATGGCCTGGAGATGTTGTACTATGCGAGTGGCGATCAGGAGTGGCCGGGATTCAGCATGGAGTACTTGCACGAGGAGGTGGGTCGCATTATGTACATGTTCCGACAGAGCTATCGCTTGGAGGAGCCAGGCCCACATGCACCCCCATCACAGCTTCAGCAAGACCCACAGGTGTATGTGGATGTTCCCCGTGGGAGAAAGGAGGGACATGGAATAGAACGTCGCCAAAAAGTTATGCCCCATGTTCCTAAGCCCATAAGAGTTCCCAGGCCTCGCATTGATGGTTGGTTTAGGCCTTCACTGATAGGATCTACATACGATAGTCAGCCTTTCTATTACCAAGGAACTCAGCAATGGGACATGGGGTATCAGGGGTGCAGTAGCCAGAGTGACTTTCGTCCATCGACAGACTCTTAGTCACAGTATGTGTATTATGCTACTACTTTGGTCATGGCATCAGCAGACTGTGGGACAAGTAGTGACGTTCCTGCTACGGACTGAAGTGTTGATGATATTGGCAACCTGTTGTCTCAAGTTGATTATACTCCAACCGGTTGTGGGGATTGGCCAGGACATGCACAATATGGCACCCCACCTCCTGATTATCCCCGCCCATCATCGCCAGATCAGGGAACTCCATACCCACCTGCAAATGTAGGTCGTTCTCAGTCAGGCCCATCTCAGACAGGCCCTTCGCAGCCAGGTCCTTCTCAGGAAGGCCCTTCTGGCGAAGGGTCTTCTCAGCCCCGTGGTAGACTGAGGTTGCCTGATCGTCAAGCGTGTCATCAGCAGTGGCCACCTGAGTCATATTTTTAGTTTTTTTTTTTGCATTAGTGTTTTTTTTTTGTTTGTAATGGTTTGTAATGGCACTTATTTGATATTCAAACACACACACACACACACACACACACACCCCTCAAACACTGGGCCGTTACAACATTCGATTCCAAACAGTAGTATATAAGGTGAAGACTCACAGTTTGCATAACTAGTTCCGTAACTGGACACGCCCAACAAATAGTCGTCACTTAACAACCCTAAATAAGGCTTGATTGGACACGCCCAACAAATAGGGCGTGACTAAACACCCTCAACAAATACGGCATGAATGAAGATGCCCAATTTAGGCATGACAGAGAGAGGTGTCACGCCTAAATTTGGGCGTCATTGACCCCTATATAAGGTAGACACTCCCACACAACATACCTCCACAAACGAAATTCGATCTGAATAGTATGGCATTCTTAGGAGAAACAAGCAGTCAGACCATTGCTAACTCAAAATTAGCATTCATTTTTCCAAATGGATCAATGAAACACAACGAAACAGGTGTTTATTTTCAATGTCCTACTCCAATACCAATGCGGGTTCCTAATGAGTGTTCTTTTCATAAACTCAAGAGTAGGATGTGCGACACCCTTTTGCTAACCAGTGACCATTTTGTTGATGAAATCTACTACAGACAGCCATCCCTACATCCAGCTCAGCAATATTTTTTTCATTCTCTGCAACTCACAAATGATGACGATGTTTGCTTAATGTTAATGTGCAATGAACAAATGACGAGTGTTGACCCTATAGAAATATTATGTACCATCAACAGAACACCTGATGGTATACTAAACCTACTTCAATCCACCATCGTCCTAACACATGATGCAATGCTATATTACAACAGTAAGTGGAACATAGCACGACAAGGCGATTTTGTGGGTTATTCCTTCACTGGAACAAATCCAATAAGATTTGAAATTCCTTCAGGATGCAACATTGAAACACGGAAGGATGTAATCAAGCAAGTTGCGCCTATTGGGGTTCCCCCTTATGGAATTCACAACTCACAGGTGGTAAGAAAATTATTTTTTCGACAGTCAGCCCATTACGCTTATTCAGACAACACAATCGAATATCACATAAAAGCGTTGATAACCGATGTAGATGTGTTGAAGGTGTTAGCAAACCCGTTGCCCAAACGTTTTTCTCCAATACACATCTTAGCTGTTTTTAGCAAACCTGTTGCCCAAATGGAAGAAGATATGTCCGCTACACAACATATGTGAAACTGCTAATTAGTGTTGTTATTTTTGTATTTCAATTGTTATTGTTATTTGCATTTTATTAAGTACTGTTTATTAAGGGTGGTTTTTTCAATTGTTGTTGTTATTTCAATTGATGGCTTTTTTGTATTTTTCATTTCTAAAACAATTTTTGTTATGCGAATTGACAAATGATGAAAGGCTCAACATATTTTCAAAAAATTTGTAATTCCTTAAAATGAAATACATTAACATACAACTAGTTAAACAAACATCATTAAAAAATCATCAAACAACACGACGATCAGGACAAGCTCTTCGATTATGTCCAACAAGCTTGCAAATTCCGCATCTGGGGCATCTTTGACTAGTTTCGACTTTGTCCATCTCGTTACGTATTCTAGTGGCCTTTGGACGACCCTTTCCATGCAACATTTCTCTGTCAGGTATGATAACTGGACCGTCACTCGGTGGAATAGCACATTCGTTACCAATTGGCTGCCATGGGAATGAGTAAGTCTACACCAAATTACTTACCAGGAAGACATCATCCACATACTGAAAAGGATTCTGACGACATGTAAAGCAGCAGCTGCGGCGTGACTACATGAGTATTTGAAGGACTTAAAATTGCCACATTGACAAAAATGCTCTCCAAGGTTGACTGAATATGACCTCTCGCAGCCTTTCTCCACCTCAAATTGTGTTTGATCAAGATTATATGTGCGTACATGGTGGCCTGTAGCAACGGACTGATTATGCCTCATAGCATCAACCATATTTTTACAATGCCGCTTTGAAGGATCAACTTGTGAAATAGCCGCCTGACCCCTCGTTACAAAATATTCAACCAATCTGCTATACGTGTGCTTCACCAGAGCAGTGATAGGCATGTCTCTTGCTTTCTTCAACACCCTGTTGACTTATTCGGACAAGTTTGTTGTCATATGGCTAAATCTCCTCCCTTCTACATCCTATGCTCGTGTCCTTTTTTCCTTGGAGATGCTATCAATCCATTCTGCAACCTCAGGACTGCTATCACGAAATCGTGCAAAGACTACCTCAAAATCAATCATACAGGGACTATAACCTCCAAAACAATCATACCATTAACACTAATCGACTTACGGATATATCCATTTAATATATTCAAAATACTTGTTAACCATACCTAAATTCATAGGGTCTTCTTTAAGCGTTGATTCCTGAACTTTTGATTAAAATTACTGGCAATATGATGAAGGCAAAACACGTGATGAGCATAAGGTGGTTGCCAACCAGGATGATTCGCCACAACAGATAGTATACTTCGGTGCCTATCTGAAATCAGACATATGTTTTGCCTTTGCGTAACATGGAAACGAATGTTAGCAAAGAAGTATGCCTAGGCTTCCAAGGTCTCCCCCTCAACTATGGCAAATGTCAGTGGCAAACATTCATTATTGTCATCCTAAGTCGTGGCAATCAACAATTTCCCTGTATACTTCCCATACAAATAAGTGCCATCAATCTGAATCATTGGTTTGCAAAAATTAAACCTCGCAACACTGTCTGAAAGTCCAGAACATGAGATGAGACACACGTTTTCCCCGTACCATTCGATGTGCCACAAAATATTCATTGGTTTGAATATCATAAAAAGAACCTGGTGAAAAACGAAGCATGTAGCCACACCACCTGGGCAAAAATGCATATGATTCTTCCCAATCCCCGTAAATCATTGTCATTGCTTTCTGCTTCGCATACCAGGCCTTACGCTATGAAACTCTAAATCCATATGAATGGATGATCCTTTCCCGAACCAATGCAATCGACACAGACGGTTCCTCCTTAATCATTCCTAACAATGAAAATGTAACATCCACATTAAAATGAACAACCTTAAAGAACCATTATTGAAGACATATAGAGGAAATTTAAAAAATACATACCTACTACAACTAAAGCAATAACATTAGAATCAAGCTGTCTATGACCCTGTGAAATATGGTCATTCAGGCAATTGTGTTTGTCACCCATCTTGAAACAAGCCACTTCTCACCCAATGCTAGTTTAATTACCCTAACCCTCCATGGGCAACCCTCGTTATGAGCAATACACCTCATGCTAAACTTGTTAGGCTTGCTCTCAACCACATATGTTTCTTGATGCTCCTTTATGAGGTTCTGCTTACATGCAATTTGTGCGTCCTTTTTGGAGGCAAATTCCTGTTTAACAAACAACGTATCCCCTAATTGCCATGGACCCTGCATTGAACCCGAACCAGAACCGGTAAAAGATTCTTCTTCGCTTGGATGACTCCAATCAATATATGTGTAATGAGGAATTCCATCCCAAAAAGGAGCGACCTTAGCACCTTCAAATACAAAATCAGTTGAATAAACATATCATGCACACTAAAATACTATAACATACACATATACAAATTTTAGACCACTTCATCATTCATTTCAGTCATGTTACATACCTTCAACAGGTTGTTCTGATTGTGTACATCCAACGTCCGGATGATGACAGATTTCAGACGACCCCACATCAGTGTCTGCTTGGAATCCAGTCGCATGTACACCAGCATCGTCATCATTATCCGACGCACTAGCATTCGCCTCAAGAAGACGATCTTCCATTGTAATGTTTTCATCATCGTCATCCTCTTCATCGTCATCCATAACCCAAGTTAGGTCATATGAATCTTCCTCAGACATGTTTACAAATGGAGCAGCATATGACAATGTAGGCATAGCAGAATTTAAAGGAACTGACTTGATGGGTAAAACATCCTCAACTACAGTAAAGTTCACGTACAGCTCTAGAAAATCCTTCCTTGGCAGCTTGAAAATTTCTTTCATTAGCAATTCTATGTCTTCATCATCCACGAGTTGAAAACCCATGTACTGTTCACGTTGCCATAATCTTCCCGTTACCAAAGTGATACATTGGTTGTCTTGCAGACCTAATTTTTGTCGTATCTTCTGATGTAATTCACCCATTGTTTAACTTCGCTTAATACCTATTTCTCTTTTCTCCCTTTCAAAAACAACACCTTGTCGCCCTTCAACTTTCCTTCCATTAAACAATAACACAACACGAGCAAACTCCTCACCACCTGAACTCATTTCTTCCACTTAACAAAAACAAAAACTTCTTGGCAGAGCTTCGCTGTAGACATAAATTTGAAAAAATTGTGTTACAATATGTTATTACCATTACTCATAAATAAATAAATTCATAAAACAAGATAAACGACATTGTTCGGGTTACAAAAAAAAGAATAAAACAAAGATTCATAGAGATACTTTAACAACCCTAAACCCTAAAAATTAAACCATAGACCCTAACCCTTAGACCCTTAAACCTTAAACCATAAACCCTTAAACCCTAAAACACTAAACCTTAAACCCTACACCCTACACCCTAGACACTCAACACTAAACCCTAAACCTAAATCGTTCACCCTAAACCCTAAACTAAACTAAACCCTACACCCTAATACCTAACATTTTTCTACAAAACTAAACCATAAACCCTAAAATAGTTCTATGTAACAGTCGCTAACAATTTCACATGGTCCTAACAATAAATAAATAAATTCATAAAAAAATATTAACGACGCGTTTAAAAAAAAGAATAAAACAGAGATTCATAGAGATACTTTAATAACCCTAAACCCTAAAAACTAAACCATAGACCCTAACCCTTAGACCCTTAAACATTAAACCCTAAACCTTAAACACTAAAACCTACACCCTAAAATGTAAACCATACGCCTACAGCCTAAACCCTACACTAAACTAAACTCGAAACTCTAATACATAACAATTTAATACAAAAATAAACTATACCTTAACCCTTAAACCCTAAACTGAACTAAATAAATTTAAAAAAATACTTTTAATTTAACAACCAAACCCTACACCCAAAAACACTAAACCTTAACCTGTAAACCCTACGCCCTACACCCTAGACCCTCAACACTGAACCCTAAACCTAAATTTTTCACCTTAAACCCTAAACTAAACTAAACCTTGCATCCTAATACCTAACATTTTTCTACAAAACTAAACCATAAACCCTAAAATAGTTCTATATAACAGTCGCTAATAATTTCTCATGGTCCTAACAATTTTATAATATAACATATTAACTAATATGTATAATTAATAAATTAACTTACTTGTTGGCAGAGCTTCGCTACAGAGATAAGTCACTCACAAACCTAGACTTCAGAAACTTTTAGAGAGAAAGCGAAACAGTAAAAGTAACGAAAAAATAAAAAATTTTAGCGTATAAAAGAGAGAGACACACCCATTTTGGGTATGTCTCCCTGTCCCAGAATTGTAAAATGTTTGAAAATAGTCCCAAATTAATAATTTTTTATTAAAAAAAATATTATTTGGATTCTTTTGCCCTTTCTATCCAGACTTATCCTCATGAAGCTATACAAATGTTTAATAAGGCTCATGTGTTTGATAAGACACCACGAAACGGTCCAAAGGTTTTGTGATCCACACCGAACTTTCTTCTTTCTTTATCAGTGTTTGTTTATATTATGTATGCATTTGATACTTGAATTATTGTATTGAATGATTTGAATACCATAGAGGCTTTTGTGAGTGAGTATGCTATAATTGGAGACATACAAACTAAGCATGGAACCCTTTTGGGAGCTGTGTCCGAAGCTGGATTCCTTATTGGATTAGAAAGAAACAGGTTAATTGTAGCTTAATTTATATTAATTGATACTCTTGTAATTGTTGCTCTTGTGTTTGAAAATGAATCATCCACAATTGAGATGAATGAAGGATGTGCTTAAATAATTATTATTATAAAAAAAATCAAGATATGTTAATCACTTCTTTTATGAGGCTTATGTTTGACCAATAAAGTCTTAGATGATTGAGTTTTATAAACATCCAGATAGGAATTTAATTCTACGATCGTACGTATATTTCGATGATATCTATGTATCGATGATTAGTCTAATGATTTTCAGCGATGAGGATATCTTGCTACTAGCAAATGAGGCTTATGCTTGTTTTTTATGTTTTTAAAATAGCACAAGGAAAAGCTTAAATTAATGAGAGTCGATTACTTTGTTCTTTCGAATATAATCACACTAGTTTTGTGCTCACCATTTCCATTTCTGATGCAGTGATCATGTGATAATGGCTAGCTATGCGCCACTTTTTGTAAATGCAAATGACAGGATGTATGTGCTTTTACCATAAAATTTCTATCATCTATCCCTCTTTATTCATAAACCTATAGATAAGACATAAGTGGCATGCTCTTTTTGTGAAATTATTAAAAATAATATTATGAAGATGGGAAATACAAGAATGCTACATTTATATAAAAAAAGACTCTCAAATGTCCAATTCAAATGCCAACATAAGAGGATTTAAAAATTAAGTAAAACAATTTATTATGATGGCCGCCACATTGAGATGTATCATTTTTTTTCTTTATAGGTGGAACCCAGATGCAATTGTTTTTAATTCCAATCAGGTTTATGGAACTCCCAGCTATTGGGTGCAGTTTATGTTGAGAGAGTCAAATGGAGCAACATTTCTAAAATCACAACTTCAAACGCCTGACCCTGATTCAGTTGCTGCATCTGCAATTCTTTGGAAAAATCTCCAAAATAAAAAAACTTACTTAAAAATAAAGGTGATTCATACTCTTTGCTTTAGTTATTTATATTTGTTTTCTTAAGGTGCTAGATGCCCAACTATGATTGGTTGCTGTGGAAGCAGAATATGATCTTAGACAAACTTTACCTACAATGGCATGGGATTAGATTCTTAGAATCTGACTTACGAAAGAGTTTATTTAATCACTACTTATTTGCGAGCTAGTCTAGCAACTATGATTAGAAGAAAAAAAATATCAATCAAAGAAAAATAAAAAAGGAATTATAGGGGCAATTAAATTACTATACCTTTCTATATTTTGGTCTTAATAGATTTGTTATTAATTTGTTGCAATTGCTTTTACTAGAAATGCATGACCTTAAAGCAATTTGACTTGTACGTCTAGGTTGCAAACGTGGGGGACAAGCAAATAAATTTCAAGATTTCTCTAAGGCAACTAAGGCAACAAAGACATTGCTTACATCTGAGAATGCATTAGATGAGAATAGCCTCGCAAACCCAACAAAGGTTCATATAACTTCTTTTATTCTCTTTCTTTTATTATAAACTAACAATATATATAATAAATAACTAAGATAACATCTAATATTTTTATGTTTGTTTTGTACACAGATAGTACCATAGCGAAGTCCACTTCAGAGTACTAACAACGAGATAAATGACATACTTCCTCCAGTTTCATTGACAGTATTTGATTTATTAAAAAATCAATGATTAGAAGACCATAAAACAAGAATGAGGGATGACGCAGCTATAGATCTTAATTTTAGTTTACACATCCAATTATAACATGCTCTTAAAGCGACATCTATTGCTAAGCTTTTGCTAGGGTTATAAATGTCAAGTTGAGAGTTGTTATAGGGGTGGCCATTTTTGTAACCTTAGGCCCCGCACGTAATCTTTTTATTTTTATTTTTAATAATGTAGATCACAGTGTTAGTTTAATCTAACTTATTTAATGTTGAATTGCCGTCGTGTTTGTTACATTTAAGAAAAAAATACTATTTAAAAAAACATTTTTTATACTCTTTACGCGTCAGTTTCAAATTGTCAAGATTTAATTATAAATTTTATCATTCAATTTTTATTATTTTACAAATTTTATCATTCAAGTTTCTTTTTGAGAAATTTTATCACACAAGTTTCACTTTTTGCACATTTTATCGCCAATGACATGTCACCAAATGAAAGTTACTAATTTTTGCATAGGTTGTTTTATTATTAGTGTGATGCTAAAATGCACAAAAATTGAAAACTTGGATAATAAAATTCACAAAAATAAAAAACGTAAGTGATAAGATTCACAGAAAGATGAAAATTGACTGATAAAATTTGCTCAAAAAAACTTAAGTAATAAAATTTGTGAAATAATAAAAGTTGAGGGTAAAATTTTTAATTATTTATAATAATCAAAATGTGAAAAAAAAGTATCTAAAATCTTAATATAATAAGACTAGTTTTTCATAAATTATAAAAATCAATTGATTTTTACAGTAAATATAAATTAGCTTATGCATTATTCTTTAAATCTTTAAAAAATAATCACTAGATCATTTTACATAAAAATCACTTTTGAAAAAAATTGTGACAATAGGTCATATTCAAGACATTAGTAAGAGAATTTTAAAAATCTAAAATCTAATCAAAATCAAAACACGCGCTTATGGCACCTTTGATAAAAGAGTAAATTATACTCATATTCCTTGTATTTTTTCAAATTGCATTCAATACTTCTTCTTTTTTGTACCTTACAAAAAACTTCTTAATTGTTTAGCTCACATTACATCTAAATTTTTTCCCTCCTAAACATCGTTTAGTAATTTAACAAAAAGTAAGCACATGTTGGTCACATGACTTTTAATGAAAATTTATGTCTAAAATTCCCTCATCTTCTTCTTCAAAATTACATCTTAGATTTTACAAACCATCATTTTTCTTCAACAACCCTTTTTCACTTACAACCACAACCTCTTTCCCCGTTGCCTCCCTCTTCCACGATAGCATCATCTCTTTCTCTTCATCGTCATCATTGTCCACCAACATGGCGTTTGGGCGCATTCACTCCCGTTGGAGCAACCACTACCACCGTAGCCACTGTCTCCATCATAGCCATCACCACCATTGTAGTCGTTATAGCCACCGCCATATCCACATCCACCACTTTCTCTTTTCCCATCGTAGCTTCGGCCACTATCATCGTTACGTCTAATTCCCTAAACACTGACACTGTCAGGTAAAAGTAATGTATAAAAATGGAGGGGTATCGAATGTAATTTGAGAAAAATACATTTGGTTTTAATTTGACTTTTTTTTATTTTTTTTAGGTTCAATTTGGTTATTTAATTTTAAAATCAATTTAATTTGATCATTTAGTCTAAATTGTAAAAAAATATACTTTGTGGTAGTTTGAAACCACCACTTAGTGATTTTAAATTGTCACAAAATGCACATTTCTAAAAAAAAAAAATTCTAAAATTAGATGATCAAATTGAAACAAAAAAACCAAAGGATCAAATTGAATGTAAATAATAAATTAGAAGGAAAAAAGACTAATTTAACCTATAAAGAATTGTGATTGTGAATTATTAAATAAAAATGGAAAGAAATAGGTTAAACTAAGAGAAGATGAAGTTTACTATGAAAAGTAAGAACTTTGTCCTAGACATTGATGTCATACCTCGAGAAAGGATCAAGTGTAAGTTTTAGAAAGTGAATTTAAGTTTAACTAAGTCTAAAAGTTAGTTTATAAGGTGAAGGTTATTTTTTATTAATATATTTTTATCTTGATATTATATTTTAACTAATGTAAAACTTAAGTTTTTTCAATACATTTTTTTTATGCCAAACTTTTGATGTGGCATGTTGATAGGTTTAAAATAGGTTATGGTCTTACCTTAAAATTTGGATCATGGACTTGATTCAATCTTACAAAATCAACTTGTAAGGTGAGTTTGCACTTCACTTATATAATCTATTTAAGTCATATCGCTAATTGATATGAGATCTTTAACACACCCCTCATGTTCAAAACTGAATCTTGAGGTGAAATTTGTGTCACTAAATATTTATGGGTGGTTCAATAACAACCCAATAAAAGGTGACACTATAAATACCTAGCTTGTCAGGATTAAAACTTAATTGATGTAAATTTGAATTTTAATAAATAAAAAAAACTTTATTTACTCAAAAGTTTAATAAAATTATGAATTTTTTTCACAATAATTGCAAACTTAATTTAAAAAAAAGTTACGAAGAGTTGAAAGACTAAAAACATTATGAGAAATATTAAATGGTGTCCTTAAAATATTAATTAAGAAATTAAAAGAAAAATATTTTTATTAACATATGTAAAATTACGTTGTTGATAAAAAAAATTATGTTCTTGATCTTTTATTATGAATACATTTTTCTTTTAGTTTTTTTAACGATTTTTAATCAATACTTTAACAACAATCTGCTTAACAAGATTCAATGATTATTTATCCTTTAATAATTTAATAGAAATCAAAAAGCATGATTAAAATTGAATGATGATGGTGATGACAGAAAAGAGTGGGAACTGTGAACAGAGGAGGAGGAGGAGTACTTAAAGCAAGAGTCAACAAGAGTGGCTAATGCACCGGCACTAACACACGCACTTTCACTTTTCCTTTCTCTTTCCCTTTCACTTAACATTATAATTGGATTGGATTCATCTAAGCCAATGATTATCACTAACTAGTAACCACCAGCCACGCTCCACTTAAACTAAACAAAACAAACCCCGTCCACGTCCTCATCTCGATGTGACGTCGTTTCACTCCCAAACCCACTTTCCCCAGAATCACCACCTTTCATTCATCCCCACTTATGACGCCTCCTATTCCATTCATTTTCTAACCCCTTTTTTAATAACACAAACCTGAACTCTTTCTGTCTTCTCTAACATGGACCAACAGCAGCGCCACGTCAGCAGCGGAACTACTAATCCCGTGCTCCGCTTCCCCACGGTGCGCGCCCTCCCCTTCGCGCGCCTCATCGCCGCCTCACGCCGCTGCCTCTTCCTCTCCGACTGTGCCGACCGCCTATCCGACGACGACGGAGATGGCGACAGCGACGCCGGCGAGTGCGCGTACTCTCGGCCGGTGCTCGTGCTCGACATGGTCTGGAACCTCGCCTTCGTCGTCGTCACCGCCGGCGTCCTCCTCTCCACGCTCCCCGAGCGGCCGTCGACGCCGCTGAGGCTCTGGCTCTGCGGCTACGCCTTCGAGTGCGTCCTTCACATTGCCTTCGTCTACTTGGAGTTCCGAACTGGAATTCGCGACTCCTTCTCTTACACTACCTATAGGTAACTAACTAAACTCTACTTCGAGTTCCGAACTGGAATTCGCGACTCCTTCTCTTACATGGCCTTCGTCTACTCTTTTTTTTTTTTTTTTTTTGCAATTTCTGCGTCAATAATTGATTATTTTGATTTTAATTTTTTTTTCTTTCATCACTCTGGCGGAAATTTTAGTGTATTTCGTCGTTTAATTTTAACTTTTTTGTTTATAGAGGTAACTAATACTCTGTTTCACTAGCACTACTTTCTTTTGCAATTTCTGTCAATAATTGATTATTTTAATTTGCTTTCTTTCATGACTCTCGCGGAAATTTTAGTGTATTTCGTCGTTTAATTTTAATGTGTTTTTTTTAATAAAAAAAATTGAAATCGTGTGTGTTTGAAAACTGTGAACTATGATGAGGAGCTCTGTGATGATGGTGTTGAATTGGTGGTGCGGTGATAATTCATTGCTAGTAATGAGTGAAATTTAAGTTAGGGAGGGTGTGTATGCTGAATTGTGTGTCTAAGGTTGGGAGGGTATAATTATAATTATTATACTAATAAGGTATTAGTCACGGTTATAAATTATAATTATAGTTATTGAATAGCTATTGCTTTTTTAAAATTGATCATGGATTATTATTGTGTATTGGGAGTAGCTGATTGGCCATGATTCGTGAAGCTTACTTGCTGTTCCATTATGGTTGCTTAATTTTGGCGAATTGGTGGAAAGGGAAGTGCTTTTGTTTTACTTGGGGCTGTTTCTGAATCAGATATTGAGACTTGTTCGCGTCGTAGTGATGAACTAAATTTGTTATTTTAGAAGATTCTTACCTCCTTCACACTGTCTTTAGAGTAATAAAGGTCTTCTGTTGTCATGTGTGTTTTGCCTCCTATTCCTTTGCATTGGAAGATAATTGAACTCACGCGCATTTCACTTTCTTTTTTTTTTTTAGTATTGTGAAGAAGCTAGAGCCTATGAACACCCTGGCATCATCTGTTTGGTGGGTCTTTGGATTTTATTGGATTGTTGTGGGTGGCCAAGCACTCTTGGAAGATTCTCCACGTCTCTACTGGTGCGTAAGAACCTTAATTTGGATTTTGTTTTGCTATAGCATTTCTTGTTTTTTGGGGGTGGGGGAGGGGGGTAGATAACAAAAATGATTATGTATGCCAAGAAAGCATAATAGAACTACTCAAGATTTGTACAATTGGTAACCTTTTTTTTTGTTTTTTCTTTTCCTTATGTAAAACAACAGTTTGAAAAGTAAACAAGAATTTTACTTCTCAAAAGTTCCTCCTTACTTGACTCCTTAGCAGGATTAGATAGAAATGAAGATTATACTTAATTTTTTTGGAAAAGAGGATTATTGTAGAATGTTCAGTCTTCAATTGGATGCCATATAATTATATAAATGAGGGGAGTGAAATGAAGAGAAAATTTAATTGTCATATGTCTGCCCATGATTAATTTGTCTTGATGTGTTACTTCAAATCAAATGGGATAAATTTGTAATTTAATGGGCCTTTGACTCTCATGTATAAAAGAAGGAAAGGAAGGGACTGTCTGTAGGATACGCCTAACAATGATAATGCCCTGCACATGTATCAGAGAATGGAAATGATTGTACCAGGGGCAGGGGCCTGGCAATGGAGGTATGAATCTAATCATTAAAAGGAGCAAGGGAGTGGAAGGAATTGATAGGATAGGACTAGGAGAGGGAAGAATATAGTAGCAAGGACTGGTGGCATTTGATAAATGTGGCAGTGGATTTGACAATCATGGGGGAAAAGAACACAAATTGTATATATGAGTGGTACAGAGAAGGGGGGGAATATCATAGAATTTGGCATAGGCTGTGGGAGCCTGGGTGGCCTTTGAAGGACTGCTTATTGCAGCTTCTTAGTGCTCTGTTATTTTCTATCTTTCTTGTTTGTTGCTTCTAGTCTATAGAGGATTCTCTTCTGTTGTATGATTTACGCTTCCTTTGTTAGATAAATAATACTCTGCATTTCAGGTTCTATTTGTATAATCTAAGCTTTTGTCTAACTTTCTCTTTAATTTCTTTTAAATTTTGGGGGAATTGAGATGAAGTTAAACAAGATCCTTTATTGTTTTGGAAAATCATTATTATTTTTCAATTCTCTCTAGACAGCCAGATAATTTACATTTTTCTTGCTTTTCCAATCTTGAAACAATTGATGAAATAAAATATTCCTATTGGTTTAACTAAATAAGTAGTTCAATGATATGACCCATGGTTAGGACTTAGGAGTAACAGGCTTCATTATGTTGAAATTTTGCATTTTAATTCTTAAACTGGAAATTTGGAGTTACCTTTTCCATGACATGGTGCATAACTGCATATAGGAATCTTTTTGGTAAAGGCTCCCAAATTCTTTTTTGAGATAAATTTTGATCAAAAAGTGGGCTCTTGAGGATTTGTAGTTACTATTACTATTTCAAACTAGATCTGTAACTGTCCAACCTGTATGCTTGACTCTGTTTTATTGGGATTGGGCATCTCATTGAGCCTGTTGCTTCAGACTGTCAAAAATGGTCAGCTCCAACCAGAATAAGTAATATAGTTTATTAGTACATATATAACCAATTCACTATCTGTTTGTTTACTTCATCTTCTAATGTAGTTCTTTAGTGTTATGTTTTCAAATTATGTATTGGGTGTATGGGATGCTCAATAATGTATTATCACATTTGTGCAGGTTAACAGTGGTCTTTCTAGCCTTTGACGTACTTTTTATTATCTTTTGCATTGGGATGGCATGTATAGTTTTCTTTGCTCTCTTCTGCATCATCCCAATAATAGCACTAGCTTATGCTATGAGAATCAGAGAAGGTGCATCAGAAGTAGATATCAGGTCACTTCCTATGTATAGGTTTAGTCAGTCAAAATCATTGGTGATGGTTGATGACAACAAGAAGCAACTTGTTAACGGAAGAGTTGATTCATGCAATGGAAGCCATATAAGTGAGCTTTCTCTCCATCCAGATGATTCTGTGAGTGCTGACTGTTCTCATATATCCCATGTAGTAATTATTTGGTGCTAATATCATTTTGTTGTTTGTACCTTGTAACTGATGTCTTTCCACGTTAAATTGTATTCCCTTTAACTGCCTTGTTAATTTTTATGTATTTGGTCTGATCTATCCTTCTTTAATTAGTTGTTACTCTATTGCATTGCAATTTTTCTTTGTCCAGTTCATCTAATGTATTCATGCACAAGTTTTTTTTAATGGAAACTGGAATTTTGCTTTAAGTTTCTGAGCTTCATCATCTCTCACAAGGCTTCTTGTTAAAATATCAATATGCATTTCTTAGTATTACTTTATATTTATAAACCGATAGCAATGACACTTTTTTCAAATTAATGAGACTTTCCTCACACTTTTCTCTTCTGTCTGATTCGGAGCCATTCAATTTGCAATTGCAATATTCTTCTGGTAGAGGATAGGCATTAGTGATGTAACTCATATCTGAACCATTCTCTCTGCACTAAAAAGCTCCCTAATTGTAAACAAAGGCTCTGGGAATTATGTAACTGATGTTTAAGGATTCTTGGTAATGGATTCTTTCAAAAGTGAACTTGGTTGCAATCTGAAATGCATAATGAAAATTGAAGTGAAAATTGACGTAAACTTGTTACAACATGAAACCTACTTACCCTGATTCTTTGTTGCTTTGCATACAGTTGAAATGCATCATCAAACTGGTGAAAGATAACTGAACTGCTTCTGATTATGTTGTAGGAATGCTGTATCTGCCTATGTCCATATGTTGAAGGAGCTGAACTGTATCGTCTTCCCTGTGCGCACCATTTTCATTGTGGATGCATCAGCCGTTGGCTTCAGACAAAAGCAACTTGCCCGCTCTGCAAATTTAATATCCTTAGAGGTGATACATTGGTTTGACCTTTCTGAGATAAAGATTGAACAACGGTGAAGTGCATTATCACTCAACAAACTTGACCTTGGAGAGCCAAAATATTTGATACTCTGCTGACTAGTAATAAGTAGAAAAGAAAAGGAAATGCTCCACCCCCTCAGCTTTTACTGGGTTCTAGTCTTAGTATTAGTTTCCATAAGGCTCTTACATCTTTTAGTATAAAATGTTCTTAATTTTATGATGGGGTATGTATATATTGTTGGACCGTGGAGAAGGTCTCCCCATAATTTGTACTTACAAGGGGCTTTATAAAAACAACTTTTCTGTACAGAAATCCTTTTTTGTTTGAGTACTTCACCCACCTCCACCATCAAATAAATTAGAGACGTATACGTTATACCCTTAAACCTAGAAAGAAAATAGTGGGATGCCAATGGGAAAAGGGTGGTTAGGAACCAACCTTAAGCTAATTTTTCCGTTTGGTCTTTAAAGTACCATTAGATGTTTTGTACTCGGTCATTCGATTGTGAACTAAGTTAACGAAGTCTACAGCATGTATTCATTTTGGAATGCATTGCCCTGCCAATTGGTAAGTGCAGAATTTTGATTCCAAAACAAGGATCGAGTACTATGTGACGAGCAAAACATTGACAGATCGGCAGAGACAAAACGTGAAACACGAACTCTTCTACAAGCTCCCAAAATTTTGAAATAATGAACTCAATATTTGGTTTTCCTTAGATTCACTTAAAGATTTTGATGAACATATGGATGTTGCATTTGAGAGACTTTATGAAAATAGTTTATGATGTCTATGAATTATCCTATTTTCAATAACTTATTCAGAATAACTAACAATAATAACTTACAACTTATGTAAAAAAAATTATCCTATTTTCGTTTTATATAATAAGTATTTCTTTAATAAATCATTAATTAAGTTATTTACCAAAACATTATATCAAGGTAAATTCGTATCAGCCCCAAACGAAAATGAGATAACAAGAATTCGGTTCTGCAGTTCTGCTTAAATTCACTCCAGAAATTTGAATAAAGAAAAAGAATGGGCATTATTACATTTGGGAAAAACAAGCCAGAGTAAGCTGTTTTTGAATTTGAATTTGCACTTGCTCATGTTAAACTCCAACGACCTAGGAAAGTGGGATTGACATAAAAGGAGTGTTTGGATAGGCATTTGAATTCCCATATGTTCACACTTTCTGATAGAGTAAACAGAGAAGCAAAAATGTTGTGTCTTGAGAGTATAATGTCAGTTTAAGTTGGGAAGAACTGTTTCCATACACACTAAATCATCAATACACTGGCATTATAACTTGTTCCATTCCTCAACTTCCTTCTCAATTAAATGGCATTGTTTGTTCTTTACTGATTTGCTTTCAAGTAAATAGTATATATATCTAATGTGTAAGGGTTTTTAAACTGTTATTTCATCACAAATTATCAAGTATCAACAACGACAATAATAAAATCTTATCCTGCTAGGTGAGATTGGTTCATCACAAATTATAATGTATAATAAATTTGTTGAGTTTCACAATAACTAGTTCAAAAGTCATTCATGTCATACTTTTCTAATTACTAGTCAACAATTTAAACATTGTACAACAACTAAACTCTTTGTTTTCATTACTTAACCTGCAAATAACTCTTGAAAACAAATTCCCAAGCAATCTAAAACACCAGGGATTTCATAAAGGTGGCATTTGATCATCCATTTTGTGTTCATATTAAGTTCCATCCATTTTGGTGATATGGCAATCATGTTAACATGGATTCCAAATCAAAACCCTAATTCACCAAATTGGGAACAGCATCATTGATTGAAAATTAAGGAAATTATCAAAATACACAATACACATTAATTTCAAAATAAAATGAGAAAATGAACAATGAAGCTTAAATAAACCTGCAAAAAAAAGCACATTGAAATTGACAATCATACATTCTTCAACTTCTTCATCTTGGAAGGTGGCCATCTACCCTTCTTTCTCAACTTGCGTTTTCGAAGAAGCCTTTTCCGTCTCAACCTTATCTTCTTCGCCAGCTTCATCCTCAGCTTCTGCTCCTCTCTCTCCTTCACCTTCGACTCCAACGGAAGTTTCTCCACGGAGTCGCCGCTCTCTTTTTCGCTCTCCGCCGGAGGAGGAGGCGGCGACCCACCCTCCACAGCCGAACTCGCGTCCTCCGCGGCGGCGGAGACAATCCCCGACTCAGTCCTCCTTTTGGGTGTCGAGATTCGAACTCCGTTCAAGGGCTTCGTGGGCAGAATCACGTGTGCTCTTGAAGCTGTCACAGTTCGAGAAAATTAAGAATAAATATAAAAAAAAACATCACAATGAAAGAAAATCGGAGAAAATAAGGAGAAAGAAGAGTGGAAGGGTAGAGTTTGGTACCAGTGGTGGTGGGAAGAGCAAAAGTGGAAGAAGAGGGGAGTAATGGTGAATGGAGAGGGGAGAGTGTGAAGGAATTGAGAGAGAGAAGAGCCATTTTTGTTTGGGGAAAGGAAATGAAGAAGAGAATTAGAATTGGGATTTAAGGATAAGCTACGCCATGTTGATGTGATGTGTGGGTGTGCTCTTCACCCACACCACTCTCTCTATCAACAAAAATACTCATCAATGAGCTAACTCTTTGTTTCGTAAGGATAGTTATATCTTAGGGATTACAATTTTGAACTTTTAAGAGTGTTTAGTGTTTATATTAGTTGTTGTTTTTTGTTTAGGGTTTAGATTAGTTGTTTTAAAAAAAAACAAAATATGCTTAAAAAATAAGATTGTAAATAAAAGTTAAAAACAAAATATGCTTTAAAAAAATCTAATGACATTCTCTTTTCCAATATTTTCTCTATGATGACTTTAAACTTATTGAAAATCAATAATTATTTTAATGAGTTAGACATATCATTAATCATTTTATCTTCTAATTTATATGAAATTAACTAAAATCAGTAATTTTTAACAAACTTCAACCAATCAAAAGAAAAAAATATTGAAAAGAGAATATCACTGAAATTCCTCATGTTTAAAATGAAAAGTTACTTTTGCTGAAAAGGAAAAATTATTAGATTGGTACTGTAAATGCTATAAATAAAAACGTTAAAATATACTTTTGTTGTTACAAATTTTTCATATATTTTATATGTAAAAAATGATTTATAATGGTTATTCTTTAATTTGATTTAAAAAATTATACACATGATAAATTTCTGTTGGATGTCTATATAAATATATCTTACACACAGTACATAACCATTTTTCTCATAAATTAAACTGTTAAAAAAATTATTTGAGGCTTTCAAATTTTAATTATAAATATATTATACGAATATAGATAGAATTGGATGGTATGATACTCTACAAAATTATGTGGGTAAATTACCTATACTCAAACCCAAAGGCGTGTAATGCATAAATACCCCGTCCATTATGGAAGATTACGATACCCATTGAGTCAGAATCCAGTTACCATCCTATTTTGATGATAAAGAAGACCATAAAGTAATCCAAAATTTTTTGAATAAATAACATTAACATCAAAGTCAACTTGCTCCCCCGTATACAACCATCAAAATTTCACAGAAATCTTTCTTATGGAAGCATATGAGAGCGAAATAAGAGGGGATAAGTGCAACAAAACCCACTGCTCCAGCACTGCAGAAAAAAAAAATACAAAACTTAATACTTCAATCAGATGATCTTTTTTTTTTTTTCTTTTGTAGAGGAAAAATGTCAGAATAGAACGACATCTATAATTAATTATGATATCACAGGTATATTTCTATTGTAGATAACTGATTTGAAAAAGAAATTAGAAATAAAGAAAGCAGTGAAACTCACCACAGAAAGCAATGGTCCCTGCTTAAACTTCCCGTGAAATGAAAACGAGATTGGCTTTGGATTGTCTCCAGGCCCTCTTATAAATCCTCTAAAACATATAATTGGGGGGG
>CM023943.1:20829633-20873018 GCA_013407115.1 Glycine latifolia
ATCAAATTTCAAAATTTATATTCAAATTCAAAGTGATTAAGGTTTAAGAAAATATATATAGAGTAGGAATGAAATTTGTGGGACATAAAATAATTAATATCTTCAAAATAGTATTTGGCAAAATAATAGAATGCTTAATTTAAAAAAATCCAACATCAAAACAAAAAAAATGGGACATAAAATAACAGAGAGACCAGTAATTGGACCATTTTCAACCATGAACTCACATTAATGATGTAGATATAAGAGGAGTCCTTCTTGTATCATATATGGCGATCAGACCCCTGTACATATCCTCTCCACCTTTAAAAGACACAGCCAATCGCTCCCCTGAATTATCCCATGCTATCTTTTCAATTCCCTGACTGAATGAAATAATATAAGATAATCAATAATCACATAGTTTCCATTTTCCAACAATAGCAAACATGATAACCATTATCATGCAGATTCAAAGACCTCAAGTCACTATTTGAAAAGATAACACAACCCCGTTGTCTGATGGCTACTTTCTGAAAAAATTACATTGCATTTAAGACATGACATAATTCCCAATACTCATTCCTCTCCATAACATAATTCCCATATTCATTAAAAGACAACAAAGGAATATGACCAATCTAGTCAAGAACACAAAACAAAGGATACCTTAGAGGTGTATTTGTTAAGTGTGGGAGTGAGAAAATGAAAGTAAATAAATAAAAAAAGTTAAAAGAAAAGAATTCCTTTAGCCAATTTAATTTGCGTAAGCAAAGATGCCGATTCTAGGATTTGAGCTCATAACCTCCAGGTCACAAGACTTGGCCTCATATACCAATTTAATTTACGGAAGAAGAAAAAAAAAGTGCAGCCAATCACATTCCAGAGCTACAGAGCATATGTAAATCGGTCCATCTCAGAAGAACATTCATGAATTCCTCTATCAGATCAAGGGCACAATGTCCGGGATCTTCAACTTCAACCAAAAGATTCCATAATTGAAATCATACTTTGCTGTAGCAATACTTGCCAGTTTGCTTCCCTCAAAAACGAAATCTTAGCACAAGGTCAATCAATATAGATAAAAATATTTAGAATTCACTCTAGATAGTAAACAATTCAACCAAGCCAATCATGTTGTCATCTTTTTTCTATTTTTAATTATAAATGAAAATGGCCACCAACCAAGCAACAATTAACTTAAATTTGCTCGAGAAATCCAACAATAGGACCAATACACAGACATGTACATATAGTACAAAATCTAAAATAAAGATCTGCAACCCCACTTTAATTCAAGCATACAAATCAGAATTTCACTATCATAGACCAGGAGGAGAAAAGACTAAAACAGCTGGTGATGAAAAATGTATGTTATTACAGTCTTTTATTCCAGTCCTAAGAAAATGATCAGAAGGAATTTAAAATAATAATAAGACTTTAGGATCACAAACATTCAAAGAATTATTGAACATAAAAACATAACTTCATCTCTACCTGCCTGTCAATGATAATATTTCTGGCAAATCAACAGGTAACAAATGTGCATCTGAAAAGTCAACAATGAGTAATTATCAATATATAAGATTTCAGAAGAAAAAAAATCCAAAATATTTGAAAAAATGCAAACCATGAGTGTTACAACCA
Organism: Glycine latifolia; assembly: GCA_013407115.1. Classification (NCBI taxonomy): domain Eukaryota; kingdom Viridiplantae; phylum Streptophyta; class Magnoliopsida; order Fabales; family Fabaceae; genus Glycine; species Glycine latifolia. The sequence continues at coordinate 20,831,260 of CM023943.1, forward strand.
CATATATTAAAAATGAACAGAACAGGGAAGTATGAATTTAAGTTAAAACTAGGACTTCAAACAGGCATAAGAATAACCAGATCAAAATTTCATTGTATGCTTCCATTAAGTTAGCAGACTGATATGATGTGCAAGCACCCTAATATCCTTGCAAATGAGTTCATGCAACTCCATTACAGGGAACATTTCAGTGGTAGACCATGAACCAAATATAACTTTCCCTCTTAACACTTGACATAATTTTTACAGTGTTTCACTCTCCTAATACATGTATGCCAAAAAGTTATACACATTTTAATAATAAATCCACATCTCAAATATCAACAGTTCACTAATCCAATCAACTTGATAGTTTCTGTTGATAAATATAATGGGTTCCGTGTTCTGAGAAGTTCTCTAGTAGAGTATGCATTACTTGCAGCGCACCCAAAGTAGAGGGCATATGTGCTTTTCAAGGTCATAGTTTTTAGCATGGAGATTTTCGGTTACAATCAGACATCACATTTGGGAAATATATTTTACATTGTTCCATCTCAATCACCCTTTTTCCTTTTCCATCCAACTCAAAATTTATTATGGTAAAAGAGCATTACAGCCAGTACTATTCGTCAAGGTCTTTGCTGTCTGTTTTTTTGTGGTCAGCATTCACTATAAATAGACTTGTTAGTTCATAGATTTTGTCACATTTATACCAGACCTTAATAATAAATATATTCTATATCATATCCTTGTCTCTCTATTTTCCCTTTTCAATTTAGCTCCTGTATTTCAATGCCCCATTTTCATTTTTCCAGTATTAACATAGCAAGATACAAAAACAATAAACAAATTAACATAAGATCTTGGAATGAAAAGGTCACATACCTAATGATGGAGGCTTTGATGCAAAGTGAATAGATCCCAAAGTTGACGATTCAGAAAATGCAAGAAGTATCATCCGCCCATCTGGATCCCATGTTGCACCCTGATCACACAATTGAAAGTAGAAACCAGATCAATACAAGTATTATTTGATAGCCATCAGACAAGAAAAATTACGCTACCTCCATTAAAATATTTATGCAGTCCAGATCAATACAAGTATTATTTGAGAACAACCTCCATTAAAATGTTTATACAAGTATTTTCACATTCATCAAACAGACCCTTAGTCTTTCTCGTTCCTTGTACATTTCCCAATTCTGAGAATTTCATATCCAAAACCTCCTGGGAGGAAATGCTTTATTTGTTGTAAAAAAAAAATGTTTGGTTATAAATCTAGAACGCTAAGAAAATAACTCAGAAGATAAAAAGGCATATGTGAAGATCAACTCCCTAGATAAATTTTTTTATTCCATGTTTGTCTTAAAGTGGGTGATGGTTCTAGCATCATGCTCTAGAAGCTTCTCTCTGGGATGATCAATCACCTCTCTTTCACGGCACCACAATGTGATACAAAATTTCAACACTTATTGCCAATTACATTATAAGTTCTGAATCTTTCCGCCTTAGTTGAATCTATCTTTGTGTCCTGATAGGAGGGTTTGAACTCTTTGATTCTACTAATACATTCAACCTATGTTATCAATAGCGGACGTCGCGCCCGCGATCTCGGCGAAGCGGACATGTGCCGCTACAATGGGTAGAGTAGCGGTGCGTTTCACTGTTGCGGCTGTTGCGCCCGCGACAGGGGGGTAGCGGAGCGCGCGCGATCGCAGTGACGCGTCCGGGATTCTGTCATCCTTCTCGTGCGACCTTCGTTCCCTCACTTCCCTGCGAGCGCAAACCTCCGACGATTCTACCTGCTCCGGCCAGCGGCTCTTCCTTCTCCGGTGGCCTTGTCTGGAGTCGTCTCAGTCTCCGACATCTCTTTCTTCTTCTCTGGCGGCTCTTTCTTCTCCTTCTCCGTCGCACTCCAATCACAAACCAGACCTAGAACAGAGGATGCGCAATCCAGACAGGGACAGAAACGCGAACCAGAGCTTGAACGAGTGCTTTGAACAGAAAATGAACAAAAGAGAGAGAGAGAAATGAACAGTAACTGCATTTCTTTATTTCCAAAGAATGAAAAATTAATTACAAAGCTGTACACGTGAGGTATATATAACCTCTTACCACTAACTTGATGAAACATCACTAAGTAATTGACAGCTGCACTTACAGCTGTGTAGAGTACATAAAAGGCCAATTACTAACTACAGCCTTGCTAATTACTAACTACAGCTTATTTGCAAAGTAATACTTTCCTTTTCTTTAATTCTGTTTCTTCTTTTTTTTCTTTTTTCGTTTTTGTTTCTTTTTTTTTTGTCTTTTTAATTCTGTTTCTTTTTTTTTTGTCTTTATATTTTTTGAATTTTAATTTCTAGAAATTTAGTTACATTTGGCTTTAGAGGGTTCAAGACTTACTTTGTAGAATTGTTTCTTTGACTTTTATTGACATCTACTATTCTACTTTATATTTTGCTTAAGAGTTTTTATTGTTAATGATAATTAGTGCATGAATTTTTAGTTATATTTCTCTTTTTCAGCTTATATATTTATATTATAAATTTTTTAATACATATATAAAAAAATAGCGGTCATCCCGCTATCCGCTATCCCGCTATCCCAGTTTTGAGGACGGCCGCTCTGCTCCGCTATCTGGGATTGATAACTATGCATTCAACAGCAACTAGATTTACAGGTTTTGGTAGTTCGATACAGGCTAACAAAGCAAAGTTTGTGGAAATACATTTCTTAAGTTAATTAATACAAATAGTCAAATGCATGCCTTTTTTTTAATTTGGGGAGTGGGGGCAAAGGGTGGAAAGGTGGTAACAATAAGAAGGGTTTGTTTTTCAACAAGAAGTTTTCCATTTTGATGTGCTATAAAATATGATTCTTAATTGGTTTCTATGTTGTTCGTTGCATGAGTTTATTTAAAGAATTCCTATGCTATGTGGGGGAATTGAAGGGCTTTATGCTGGGCCCAATTTAAGTGGACCCGAAACTGAAGAAACATCAGGAGGAAGTTACGTAGTCAGAGCTGTTATAGCTATACAGTTATTATAAATAGGAGTTTGTTAGGGGAAGATTGTTCTTTTCTTCTATGTTAATTCAGCTCCTAACACTTTATTAATCCATGATCTTCTCCATGGTTTCTTCTAAGGAGGAGGATATCCCAATAATCCCATCCTCCCACCATGGACTTTCTTTCTTGGTAATAAATTCATTTTTAGTTACAAAAACAACATTATTGTCCCAAAGTCCAAATAAAAAAAGGAGTATATTACTGGAAAGCTCTTACATTTTAAACACCAACCGAAGAATTTTAGCACTTGCATACTATTGAAGATACTTCTTTTTACAGTATCAACATGTTGTCAAACATATCCAAACACACACAAAGGTTAAGGACTAAATGTCATCTTAATATAAATATAAATAGGTCATCAAAGAGCATCAATACATGAATGTAAACTCCATATACCTTGACAAAACCACTAGTTGATGACCATAGTTCTGATGTCCATGTGTTTGTTTCCCAAAGATAAAATGTTCCGTCACTGTATGAGAACATAATAATGAGGTTGTGAATAAACAGTACATGTTCAATAAATAATTCATATTTAGCATTTTGCATTACAATTTTGAAGCAAAGAAATAATCTCCAGTAGGTGACCACTTCAGCATTGATATGCCTCCTAATCCACGTCGAATGGGTGTTCCCACACCTATAAATAATATGGAAAACGACCAGAAATTCAAATGGATATTACAAAGTAAAGTGAAAACAACTTAAGTGAGCAAAGATCTTTGTACCTTGAGCAAAATCCCATACAGTGAATGAGGAGCTTTCATATGAAGCAGATGCTAGGTATGTGAAAATAGGTTAAGAAAGAACAGTTGTGTACTAGCAATTTAAAATTTAAAAAAAAAATGTAAATATCTTCTTTCGTTGGTCATAATCATAGATAAAATATCAATAAAGTTCCTACTGAATCTTGTACAGTCTTTACAGAATCCAAAAATTTAAAATTTATATAGATTAAGTTTGTCAAACTCTAGTTAAAGTGAAATTGTGGAGAGAATAGACTTGTCTCAAAAAATCACTGACTTTGCCTAATACCTACTTCCATAAATAGCTAATTAAGAATCCATATATTTATATTCATAAAAAAAATTATGACAATTCAAAAAATAAAAAGGAAAAAAACTTATAATAGATCCATATCAAGCAACACAAACCACAAATTCATAATTTAATATCAGGAAAGCAGGAGGGGGGGAGGGGGTATTATACTGTCATATTCACACATAAGTAATCAAAAGCACAACATAAAAAGTGAAAAATAAAATAAAATTGTGCAGCATTTTCAAATTGCCCATCATTGTCACCACTCAAGTTTATTTCTTAAACTTGTAAATTTGACAACCATGGCTAATATTTTTGGTGTACTTACTGTGAAAAGCAATTTAGAATCATACAGCAGCCTCTCTTACAAAAGAAAGAAACAGAACAGCAATATTCATATTTGGGAAACGTGTAGCAAAACCTGACAATAAGAAGCACTTTTTGACATTAATAAGGATATCTTCCATCTGGACTCCAAGTGAGAGCACTAACATGCTCATCATATGGACTACGAAGAAAATCGACCAGGATATACCGATTCCCTGAGCTTCTAGACAAACCTCCTAAAAAGGAAGCAGCTCCAGATCTAACAGATGCAGGATTTCCAGGATAAGAAGCAGCCCACATGCAAATTCCACCCCTGCAACAGTACACCATATTCCAGTAAACAAGAAAGCATATTCTCAACCAATTGACATTGCATTGCCATAACAACCACACACAAGAAAGACAAAACCTCACTTGCAACCCACAGCAAGCATTTTCCCACCATTGGGCCTCCACTCCAGCACTCTAGCATCTCTCTGCAACTCATTTGTCAAAATACTTGGATCCTTCCCCTCTATTTATAATTTCAAAGTACCAATCAGCATTTACTGAACATAAACCTCTATTACACAACAACTAAAAAAATAACAATAACTAAGCCTCATTTGGATAAGTTTTTCAATAAGTTAAAATAAGTTCCTCCCATAAGTTAAAATTAGCTTATCTGTAAGTTCCTTCCTCAGAAGTTCTGTCTTTTAACTTCTATAAATTAGCTTATTCGTAAGCTAATTTTAACTTATAGGAGAAGCTTACTTTATATAACTTTCTTATTTTGGTCTCCTATAAGTGCTTTGTTGATTAAATTTATCCAAACAGGACCTAAAGTAAGTTGCCAATAACATGTCTCATGATCATAACAAGTACCAGATTCTTGGTAATCACGAACTAAAACTTGTGTTGGGGTAGAGATAAAAGCAATTATATGCTTATTAGGGTGCCAGCTTACTCCTTGGAGATCAACCTCCGGCAACAAATGCACCTACACACAGCACAACAATTAACATCTAACTAACAATACACTATAAAATCACAATAAATTACACTGTAATGCAGGCAGTGATGTGAATTAAGCTTAGCATACATCGTTAGGGTAAAAGAGGCGTCCGAGATAGCTGTTCACAAACCCATGCAAGAGTGCCACCGGACCTTTCCTCTGAAAGCTTTCTCCGGCGGCTGTCGCCGTCGTTGTTGCACCTTCCTGATCGGAAGCGTCGTTCTCCAGATTGTGAAACGGGACGGGACTGAACACCAATCCCTAATATCAATAAATAGATAAATAATAATATTAATAAATAAAATCGGGAAGTGAGTGGAAAATCGCGGGAATTGGGGAATGTGTATTGATGCGAATAGTTACGAGGATTTTTCCGTAGGTTTGGTTGGCTCGATCATCGGAGAGGGCGTCGACGGTGACTGCAGATTTGGAGAGAGAAATTCAGAGTTAGAGAAGCAAAGCGGTAGAGAGAGAGAGAGAGAGTTACTTACTTAGGTCACGATTGACTTCGCAGAGAGAGAGTGAACCAAGAGGAGGGAAGGAAACCATGTTTGGTTTCCCGTCAGAGAGAAAGAGAGTAGGGTTTTAGCTTTAAAATGGATTCACTGATTCAGCATAAAATTCTTATCCGTTTTCCCGCTTTTTCTTCTATAATTCAACACCTCCCAAAAAAAGAGAAAAATAAATCAAGGCACCTTTCAATCCTTCATGTGTCTGTGAGCAATATAGCTAGCAACTAGCAAGTGTAAATAGTGAAAAAGAAAGACATCAAATTGAAATAGCAACCTTCATTATTTACTTATAAAAAAATCCAACACCCACCTGTTGTATTATATTGATTTTTTGTTAATTTAAATGATATATAATAAATAATAGCATAAAAATTATATGATTTATATATTTTTATCCATTTTTTGTTTACTATTTTTATTTTTATTTTATTTTATTTCTTTACTTCACTTCTATTTTTTTAATCATATTATAAATGTAAAGTATCTAACTTTAAAACTTTGACTAAAAAATGTGAATACACTCACATCAACATAAGTTTAGTATTTTACTTCTAGTTCAAACATTATAGACCAAGTAAAAAATTAATCAAAATGTATGTAGTATATATAGAGCAATTATTAGGATAAATATATTTTTTATTCAAACTTAGTTACTAAAACCATTTGATTTTTTTTTGATACTTAAACCATTTGATTTTCTAGGACAAGTATTGATGTTGAAAAAACAGACAGTATATTTTGGCGTTCCTTGTATATGACTACATTTTTTTTTTAAACATATTTGTTGGAGAAATAAAAAACTACTTTCACAAATTGGTATGCATAGAAAATACTACAGTACTGTACTAAACTCTGTTTAAATTGTAAAATTATCAAAAACTACATAAAAAATCGTTGCCTTCTTCAGGTGTAAACCTCTTGAATCCGTTTTTCTCTCTGTTTCTTTCTTTGTCTTCCCTTCCCTTACACCAGTGTCTTCTGCAACTCTCAAAGCAAAACATTTTCCGACACAGTATAAGCGCAATGCATAAACAACCATGAATCCACGTTTCACCGCTGCATAATTTCCATCCCATGAGCCTCTCGTGCATCCTCAGACACAAAATCTTCCCTCCACCCCGCTCCCCCTTCACCCTCTTCATTCAACGGCGATGGAAGAAACCCACCATCTCTGCTCAAACCCGCTTAGAAGACAGAGTCCGAGATACCCACTTCGACACACTCACTTCCCACCTCAAAAGACTCGACCTCGTCCTCAAAACCCACAATCTCATGTCCGCGCGCAAGCGCGGTCCTTTTATCTCCCTCACCCTCCTCTCCCGCTGGCGAAACATCCTCGGACTCACGGTTCCCGTGGGCCCCTTCCTCCACAAATACCCCCACGTCTTCCACGTGTTCGTCCACCCCTTCAGAAAAAACACGTGCTGCAGGGTCACCAAAAGGATGAAAGAATTGATCTTTCTCGAATGGGTGGTGGTTAAGCAGAATGAAGCCGAAGCTGCGAAGAGGGTGAAGAATGATGTCCGTGAATGGCACGCTTCGTTTGCACGCCTTAAGGTTGATTAAAAGAGAATTGGGTCTCCCTGAGGATTTTAGAGACTCCATTCTTGGAAGGTATGATCGATATTTCAGATTGGTTGATTTGGAGGTTGTGGCATTGGTTGATTGGGACGCCGAATTGGCGATGGCTCGGGTTGAGGAATGGAGGGATAGGGAGTATACTGAGAAGTAGTTGAGTGAGTTCGAGACCAAGTTCGCATTCCCCGTTAGCTTCCCAACCGGGTTTAGGCTCGAGAGAGGGTTTAAGGAGAGGCTGAGGAATTGGCAGAGGCTTCCTTACACCATGCCTTACGAGAGGAACGAGGTTGTTCGGGTGAGGACGTGTGGAGGGATCGAGGGGTACGAGAAGAGGGCTGTGGCTGTTCTTCATGAGTTCCTGAGCTTGACTGTGGAGAAGATGGTCGAGGTTGATCGGCTGGCTCATTTTCTGAGGGACTTTGGTATCGAAGTTAATGGGCGTGAGTTGCTGCTGAGGCATCCTGGTATATTTTACTTGTCTACTAAAGGGAAGACTCTAACTGTTTTTCTTAGGGAAGCTTATAGGAAAGGGGGGTTGGTTGAGCCGAATCCCGTGTATGAGGCACGTAGGAATATGTTGGATCTTGTGTTGTTAGGGTGTAGGAAAACCAGACAATTGTTGGCTTGTGATGATGTGTCTAATAAGGAAGAGAGTAATGCTGTAGTATGTGAAGTGAATGAGGAAGATGAAAGGCAAGGAGATTGGGTGATTCCTTTCTTGGAGAATAGATCCCCTTGATCATTTGGAGAAATTGTTAACATGGCTTATTGAGTTCATTGCCTTCTGCTTTTGTTACCCTGTGCAATGTTTTATTTGCATTCTATTGATCTTGATATATCACTTGCCAATTGCCATGTGAAATCTCCTGATTGTTGCATGTTCTCCATGCATACTAGCTCTTAAATAACAAACATTTACCATCAAGGCATTTTACACCTGCCCAATTGGTTCTCTCTGACAGGACCTATGGCTTGGCTCCTATATACTTTTCGTAGCTCCACTTTTTTCTTTTTACCTTTGATTCAATTTCAAATTGTTAATCATCCTGTAGAATAGCTCTAGAGTGTTATGTTCATGGAGGTTCTTGCACAAGAGGCTTAGAACATCGGGAAGAACAAGTGTGCTGAAAATCTTCTCAAGAAGAAAGAGGGACTTCAGACCTTTTTACCTCTTCACTGCAGAACAGGTTATGCACTGTGCACCTATACAGCAATATTTTACCCAATGTTTTTGTCTTTGGTTGATATTCTACTAACTCAAACTTGTTGGACCAAATGATTACGATATAATGATGTTCAATTTCATCTTTCCTGTTGTATTAATAGGTGAATTACTCAATATTCTAGGGATTATATAGCCTTATGCTTCCCCTTGCTTATTTATCTGTTGATTAGATTCTGATCAGTTCTTTGAACATTTTATTAACCTCATGGTTAGAGTTTGAGTCATCACTGATATTGTTATCATTTAGTCATTCTCCTCATTTGTCCATCAAAATTGTTCCATTTGTATTCATTATTTTCTGCTAATTACAGTTAATTCATCCATTTTGAAATCAAATGGCCAAGTGAAAGTGGATGCCAGTTAGCTGAAAAACCTAATTTCCGTTCTGATTTAGGCCTTTGGGCCAAAGGACTAATTCATTCTAAAGCTGATAAATAATAAAGTACTTTAAATATTTAAAAGTGTACACACTAAGAGCTGATAAATGTTGAAAGACCTTAGCAATTAGCATTATAGGGATCAATATTTGATTTTTCTTAGTGATTCTTAAGTGATTTCCTGGCTTCAAATCAACTTATACATGAGTGAAATCACCTTTTACACACTTCAGTACTTGTGATTTTAAAGTCTTTCATCAATAATGTTGATGTTAGTGTCACATTATACTTCCTACAGGATAATATTTAATTATTGATTCTGTTTAAGACTTTCAACTTCAAATAGCCTTTGTTTCATCAGATATTGAACTTGTCTTCTAATATTATGCAGATGAAAAATTAAGGCCAACTCTGAACATGTTGAAAAGTGTGGAATTTCAGAAATTTCATGGTGTTATGTTATCTGCCAGTTGGTTAGCTTAGTGCTCCAAGTCTTCTTTCTGTTGTGAGGCATTTTTAACTCACATTTATTGTTAAATGGTCTTATGGTGATGTTATCATGTTAACATGTCATGTTATTGGAACATTTGCTTTAGTGGCTTGGCCTAAAGCTTGGGTAAGAAATTTCTGTGTTCGGAGCTGTACCCAAATTTTGTTTATCAGATGATGTGTTACTGACACACTGTGACACTGGTAACATATTATGTCTCCTTAAGGATATTTTAAATCTATTTGGGGATCAAAGACATTTAAATTGTATAATGGACAGGAGGAAGCATTCATTAAGCTCAATGCCTATTTTTTAAGGAGTTGCCTTTTGTCGGGCTAAGTGCTGCCTTGGCCATATACTGTTTCAGTGTAATTTTTATAAAAAAAAATTATGTATGAACAACTAGTCTTGGTTTATTTATAAAAGAATGTTGAAACGAGTGAAATTTTTAATCTCGGAATTCTAAATATCCAGCATTTTCCATTACATAACTGAAAATGCTGGATAATGGGTCTAATGTCCAAAAAGCAAGGATTTGTTTGCTTAAGATGACCCGAGGAAGTGTAGGGTGTTTGCAGAGACACTTGCTAAAATGAATGGTGTTACCATTGCTCTCCCAAGCAGCCTGATGTTGACCAAAGTTTAGATAAACTCACTTTAGAACCTTTATTTTCTTGAAGCTTAGGCAAGCATCTGTGACTCCTGTCTGTGCTTCTAGTTAGCTTGATTGTGTACAATCATGCTAGGACCTACGTTTCAGTATGTATGATAATGAATATGATAAGAGCACTAAGAAATGATGGTGCAATGCAACTAGCAAATGATATCTGAAGAAGCCTATGGCTATGATACTTTATGAAGGTTTTCTTCTCTTCCTCTCCTTGTATTTTGAATGTGAAGTGCTTATGCAGTGACTAGGATGCATATGTATATAATTGTATATTGTAAATTGTAGATTGGATTAGATATCTCCAGTAACATCACTGATTTGCACTTTGATCCGTTCAAGTTACATTCTTATTGTAGATAATGGTGTTCTTAGGGTATGTACGAGGGTTTAACTTTTAAAAGGGAAAGGAGAGGACGATTTTAATTTTCTAACAAATATTTGTTAATTTGATATTTTTAAAATAAAAAATAATATATTAACAGAAACTTAGGGTCCCTTCAGTAGAGGAAAATGAAATGAAAGTTTTTAAATAAAAGTGAGTCTCACTTTATTGTTTATTTCTTTTCAATTTTTTTTTCACTGGAAACGAATGGATCCTTAATGTGTTAATTTATTATATAAATATCATATAGTTTTCTCATCATTTTAGAATATTGTTATCTCCTTTATTTTCTTTTAAAACTCAACTTCCAGACATATCCGACTGGGCCATTGTGAATGTCTTTGCCTACTATTCGTAAACCAAACACTATTAAAAGTAATAGGGAAAATGCGTATAAACGTATTACTAAAAGTTATAAAATTTGTATAAAAACATAGGTAGTCATTGCTGTGGAGTTTTATGAGAGATGCGGAAGCGAAAATTTGCACATCAGGAAACAATTTTATATAAGGAGAAAATGGCTTGCATGAAGAAATTGGCTGCTAACTAATGAGTCTGGGCTGGTTTTTTCAAAATAAATAAGTATTATCGCTGTTGTAGTTATCATTCTAAAAAAAAAAAATTATTCTGATTGACGTTGTTTTATTGTTGTTTTCGTACGAACTCAATTAGGGGGGAAAAATAATAGGAGGTTTTTCGGTTTATGTAGACTTTTAGTTATCGTGACGTTTTAATTGTTAAAAAAAGTCCTTCATTGATCATTTAAAGTAGCTGTCATGTAATTTTAATATTAATTTGAATACATTGAAAAATAAAAGTATATAAAATGTTTTTTTTAAGTTCAACGTCAGTACTTTTAAGTTGCATATTTATTTCATTGTGATAAATAATCTATTTAGTAGTAATAAGCATATGTGAAATTTCGGACTCCAATATAAGTTACAAATAACATAATTTTAATTTATATATTAAACTAAAATCTGGTCCAGTGGTAATGTTAGTATAATTAGAGAGAAAGAGTGGGGATTCAAATTTCAAACATCTTACTTAGTGTGTTTAGTTTATCGTTAAAATATTCCCAAATGACCTTTGAATTAAAAGTTATGAATTCATATTTCTCACAAAATTTACTTAAAAATGTGTGTACATAAAATTAAATTATTATGAGCGACAATTCTAGAAAAACATGATATTACATTTTTACTACTTTCTTTTCCCATCATTTGATTTGTAGCTAAAATAAATGACTCACATGTTGTTGAAATGGAAGACCTTTCTTTTTGTATTGTAATATTAAAATAAAGTTGATGTTATGTTTTTCTTTGTTTCAGTCAGAAGATTACTCTGATATAGATAAGTATCACCCATTATCCTAAAAAAAAAGTTTAAACATGGAATTAGGTACAATTGCTTATTTTTAGGTGTGTTAAGAAGTGTCTAAGTTTGATTTTATAAATTCCTTTACATTTTGCTGTTTCTTATGTTGGTGTCTTTATCAGTGCTTAGTTTGCTTTTAGATTGAATTTTTTGTTTTTGAACATTTTTTTCAATCTCTTATTTTCAACTATGGTAAACTTGGTTATAAGATATAATTGTTTTCCTTGACCATAATTGTTTTCCTTGACCGATTATATAAATTTTTATATATACAGGAGGATGTTGTATTTTTTTCACATTTAAAAAATTCAAAAAATAAAAAAATAAAAAAATAATAATAATAAATAAATAAATAAATATATATATATATATATATATATATATATATATATATATATATATATATATATATCAATAGGTTGCTGTCTAAATCGTCGAAGACTAAATAAGTATTTGTCTATATTTTAAAGATCAAATTAGCACAATTAAATGCTAAAAATATTTATAACCAACCAAATCAAACAAATTTTATTAATCATAATGGTTAGATTGATGATTTTGATCATAAAAGAAATTCTTTTTTGTGAAACATTTTCTTACTGGATAAATCAATATACATAATAGTATATGAGTTTTAAGATTTATGCATCAATAATATAAAATAATTTTCTATTATTATTTAATTATAAATTATTATTTGAATTATTTCAAGATAATTAATTTAAGAGAAATATTAATAACACATGTTTTTTTTAATGATTGATTAAAATTTGTTAAAAATTACCAAAAAAATCATGAATCTCACATCTTATTTAATAATTTTCTCTCCTAATTTTTTAATTTTCTGTCAATCATAAAATGTGCCTTAGGAGGAAAGAATTATAGAAAATATTGTTAATATTCATGTTATTTTAAAAGTCAATAAAAACTTAAACTTATGAATCTAACTTAAAATAGGTGAATTGTTATAGATCTTCAATTAGCATCGAGATCAAACAAAAAAAGTCAACAAACTTAGTGAATTGTGACTCGATAAGCATTGCTTTTCTTGTCTACCGTGAAACATAGAGTTGTTCACTGGTTGGCACGGAGGTGCAGAATCAATGTAGCGTTTAGTCTATACACAAATTTCACATATCCTTCGACTCACAGACACAGACACAGCAGAAAATTCTTTTGAATTGAACAAAATAAATGGCGTATGGAGGAACATTATGCGCACACGCGCACAAATTCCTTCTCTCGCCCCGTGCCTTCAACCTTTGCCGTCAAAACACCACTCGCCTTCAACAATTTCAAACTCTCACTCCGCTCCACTCTCACTTCCTTCCTTTCAACTTCAACCACTCCCCCACGCCCTGCAAACCCACCCTCCCCCACCTCTCCGCCCTCTCCAACGACGGATCCGGCGGAAACGGCCCACCTGGCGGCGGTGGCGGAGGCTCTGACGGATCGAATTCCGGCTGCGGAGGCGATGGCGGAGACAAGTGGTCCTTCTTGTCATGGTAAACAAAAAATTCATAACTCTCAATGTATACCCTACTTTCTATGGTTATGTTATGTCATCAGGGTGTTCAGGGGTATGGATCACCCGCGAACTCGAATTGACCCAAACTCATTCGAATAATTTGGATTGGGTCATTTATGTATTTGGGTTAAAATCGAACTGAACCGATCAAAATGATTCATGTACGGGTTTAGATCTATAAATCCGATCAAAACCTAGCTGAACCAATAAAAATTTTTAGAGTTGTTTAATTTGACTTTAAATACTGTTAATATTAAAGTTGGAACTGTAAATGTTTATAATATTAATGGATCATATTTTGTTCATTTGTTTCAACAAATCTGGTTGTAACAAATCCGGTTGCACCAAAGTTTATTGTAAGAAATTAGTTTATAGAAAATAGTTATGATTCAGACTATTATAATAAATCTCGTCGAAGAATATTTTGTTTTAATTTAAATTAGTCTATTTTAGAATATTATGTTGATGGTATTGAATGAATCAATTTTACTACTTGCAAACATTTGATAATATTGTGTTAGGGTAAATAGTCATTTTCATCCCTGAATGTATAGAGCAATGACAAAGTCATCCCCGAAAGATAAAAATTCAAATAGTCCTCGAAAGTGAAAAAAGTACAACAAGTTCATTCATCTATTACCATTAATGAAAGAGCTTATGTGGTACAGAGGGACAAAAATGTCATAAATATGATTGTCAATATGACGGCTGAATAAAAAACTACGTATTTCATTGCCCAGAGGCTCCACGCTATGCGCAAGTAAGGGAGAGGGGATATTGTACGAAGCTTTATCCTTGCATATGCAAAGAGGCTGTTTTCGGATTCGAACTCATAACCAACAAGTCACCAAGACACAACTTTACCACTGTGTCAGGGCTTGCCCTCTTAAAAAACTATGTACCCCAATGCCCGGAGGCTTCACACTATGCGCAGGTAAGGGGGAAAGATATTTTACACAACTTTACCCTTGCATATGCAAAGAGGTTGTTTCCAGATTCGAACCCATGACCAACAAGTCATCAAGACATCACAAAAATGTCACAAAAATGATTGTCAACATGGTGCTGAATAAATTGGACCAAAATGTTAGTAAGTTTTCATTGGACCAAAATATCAGTAAATTTTCATTTGACTAATTTGTCAAAACCCAAATTTTGTTTCATTTAAGAATAAAATATAATTTAATCTTTATCTTTCCCTTTTCTTTTGTTCTAACCTGTAACACACTTGATTTTGTTCTAACCTATAATCCAACACCTATAGGTAATACGAAAACGAGTAAAGGATATGTTTTTGGTAAAAACACCAAATTGATGACAACTTTTACTGCGTGAAAAAGAATCAGGGAAAAGGATATGCAGAGAGAAAGAAAAAAACATGGATGAATATCCTATGATACTATTATGTTCCAACAATGTGTCAATGATCTCGGTAACTGAGAAGACAAGCAAATAGTTGTAGCAAATTTGCAATGCGTGTAAATGGATCTACTAAAATTTAAATTTCCATCTCTCAGAATGAATTTGTCAACGCTCTACACATTCAGGGACAAAAATGACTATTTATCCTAAATTGCATTTTACCCTTAAACGAAACAAAATTTTGGATCTGACAAATTTGTCAAATGGAAACTTATTGACATTTTGGTCAAATGGAAATTTATGGACATTTTGATCCAATCTATTCTGCAGCTATGTTGACAATAATTTTTGTGACATTTTCGTGCCTCTGTGTCACGTAGGCTCTTTCATTAACGGTAACAGACAGAAGTTAACAGATGAATGGATTTGTTGCGCTTTTTTCACTTTCGATGACTAAAATTTGAATTTCCATCTTTCGCGAATGAATTTGTCAGGTCTCTACACATTTAGGGATGAAAATGACTATTTACCCTATATGTGTTAATTGTATTGGATATTTGGATGAATCATGATATAAAATAGTAGTTCTAAGAAAAAAAAGATCAAACTTAAATGGGTAACCTGCTGATCCGAACCAAACCAAACTGTTTATGAATGGGTTGGGTTGGGTTTCAAAAAAATTTCTGAAAACCGAACCAAACCGATCAAATTTGATTTGGTTGGTTCCTAAATTTGATCA
Source organism: Glycine latifolia (assembly GCA_013407115.1). Lineage (NCBI taxonomy): Eukaryota > Viridiplantae > Streptophyta > Magnoliopsida > Fabales > Fabaceae > Glycine > Glycine latifolia. The sequence continues at coordinate 20,846,914 of CM023943.1, forward strand.
AAATCGACTCAAACCGACCCATGAACACCCCTAGTTGTCATAATGTGTCCTCCATTTTTTTAGTGTATGCCCATTTATCTTCTTTTGTGTGTATTCAAAACTCTTGCATGTTTGGTTGGTTTGAAGTTTGCAAACTTAAGTTTGACTCAAATAAGGATGTGTTTGTTTTACCGTTTTAATCCGTCAGCATGTGTTCTGATGCACCATTTTGTGAGAAACAACAAATTGTTACTTCTCCTCCTTGAATGTACTTTTGGAGCTTGTTCAACGAAAAAACAAATACACACTAAGTTTTTTTATAAACGTACGTTCAAGGTTCATCCGACGGAAGTCCAAACATGCATTGACTTTGCAAAAGCAACCCAAGTCTGGCTTCTACAAAACTGAGTTTCCAGGCAATATTTTAACATGCAAATGTACTTTTTAAACAGTTAACGAAACATACCCTTAGACTTAGTGCGTGTTTGGTTCCACCTTGAACTCTCTAGAATCACAGTTGAAACACTAGTTAACGTGATTTTATGTAATTTTTCACATGTTTAATTCCACGTTAAGGAATTGATTTTAAGTTGAAGCAACTCTATGTAGCTTTTGCGTTTGATAAAATCTTATACTGAGTTTTGCTACTAACTCATTTTTATAACAAGAATATTCAAACATAAAGCATGTCACTTCAAAATCCATTTGGTCAACACTCATCCAAATACACACTTAAATCTGAATATAGCTTTCTTTTGAAAATCTAACATGGTTTTACTACAGGTACATGGCTCTTCTTGGAAAACACCTTGTTTCCGTGAAAGCTCCAACATCTGCAATTTTGAATCTAATTGGAGATTTGTTATGCCAGGTATTACACTAATTCCAAATGTTTTGGTTATATCTCATCACTGTTTCAAAATGTATGATATACGTAGAAACAATTTTTGCATAGAATATAGTATTTATTTTATTTTTATGTTACTTGAGCATGGCTTAACTGCTCTGTTTTATGTTAATTTGCCACCTTGTGTGTGGTCAAAGAACTGGACTATGCAAAGTTTCCCCTAGAATTTAAGGATGTGACATTATTTATGCATGAAGACTATGGAACCGACATTTAAAGAAAGCCAAACAGCATCAGATTTGCATCGTTTATTTAGAACATTCATGATAATTTCGCCATAAACTGAAAGTGCTAGTTAGAAAATATTTTGAACATTGAGTTTAGGCTGCATTCAGGAAGAGCAATGCCTTGATGGTGGGGTTGGCTTATCAAGTTACTAACACATTGATTTGGAATCCCTCTAAGTAGTGCAATGTTATTGCTAATTACCTTCCAACGAAAAGCAAACATGTTTAGCCCTGCCAAGTCATTTGCTCAAGATCGTCTGGTGTAAATTTCTTAACAGTAGTGACAGATTGCTGAACTACAGTAAAACAAACTAATGGTCCTTAAGATGATAGATACGTGCAGTATATTAAGCTCCGATTTCAACAAAGAGCTGGGCGTTACTGGATGCCCTACTTTATGTCTATGTCTTGTGTATCTTCTGTTATTTTCACAATTATTAGTGGGAAATTGATTCCTCTTTTTTTCTTTTGATTTCTGAATTTTTATCTCTTGTGTTACATGACATTTTGGTCTATCCTCTTTGCTTATGGCATCAAGCCTGATGTGACATTACATTTGAATTTGATTCTAAATGGATTACCTTTTTAGGCCAATACAGGCAATACTTAATTTACTTTTCAAAGCATTGTATGTCTATGCATTCATTTATATATGTTCATTTTTTTATAAATCTAAACTTATTTTCTGCAGCTTGTGATAGACAAAGTGCCATCACTGGATTTCAAGAGGACAGTTGTCTTTACTTTTCTTGGTTTTGCTTTAGTGGGTCCAATATTGCATTTCTGGTAATGCTCTAGAATCTATTTTGGTATGCCTGAAAGTAGACTCTTTGTTTATAGTCTATTAATTATGAATTTGTGATAAATGATAATACTTTAATAATAAATAATGCAATGACATTCCAATGGCAGTAATAATAAGTTCAATATGTTGTTAGGTCCTGGGTGTAGTTTTCTTTGTAATATTGTAAATATTTATTCATTCCTAATGAATATTATTAGAAGAATCCAATGAAGATTGATTTCTGATATTTATGATGTGTATGTTTAGGAGGTATTTCACATATATCATGGTCACAGGAGTTTGCATGAAGGCTCAATAATTGTTAAGTCTCATTCCCTTGTCTTTCCTGACATTTGCTTTGGATCTATAGGTATTTGTATCTGAGTAAATTTTGGGGGAATTGAGATGAAGTTAAACAAGATCCTGTATAGTTTTGGAAAATCATTATTATTTCTCTATTCTCTCTAGACAGCCAGATAATTTACATTTTTCTTGCTTTTCCAATCTCGAAACAATTGATGAAATAAAATATTCCTATTGGTTTAACTAAATAAGTAGTTCAATGATATGACCTATGGTTAGGACTTAGGAGTAACAAGCTTCATTGTGTTGAAATTTTGCATTTTAATTCTTACACTGGAAATTTGGAGTTACCTTTTCCATTACATGGTGCGTAACTGCATATAGGAGTCTTTTTGGTAAAAAGGCTCCCAATTTCTTTTTTGAGATAAATTTTGATAAAAAAAGTGGGCTCTTGAGGAGTTGTACTTACTATTACTATTTCAAACTAGATCTGTAACTGTCCAACCTGTATGCTTGACTCTGTTTTATTGGGATTAGGCATCTCATTGAGCCTGTTGCTTCAGACTTTGTCAAAAATGGTCAACTCCAGCCAGAATAAGTAATATAGTTTATTAGTAGATATATAACTAATTCACTACCTGTTTGTTTACTTCATCTTCTAATGTAGTTCTTTAGTGTTATGTTTTCTAATTATGTATTGGGTGTATGGGATGCTCAATAATGTATTATCACATTTGTGCAGGTTAACAGTGGTCTTTCCAGCCTTTGACGAATTTTTTATTATCTTTTGCATTGGGATGGCATGTATAGTTTTCTTTGCTCTCTTCTGCATCATCCCAATTATAGCACTAGCTAATGCTATGAGAATCAGAGAAGGTGCATCAGAAGTAGATATCAATTCACTTCCTATGTATAGGTTTAGTCAGTCAAATTCATTGGTGATGGTTGATGACAACAAGAAGCAACTTGTTAAAGGAAGAGTTGATTCATGCAATGGAAGCCATATGAGTGAGCTTTCTCTCCATCCAGATGATTCTGTGAGTGCTGACTGTGTTCTCATATCTCCCATGTACTAATTATTTGGTGCTAATATCATTTTGTTGTCTGTACCTTGTAACTGATGTCGTTCCATGTTAAATTGTATTCCCTTTAACTGTCTTGTTATTTTTATGTATTTGGTCTGATCTATCCTTCTTTAATTAGTAGTTACTCAATTCCATTGCATTTTTTCTTTGTCCAGTGCATCTAATGTATTCATGCACAAGTTTTTTTTAATGGAAACTGGAATTTTGCTTTAAGTTTCTGAGCTTCATCATCTCGCACAAGGCTTCTTGTTAAAATATCAATTTGCATTCCTTAGTATTACTTTATGTTTATAAACCGATAGCAATGACACTTTTTTCAAATTAATGAGACCTTCCTCACACTTTTCTCTTCTGTCTGATTCGGAGCCATTCAATTAGCAATTGCAATATTCTTCTGGTAGAGGATAGGCATTAGTGATGTAACTCATGTCTGAACCATTCTCTCTGCACTAAAAAGCTCCCAAATTGTAAACAAAGGCTCTGTGAATTATGTAACTGATGTTCAAGGATTCTTTAAAAAGTGAACTTGGTTGCAACCTGAAATGCATAATGAAAATTGAAGTGAAAATTGACGTATTACAACATGAAACCTACTTACCCTGATTCTTTGTTGCTTTGCATACAGTTGAAATGCATCATGAAACTGCTGACAGATAACTGAACTGCTTCTGATTATGTTGTAGGAATGCTGTATCTGCCTATGTCCATATGTTGAAGGAGCCGAACTGTATCGTCTTCCCTGTACGCACCATTTTCATTGTGGATGCATCAGCCGTTGGCTTCAGATAAAAGCAACTTGCCCGCTCTGCAAATTTAATATCCTTAGAGGTGATACTTTGGTTTGACCTTTCTGAGATAAAGATTGAACAACGGTGAGGTGCATTATCACTCAACAAACTTGACCTTGGAGAGCCAAAACATTTGATACTCTGCTGACTAGTAATAAGTAGAAAAGAAAAGGAAATGCTCCACCCCTTCAGCTTTTACTGGGTTCTAGTCTTAGGGTTAGTTTCCATAAAGCTCTTACATCTTTTAGTATAAAATGTTCTTAATTTTATGATGGGGTATGTATATATTGTTGGACCGTGGAGAAGGTCTCCCCATAATTTGTACTTACAAGGGGTTTTATAAAAACAATTTTTCTGTACCGAAATCCTTTTTTGTTTGAGTACTTCACCCACCTCCACCATCAAATAAATTTGAGACGTATACGTTACACCCTTAAACCTAGAAAGAAAATAGTGGGATGCCAATGGGAAAAGGGTGGTTAGGAACCAACGTTAAACTAATTTTTCCGTTTGGTCTTTAAAGTACCATTAGATGTTTTGTACTCGATCATTCGATTGTGAAGTAAGTTAACGAAGTCTACAACATGTATTTGTTTTGGAATGCATTGCCTTGCCAATTGGTAAGTGCAGAATTTTGATACCAAAACAAGGATCGAGTACTATGTGCCGAGCAAAAAATTGACAGATCGGCAGAGACAAACGTGAAACACGAACTCTTCTACTAGCTCCCAAAATTTTGAAAATAATGAACTCAATATTTGGTTTTCCTTAGATTCACTTAAAGATTTTGATATGGATATTGCATCTTATGAAAATAGTTTATGATGTCCATGAATTATTCAGTTTATTTCAATAACTAATTTAGAATAACTAACGAAAATAACTTACAACTTATGATGTCCTTTCATCTCCCTCACCCTCCTCTCCCGCTGGCGAAACATCTCGGACTCACATTGGTGACACTGGAGGGAAGCCCATCACAAGCTGTACCCAAGCTTAAACAGGTGGGTGTAAACAGTATTGTTTAACTTGTACGTGCTTGTAAAAATGTGTGTTCAAAGAAGTGGTATTTCATTATTATCATGTCTTTTAGTATATACTCATCCAGGAATTTCATTTTGTAGGAGTGGTTTTCTGCAGTTCTAGCAAACTGGAAACTATGGATACCTTTTCAATTTCTCAACTTTAGATTTGTTCCACAACAATTTCAGGTTAGACTGGTAGACTCATGCACATTGGGGATCTGACTTGACCATAAATCTGTTCATCACTGATCACTCTGAAACCTGTTGGCATTTTAATATTGAAGATCAATTCTTAATTTCTTTCTTCAAATTTCATTTGAACGCACTGGGATTTTATTTTAAGTCAATTGCTTCAAATGATCTGTCAATGGATACTCTCTCTCTCTCATACTACCTACCTTTGTTATCTGTTTTTAGCCGAACAACAATAGAAAAATGTACATAAGAAAGGAACTTTTTGTTGACATTTCTTTCTTCTTCTTGCAACATGTTTGGTTCTTCGGAATGCATCTTGTTGACCCCTGGTTTCCTTGTATTATCACATGAAAATGAGATCTTGTTTGCCTTGTTCCTAGTGGGTTGACGAGGCGTCTCAAGGGTTCTCAGTTCATTGTTCCAATTTTTTTATTCAAACCAAACGTTCACATGCACACACATATACTCTGTGTACTCAAAATTATTCTTGATCTTGAATTAATTTCATTGAGAAGTTTTCAAATGCCTGAAATCAGTAAAATAGAGGTATCTTTGGTTATGCTTGCTGACACTTGCAGAAGGATATTTTTGAATTTACTACCCAACTTGCTTTTGTTGTGGATAGTATGCACTGACCATAGCATCTACAATTAATTTCGAAGTTCTTAGATTTGCTTCTCCATTTTTCTTTTAATGTTATTGTTGAGTTTAAAATATATGGACATAATTTCAGGTCCTTGCTGCTAATGTTATTGCTTTGTTGTGGAATGTTATTCTCTCATTTATGGCACATAAAGAGGTTCTTACAAAATAGGTAATTTTATGTTCCTTGAATGCGGAAGACCTATTTTTAAGTAACTAGCTCTTTGACCTTACGAATTCAAGTATACATGTGTGTATGAGGCAAGAAGAAAGGGTTTCTTTCTGTTACTAGTAAATAGGCACTGTCATGTTCTCTCTTCCATTTTTTTTTTTTTATTAGATGCAATAAAATACTCATTTGTACACAAAAACATTCATTGTCATGTACCAAGAGAAATGTAGAACAACTGAACAAGGATTCTTGAACATTAAATTTCGTCTTAAATAAAACTGCAATCAAACTTATTTTATCTAAACACCTATTGGAAATTCCTAAGAACTTTCTAAGGAAATCTGCTTTATCAAATAGCTGAATGTTTCCTATACAATTTTTTTTGAAACAGAAAATAAAATGAAAACAAGGTGGTGTTTCTGTAATTAAAAGTGAACAGAAAATGAAACAATGTTTTTTCAAACCAAATGACCCTAGGAAATTATAAAGTTACAATTTGCTAAAATATCCATAAAGTTCACCGCCTTTCAACAAAGAATAATTAGAAACCTTGCTTCTGGGTGACTCAATCTGTAATGCCAAGCAAGAACCTTCCTTTAATCTGATTTTAACAGATGTACTTTTTATTAAGAAAGCCTATAGTTCTTATGGATATACAATGCTGTCTTTATGTTTTCAATCTTTTTACCTTATAGTTCTTATGGATTTTAACAAGGTGGTGTTTCTTTAATAGTTTACAGTATTAATCAGTTTTATGTCCATTGATCATTCTTCAGAGTTCAGATAAAGAGCTTGGAAAGAGGCTGCATGAGCTGTATTCAAATCTTTTAAATGTTTTGTAATTTACATGAACATTAAGACTAGCAGTTGCAAAAACTCGTATGTAGAATTTTTGTGTGCACTTTCATCAGTGCAAGCTTCCTCCATGTGTTTCCTAGGATTCTATATCATTGAGACCATACAGGAGGTTTTTGTTGTTGTTGTTGTGTTGTTTAATTGTATTTTTTATCCCTACGGTTTGGTCTGTGGTTGAATTCCGATCTTAGTTTTTGAGTCAAGTCCCTTTATTTTTAAAATTTATCCCTGCGGTTTGGTCTGCGTAAGCATAGTCCCTTTTACAAAACTTCATAGTCTGTCAGTTATTTGGGTTTGGACCTTGTTTGGTGGTATTGGGCTCCTAACAGGCTTGGCCTCCTCTTCAAGGCTATTGCTTCATACACTTCCCTATTGCTCTCTACACTCCCTTTTTGCCTTCCAGAATGCATTTCCTTTTTGGCTTACAGAATGACCAATTCGGAAGGTCTAAAAAACATTCCGGAAAGAGTGCAGGAATCAACTTGGGAAGTGCAGGAAGTAACAGCCCCTCTTCAATACATAAGCTGGTATCATTGCACGTTTGTAACTAGGTGAAATTAAATGGTTTTAAACACACTCTTAACAACCTCCAAATGTGGAACCACGTTAAATTTAATTTGTATAATTGTATAAAAGCAAAGCGTGGGGGCTAACAAACGAAGGGAAAGTGTTTTTATTGTGCTTGAATAGAAGAGAGGGATTAGCGTGCGGCCCAATGTTAATAAAGACTAGCATGGCATGGGAACAACTACGAAGGAGGATATGAAATTAGTTGCACAACTTTTAAAGAGTTACCCTATTTCCTCACTTTTTTCTCAAACACGTCCCTGGCCATTGTTTTTATGTTTTTATGTTTTTGTGAGCTTAAGGGCAACAGCCCAACGTCCGTGGCCATTGTTTTATGGACTGGGTTAACTACACTATACAAATTTTTAATACATCTTACATGAACAATACAATTCCAAAAATACATGAACAATACAATTATGTAACTTTCATTGGAGAATCCGTAAGGTTTTTACGAATTTGTTAATCCATATGCGTTTCTTTTTTCTTTTACGAATTGGGCAATCTGTAAGCTTTTTTTTTACAGATTACCCAATTAATTTTGTAACGACCTATTAAATATATGTGTATTGAATATGTAATAATTAATTTTGTGACAATTATTATGTAAAATTATATGTGTATTAAATATGTATTAAAAAATTTAGTGTTATATGTATTAACATTAATTATTTTTTAATATAATTGATCTATTAGTTCAGTTGATTGGAGTATCACGTTAGTACCGCGAATGGTATTTTTAGAATTGCGATGTTCATGTATGTATATTAGAAATTTGTATAATATAGTTAACTTATCCCTTGTTTTATTAGGAGTTTGAAAAAAAAGTTCAAAAGCCCACTTTTTAACATATTTTTTCATGTTACTCATTCTCTTTCAAAATAATTTTCGTTCTAAATTATTTTACACAAATTAAGAAAAATAATAAATGTATTAATTTTACAAAGTTAATCTTATATCATCATTAATTAATTTATAAATTTTTTTATTCACCATTAATATTATAAGGGATATAATAGATAAAAATAATTAATGTTATATTGAAAAGTTAAAATATAAATTATTTTGAAATAAATTTTTTCTCTTGTAGGATAATTATAACGGAATAGGGGAAGTATCTTATTATAGCATATGTTTGGAAATGCATCAGTTATGTGTGTTTATAAATTCCATATCCAAGCCTATAAGTTGCTTTATATGGCTTCACAAAGGATGTCAGTAAATGTGTGTGTATGAATGTGTTTGTAGAATTGATTTTGAAACGTGATTTTATCGAATTAATTTTTAGTAAACGTGAGTGCATAGCAAATTGATTTTTGTCACACAATGTTTAAAAACTTGCAATCAAAATCGATTTTCAGTGTATGATTATCAACAATGTGTTTTATCTTGTTGTTCATGTAGAGAATATCAAACATTAAACATGGATATACTTGGAACAAATTATATGACACGAGTCAAGAGTGATGCAAAAGCTATTTACAAATGCTTCAACGATCGGTTTATTTAAACTTTAAAAAAGTTAATTTTAAAAAAAGTGTTTTTTAAACAAGTAATTTTTTAAGCATAGAGGATTTTTTTATCAAAAAAAGCATAAAACATTTTTTAGAAAAAAAAAACAATTTAGACAATCACATCAAAAAATAAAACTATTTATTTTTTTAGACAATTACATTAATAACAATGGTAAAAATTAAGTTTAGTGTTATGTATTTTTTATCATTAAAATTTATTGTAATATAGAACAAAGTGTTCAGTAACTGGAATAATTTTTTTGAACTTTATATTATAAATTAAAATGAAAGGTTTGTGTAGTTTTTTATTTTTAACATTTAAGCAAAATAAAATTAAAGAAAATGAAGAAATTTAGTACACGCTAGTATATTTATATATATATATATATATAAACCTAGAGTACTTTTTTTTGTCAAGAATGAAGGATTAATCGTTTATTAGTCTCTTATGATACTAAGATTTCTTTTAACTTTTAGGGTCAGATTTTTCCTAACTGATTTTTTACATAAATCGTGAGATAATGAATTTGTTATGTCTGATTCAAATATTATTTAGTACAAATACGATTCAAATGTAACTTAATTATAACTTAAACTCAACAAACTGATTGCATCATAACGTAGAAAGCTTTCCTAATTCATTATTCAATTTGATTCTCAAAACATTTTTTTCGGTACATAAACTAATGCTATCCACCTGAACTGTGGGACAATGCAAAGCAATGTGTGCGAAAATGTTTTGTCAAATTTGAAGTTGTTACTTGTTAGGCAACTTATGTCGGAAGACTTTGAACAATGCATTATATAATGCCTCGAACGAACCAACCGTACTCTAAATAATTCCTTTTCACTGTTGCTGCTGAAGGTGCTTTCAATAAAAAAATTTGCTTGTTTGTTTCTTAGGTACTCCACACTTTGAAGTTATTTCTCGAGTGCACTCTCAGTACCTCATGTATGTTCAAAATAAAAATTGATAGCTATGAGATAATATAAGTAACTTGAAAGTGAAAGACAACAAAGTTTCTCCACCTTATAAGTACACGAGAAAATTAGATATTGTAACGAGGTTCTTATTTTAGTTTACCTTGAAGTATTACTTTTTTTCAATTATTTTAATAGTTTTGCTATTCAGTATGTACTAGCTTTTACCAATTGAAAAGTTATCAATCATAAGAGTTTTGTTAAGATATATAAAATGATTTGAATGGTTAAAGAAGAAGGAAATTAAAAGAAAAATTACGAATTTCATCATCTCTATTAGCAAAACTAACATTATAAAAATTAACATTTTTCAATAAAAAGTGACTATTTTATGAATTTAGTTTTATATGTGGCTTTATCAAAATTTTAATTGTGGTTATTTTGTTTTTTTCAATTGGATTCTCTTGTCTATTAATTATTATTATAAACAATTAACCACAACACCTAATTAGAGTGTGTTGTAACCTGTTAGCACAATTGAATTAATTATGTGAGATTTCAACCTCTACAAGTTAATTTAACTGAAGTATTCTTTTATTCTTTCATAATTATTTGGCTCTACATAAAATTGTCACAATTAACTCGAGCGTGCTTATGATACATTTCAAAAAAACATCAATCTGTCTCTACCTATAATTAGGTTTTTGTAGACAATTTTTTATAATAACAATTAGACGGAGGACCTAATTGAAAAAAAGGTTCATGGACCAATTAAAAAATAAAAAATTAGAAATCCAATTAAAAATTTGATAAAATATTGGAACCCTAGATCAATTTAACCAAATAAATACATGTAAAGATTTTCATCAAAAAGTTTTCGTAATATTAATCTTTCCTTAGTCTAACTAAGACTTTTCAATATAAAATTGATTTAAATGTGTTCATCAAAATATATATTGTTAATAAAAAATTATTTTTTTTATTGATAGTATAATAAAAAAAGCTTAAATATAATTTTTTAAAATTTTTTTAATCCTTAATTTTCTTCTTTATGTTTTAAAATAGAAATATTGGTCTTCTTATTTTAGAAAATTCACAATTTTAATTCAATATCTAATTTTGCCTTTTTTTTAATTGAACTTTAGACCAAATATATTCATTTAAGGTATCATAAAAATAATTTATTAATTAAAATGTAAGAAATAAAAAAAATAAAGACAAAATTTGAGAATTTGACCAAAAATACATATATTTTAAAATAGGATAACTAAGTGTCTTTATTTAAAAATAGAAAAATTAAAATTAAGGATTTAACAAAAATAGAAAAACTAAAATTATATTTAAACCTAAAAATGAAAATTATACTAATTTTTTCACCTATTCTCAAGACTGTTGGAGAATTTATTAAAAATATATAATAAATGATGATATAGATGAATTTTAAAATTAAAAACTATATTATAACGAAATTTATCAATATTGTATCAATGTATGTTATTCTGCACTTAATATTCTCATATTTAATGCCCACTAAATTATATTTTACATTTAATATTTTCATCTTTAATACTATAACGATATAATATAATATGACATTAAATATTTCATTCTGTATTTAATATTTTCATCTTTAACGCACATTAAATTATATTTTGTACATTCAATACTATTTTTTATCATTATTGCCCATTAAATATTCCCAAAACATTAAATTCATTTGTTCCCATTAATAACAGATACTACAGTATTTATTTATTACCGCGAGCTCGGAACTAATTTCCATTTATTCCAAAGGCAAAGTTCATTTTTAAATACATATTTTTCATGGTAGTGGTTTATTACGCAATGGTGAAGGAAGCATGAGGTAATGGAGGTAGGAATATAATGAGGGCACACCTGTCAAATACCATTTATGAAGAGACAAAGGATGTGTTCAAGTTACCCAGACAGACACATTTGACAATAATAACCTTTAAAAGTTACACACATGCAAACTTTCGTCAACAAGTAACACCTCCACTCTCTCTCCCCAATTAGATTATTCTTTGCTCCGAGTGATTTTTAGTTCCTGTTCTTTTTTTTGTTGTGCTAAGTGCTAACCATTCTTCTTTTGCAATTTTGCTAATAGATGGAGTATATTGCTCATCAATTCATCTTATAAAATCATACTATATAAAACATAATATAATATATTTTTGTGATTGAGCATAGTTTTTGTTTTTATGTAGTAATTTCTTTAATTTAAATTAAATGTTACACTTTTTAATCAAAACCATTACTGTGTCAACTTCGATTATTATGTTTTAAAAATTGAACTATATATACATTGAAGCGGTACATTTTTCAATTAATGATTCGATTGATATAGTTGATTAAATTTGTTATTGAATTCTAATTAAATAAAAAATATTCAAATATAATCGGTTTACAAATTATTCATTATTCTGTTTAACTAATAACCCATTAGTTCAATTAAAATTTTAAAATATTGATATTGATATTATATTTGAGTCATCAATAAAACAAAAATCAAAAGTATTTATTGACGTTGAAATGAATACAAATTAATCAACTAGCTATACAGTTTCATTCTCTCTATCTCTCTCTATCTCCCTCGGCTTTTGTTTTTGGTTTTGGAATTATCAAATCCAACTTTAAAGAATCTAGAAGTGCTATAAAAAAAGAAAAAGATACAAGGCTCTAGAAGCTATGTCATGCAAAAGGTGATTTGAATTCGTAGTTTTATAACCAAAATTTAGAATATATATTGAATCACACTTTACTCGTAAGTCTTGTCTTTTACATAAACAATTCTCTCGCTCTAATTATTTTCATAGATATGAAGTTGAATAATTAAACGAGATGTTCTAATTAAAGCATAAAAATAGAATTAAAAAATATTCATAAAATCATGTTTTTAATAACTAAATTCCAATAACCTAAACATGAATTAATATTAATATTTAAGTATTCCAATATTCAAAGAGAGATAAAGTGAGAGAAAATTTAAAAAAAGGTTTAATCCAATTATAAATGATTGAATTTCTTAAATATTTTGATTAAGGTTTGATTCGTTAGTCGTGCGTATGAAAAAAAAATTAAAAATACAAAAAATATTTTAATAATCTTTACACTGCTTCAAAAATTAGTCTCATTATTTTTAATTATGACCTTATGGGAATATCTTGATTAAAAAAATGAGAGAATTAAAATGATAAGACCGTAAGACAGTGTTTGATTATTATAAACCGTGGGCTGTTTTGTTTTGTTTTGTTTTGTGTGGCCTCCGGTGTGTACAAATTTTGCTAGGAAACGAAACAATGTCACATTGTGACTGTTGTAAATTGAATGAAGCAACACCGTCCATTGACTATTGATTAATAACGAATGAAGTTGGACGGTGTCAGATGCATCATCATGCATGGATCCACGTGAGCCTTTTCTGTGAGCGTGTCACCGTGTGAATGGTGAGCGTGCGTGAGGGTGACTCACCGTGGCGGGAGTATAGCGCATACGCCAACAACACTGTAACATCAAGTGCAGCCCACCTTCTATGACTTTCAACCAAACCAACCAATATTAATTTAGTTTGATTTGATTAATAGTATTTGTCAATGTTTCTATTGTTTGGAAAAATCTCGATCGGTCTTTCAATGGAATGTGTTTGGTTGGATATGGGAGAGATTGATAGAAATATTTAAATGGAAGTAATTTTGATTAAAGAATTTGTATTACAAGTTTAGTATATAATTTTGATAGAAGTATTTAAATAGGTTTATAAAAATCACATGAGTATGAGAGATACAACTAAACTAATATGATAATAAATTAGCTAAGATTGCCTCTAATAATAACAAATGGACTTAATTATGTTTATCCACAACTGATTAATCTGAGTAGTGATGATGAATTTATGTCCCTTAAGTGATTAACGATTCAAATTCTAACTCTCGTTTGTAAAGAAAATTTGGTTGAATGGAAACAATATTTCTACCTTTGATTATCTTCAAATTCTCAGGAGAATATTAGTTTTGTTGAACGACTAAGGATAGCAATCATATGCATACAAATCTAAATACGTTTCTAGTTGTTATAATATAATTATTTTATCATTTTAAATCGTATAACAACTATCTATTTTTATACTTCTATAATATATATTTGCTTATTTTGATCCATGTTGTTGGGATGTCCTTGTTAAGTGTTTGAGATAATTGACAAAAAAGTCATGCTAGCAAGTTATGCAGTGGCTATTATGGTGTAAGTCAACTTGGCCGGTATACATAATTTGTTTTTCAATCTCAACTCAACATGTGACTCTCACATGTTCATCTCCTTCTTAAATTACATATTGGTGATTTTTTATATACCTTTAGATCATTGAGTGCATCCAACTATAGTTCAAGACTAAATTCAATATCTACAAAGTTGTGATTTAGTGATTATGAATTCGAATTCAAAATCAGTATTTTTTATATATGTAAGTGTAAAATTGTATATATTTCTCCTCCAAAGTACCTAATTTTATGTATGTGTATAAGGAAAACTTGAGATTGGATAAGGAAGTTGAAAGAAAACTTGGTTAATGGGACCTAAAGAGGTCAAATCTTTAAGATTATGTTAAAACACTTGCTATAACTATCATGTTTGTTTTATTTCTTTATTGTAAATCATGATAATTTTTTATCATCATAAAAATGTGATTTATTCATATGTATGTGTTGTTAATTGTTTTATTTACTCATGTGATAAAATAGCATGTTGTTAACACTATGAACCGGTAATGAATGTTATCAGCTTGTGATTTTTGTTAGGTAGTTATATATCATAGCTAAATAAATGGTAGTTACACAAGCGATGGACGAATACAAGAGTGGGGTGGAACATTTTTCTGAAAACTGCTCAAAGAAATGTTTCTCGTCATAATGGGAAGTCCAATTATTCTTAAATAAAATCAGTACATATAATATGAGAGATCGATTGGTGGACATGATATGCGATATTGGTGAGACCTTTGTGCAAGCAAATATGCAAGACACCTTGTGTAGTAACATTTTTATATATGGGTTGTAACATTTTTTTAAACAAAACCAAGGGTAAAATGCTTGTTTGCTTATGAAAATGATACAAAGATTTTGAGATCCATAAGTGTAAGTGAATATGTGATGGAAAACTTTGTTACTTGGTTAATTCTCTTCAATGTTAGAAAATTAATCAATTATTTCTTGGATTTAACAATATGAGTTAAGATTCAACAACCAAGAACTTAGCATTGGAATACTAAGAGAAGATCACAAACTTTATAATATAATGTTTTTTTATTAAAAAAATCACAATAAAGAACAATTAAAATCAAACCATTTAGAATTATTTAATTAATTTTAGAACTTTTATGTTACTTTTCACAATATATTTTTTATTTTTTAAAAAGGACCTTGATTTTTAAAATAAGCCACTTTAATTATTTTAAGTTTCTATGTCGATTATATATAACCTTTTTCAAGTCTAAGACAACAATTTTAGGTTGAATTTTGAATTTGAAATAAAATAAAATAAAAACTTCAAGATTTATTCAATGTATGAAATTGGAGTTATATTTCTAATTATATAATAATTGGTTTTACTATCTTTCTGACCATCATCACTAGTAAAAAAAACTTGATATTCTTATCACATAACTTGACCTAGCAATTTATGGACTTTTGATACTAGGAAAGCTTTCCCTAGGACAAAATAAGATTACACCCTCTTCTTAATTCTCGACGTAAGTTAATGAGAAACATAGAATTAGTGTTTCTGGAGTTTGCTCATTACCTTTTATATGACTTTCAATTTTCTTTTTCCTGGCAGGATTTTTCTGAAAATATCACTATTAAATTGAATCAAATAATCTCTAACTTGATCAATAGTTGTTGTGACCACATTGGAACATTTGTGCTAAGCATAACAGACAATATTTTTATATGCTAGGTGAGAGTTTGATAATTGTTGTAAATACTTGTTTTTTACTTAATTTTCACAACAATTATCTTATTTTCTTCTTATTTATTGTATTGTTTGGTCCCATTTAGTCAAGAATTACCTTCTTTTAGGATGTAGTTTTTATGTAGTTAGTTTTAGGAAACTTATTGGGTTTTTGTTGTGTTTTTACAGAGTCTTAGTACATCTAAAAGAAGAAAGAGCCAAAGAATGGGAATTGAAGACTGCACGCTCAGCGAGTGATCCTTCTGCGAGGAAGTTCTTACAAAAAAGGATATGTGATAAGTTGGAGACTAAGTGAAAAGTTTTGTTGGCTTAGAGCAACTTTAATGGAGAAGAGTAATCTTCTAACTTCCACCACAATATAAGAAATTGACAAAGCAAATTTAGACCATTGAAAATCAACTCATGATTGATGAGCTTATCCTGCTAGCACATTTTTCTCTTTCACAAAGTGGGTCATATTTGCAACAAAATGATATAAAAAAAAACTATTGCCGAGGTTCATTTGATAAATTTTTGTGAGTTGCTTGATTGGAATAAAAATTCGATTGAGTTATTTAAAGTAAGAAAAGGGATGTGATGTTATAAGAAAATGTGAAATATTATTAAAAAATAGAAGAGAAACTTTGATGGATTTATTGATTGGAGATGTTATTAGTAGATTGAAGTCGAAGAGGTCACATCAGCAGTATCAAGAAAACAAATTTATCTGTTGAAGAAAGAATTGAAGGAATAGATTATTTTTTTCTTATTTTGTTTTGTATATTTAAATAATGAATAAATCATAATAAACTTATTCTACTAATTACGAAATAATGAGCCACGATTTTCATCTTAATTAAATTTAGTTCGTTCGTTTATGAATATAAATTTATTAAGCTTTTAGTAATGAACTGGGATATAAATAACGTTATGAATAATGTCGCGTGTAAGAGCCTCAATTGGGTCACCACAAACTTGCTTTAATCTAGAACTTCTTGCTTCCATTATTAATCTTTTGATGGCAAAGTTTCATGATGTTATTATCTGTTCTCAATCATACAACATAAATATAACTAATATTACAAATATAGACCCATTGTCATGCTATATAACCACAAAGTAGCCTAGGCCAAATCATTGTGATATAACATGGGAGTAGAATTTTCCCTTATCTTATCTACCCCAACCCCATACATATGAGCACTAATCTTCAATTGATCTTGAACTCAAAAAAAAATGGCATGATTAGTGCAAAGAATTTGGGAGATGAAAAAGAAAAAGAAAGGAATAGCGTATGAGTGGGTGTATCCTACCTATACACAACTTACTTCTTTCCTTTTCTAATTTTCTCTTCCTCCGCATTGGACGAAAAACATGTTTTTTTGATAAAGTTGGCTTAGCTGTGGGGCACAATGGCATCTGCATCTCCTTTTCATCCAAACGTAGCTTTCAAATTCTTGCGTTATTGCATTCGTCATCTCTTTTTCCTTCATTGGTCGTTGTTTCCTCACTCCTTCTCAATTATTAATTATTCGTCTTTGAAAAGTTTGAATTTTAGAAATATCCCTCGTCTAAAATGTTATCTGTTTATGTGGAGGCATCCATTTTTGGGTTTAATAACTCGTCAAAATTAATTGCTTACTTGGAATTTTAATAAATAAGATAATTGGCTTATTTGTTTCATTTGTAGTCTTTTTTTTCTAGACCATAAGTATTCTTAAAATAATCATATTTAAGTCACCTAAAGAAACATTATGAACACTAAAACTTTCTCACAATCGATCAATTGATCTACAAGTTCAATAATGATTCATTCTAATGATTAAACATCAAAATGTCATTTTTATATATATGAAAAAATCATAGTAATTTTATTTACCGATCAAAAGAGGAGTCATATTTTCGTTGAAGAGAGCTTAAGTAATTCAGATGGGATTTTAAATTCAAACCTTATGTTATCATAATAGAGTCATTATCAGAATGGTTTTTCTTGGCAAATCATAACACAAGTCTTCTTATATAACTTTATTTGTTATGTCACAGGTGAATTTTAGAGTTATTATTTTGAAAAGGATTTGACTTAGTCAATATTTTTGATTTACAGATTATAATCTCACAATTATACACGTAAGAAAGTGGACTAAGGACAAAAATAATCTGAAAGATATTTTTTTGACATATAGTAAATGAAAAGACCTTGAAAAAGGATACGATTAATTACTAAAAATATCTTTAATAAAAAATTGCAAAAATATCAGATAAGTTAGTTAAAAGACAAATTGATTTATATTTAAAATTATTAATTTATTAAATTAAAAGTGTTTAACGGAATTGGTCATTGAATAATTGATAAATGTAAAATAATATAAATATACATGTTATACGATTATTTTTATAAGTTTTTTTATATAAAATAATATTTTTAGGTGATTATACTTTTAGCTTTATAGTTAATTTTGACTCTTGTTATTGTTGTTTAAAGATTCAATATTTTTATCAAAAAATTAAAATAATGTCTGTATTTGAATGAATATGAGATATTTCTATGCAGAATTAAAGATTAAGTCTTTGAGATACTAAAGAATCTAAATAATCATTGTAAATATTTTTTTATTAAGGAGGATTGTAAATATTTTTGTTTGACCAAAATAATGCTATAAGTATATTTGATGGTCATATCAAAATTATTAAGAGAGAAAAATGAACATTATAAGAAAAGAAAGCATAAAAATACATTTAAAAATGTTGAAAATATCATTCAATTGTCATTTCATATTCGCATAAAATTTTGAGATCTTTTAATTTCCCTCGATTTAGAAGGAATTTCATTTGCAAACGTGGGATCGTGATTGTAGCTTGAGGACCAAACTTCTTATTCTGAACTTTCTGAAAAAATATTAAGCAACGACGGCACCATGGGAAAAAGCACGTTATAATTTGAACGCAGTGATTCAAAAAAGCACTTATACTAAAAGTTATTTCTAATTTGAGTGAACACTGAGCAGATCAGGGAAGTGAAGATAGATGTCATCCAATGACTGAAATGCATAAAAAAAAAACCTTTTAGACAGCGGGACATGCAGGTTTGCAATTTGCAATTTGCATTGATTCAATAATTTAAGATGAGGAATGATAACCACATTCTTTTTAATACTTTTTTTTATAATTTTTTTATTGATTAAAATTTATTAAAAATATTAATTTAGAAATAAAATTTATCAAAATTATTTATTTTCAATAAATTCCAATCAATAACATATAAAAAGTATCTAAAAAAAATGTTCAGAGAGAAAATCGCGTATCATTCCTCGTTTAAGAATAGATAAAGAGATTTTTATATTATTATTTGATTATAAATATTTTAAGTATAATAAATTTATTCACTTTTTCATCAACTTAGAAGTTATATCTATGATGGCGTAAAAAAATTTAGACTACAATATATATATATATTAAATTCATAATATAATTATCTGATCTTAGGATTTGTTTTGTAAATATATATATCCTACTTCTTTTTTACCCCTTCCAAACTACTTCAGTTAATCAATCTTTCAGGTTCCATCTAGATATCCTATGTGAGTGAAATATATATATTTTTGGCATTTTTATATCCATGGTGGATAGACACTACTTGACATTCTTGAGAGAAGAAATTATCTAAGTTCTCCTCAATTTGTGAATACAATATAGTTTCAGAGACACCTCAAGACCCCAAGTCAGACTATTCTCCTACCTAACAGATGTTTGATTCTTATATTAAACCCCTTGACTCGAGTAAACCCTACATGCTTTCGATTAAGTTAATACCAGGTAGTTTCATTAATTAAATTATTATTATTTTTATACGTTATATTATATTAAATGAAAAGTGCCCTCACATTCTCAGACCCAGTCGTTCTAGATTAGTATGCAGAATATTATAAAAAAAATATGAAAACACGTTACCAGGTAAATGTTTTAGAACCGAGCGAATAATTTGCTAAAGTACGTTAATATTAATGTACTAATGAAGTGATCACATGGTCACATGGATATGTTCGCTGAAACAAGTCGAACTTGTCAAACACAGCACAGTAGAGAAGAATTCATGTTGATAACACTTTTCATGACTTGGGTAACTTGGTGTCCAAGCTGCTTCCACTTCAAAAAAAAAATTCTCCAAAAAATGAGAAAATAAACGGTAAAAAACAAAAACGAAATAGATAGATAAAACTTTGGTGATTTAAATTGGTGGGACTAAGCAATGACGCACACGAACGGTAACATACATGTAAAATTTTGGTTTGTAGCGCAGATCTTGATTCAGAAGGCTTTGGTTTTTTAAATTTGATTTTGACCAAGGATTCGGTGACATGAAAGCTACGGAAATGATTAAGCAGAAATGGACATGGTTGTCAAAAATGCAAATGAAAAAAACACCCAAAATTAACAAAAACGAATCTTACCCTATAGTGGCTGGGGGCACTCTTTCAACGAAAATGAAAGATACCAGTATATTATCTAAACTCAAACCATAAAAGCGCACCCCGGTGATTTTTAACCTAGACCACCCAGTCACATTAACTTAGATTTTATCTTCTTATTTTAACTTGGCATCATATGTAATAGGCACTCTTTTTTTTTCTTTTTTTTTGGAGACAAAATATTTCCTTAGTTAAAAAGTAATGAGGTTAATTTCAAAACATAAAATCACTGAAGTGGATTTGAGTTTTATCTATCCTAAAAAAACTAGAATCAAATTCCAATCAAACTTTATTGATGTAATAGGCACTCTTTAATGCAGCTGAAAACCAAAATTGCAAGAAAATTCACTCCACCACCAAAATTGAGCCAAACCCACATAGACTCGAGAAGAGAAATAAAAAGTTGCGTTCAAACTTAGAGCATACCATAAGTAATTCCAAGACCAAGTCAGAGTTCTTAGACCAAACGACTTAATACTTGGACAAACAGCATAACAAAGTTGACACGCTGCACATGGCCATGGTGTCTCATACATATCTTCTTTCATAGTTCAATTTCTTTTTAGACAAAAAGAAAAAACAGCAATTTCCGACATTAGTTATGGTGGTTTCGGAACACAAACGATATACACCAACCACATAATGTGGTCCAAGTCTACATTGTTCACAGATAAACTTCGAATTTCATTAATTAGGTTAATTAAACTAAACAGAGCTACCATATCTTCACCCCTTTATAATAGTAATAAAACACTAAAGGAACTATGTTACAGAAAGAAAAAAATAAGTAAAAAAAAGATACTAGTTCAATATCCATTTTCCCTTCCCAAATTTACATAAGATCATCCTAGCTAGCTAGCTAGCTTCCCCTGCCAGATTCATTAACCCACGAGAGGGGCAAAAAGGGGAAAAGCGAAAAGAAAATTTTCAGAGAATCTATCTCATCTCAAATTCTCAATTTTTTTTTTTCTCTTCTTTCTTTATCACATGACTTTCCACGACTCGAGAGTGGGGAAGCTGGAGAAGGTGTCAAAATCTAACCCTGCGGAAGCGAAGGAAGCGTCAAGGAGGGGTTGGGCGAAGGGGAGTGGGCCGGGCCCAGAAAGCCCGGTGGCAGGCCCAGAGTTAGCAGTGGCGGGCCCTACCACCTGCTGGTGATGGTCCAGCAGGAAGGCCGACGTGTCGAGCGTCGGCAGGCACCCCGCGCCGGCGGGGAACCTGGCAAGGCCCGAGGCGCGCTGAGGCTCGGGCTTCACAATTCCCGCCGGCGCAATTGGCGAGCCCGCGCCGCCGAACCGCACGCCGGTGACCTGCTGCACCATCTGTCGGAAGTTGGCGGGGTCCGCCGTGATGAACGTCGTCTGCGAGCGCTTCGAGGCGCGGGACTTCCTCTTGGAGATCTTCCCGGACGGCGGAAGCGGCAGGCGGCGGCGCGGCGCCGAGTCCTGGTCGGAGCCGGAGAGGCTGGAGACGGTGGGGGTGGGGGTGGCGACGGCGGCGTCTGAATTCCCCAGAAACGGAGAAAAGTAGTTTTCCTCCGGCAAGACAGCGCCGGAAAGAGACTTCTGAAGAGCCTTAGTTATGGTATCGGCGTCGCGAACGAAGAACTCTGCGAGCCATGAATCGGTGACAGGTGGACGAAGCATCCATGGTTCAATGCTGGCTACGTTCTCAGATGATGCCATAGCAAATTAAGAGTGAGTGAAGAATTTTTGTTGGGTTTGGTTTGTTATAATAATAATAAAAAATATTGATAGGGTTGTAGAGAAGTGAGTGAAGAGTGGAGAATGGAGATTATAAAGAGGAAGTGAAATGGGGTGATAAATAGGGCGGTGGAGGGTATTTTGGAGATATAGAGAGGGAAAGCGCGTTGTTTAGGAGAAGAGAGGACACGCGTCACTTTTTCCGTACATGGTTGTGAGCTAAGCTGATGTTGCTGATGCTATTGACTCACTTTAACCCAACCATGGTTTACTTACTCTTATCATACCTTAACGGAACGCTCTTCTTTCCTTTCCTTCCTTTATTACTCTTCTAGTAGCTTTAGTTTCATGATTTTTGACACACTATTAATTAGTTGTGTTAATTAATTAATAATGCTTTTAATGAATTTTTCATTGATAAATGTTTTAATTAATATTTTTTAGGTATTAATAATATTTATATTTTTTATGTAATTAATTAATGAACTAAGAGAGTAAATATTAATGTAAGAAAATAGTAAAAAGAAATGGTTGTTTTTGTCGGAGTTAATATACACTTTATGCAAGTACCTTTCAATCATGACATTGATATAACTGTATTTTCTTTTTTCGGCGCTCTTAGTTGGTAATTACTACAAATTACTATTATTATGTACTACTTTTTTGAGGAACTAATTAAAATGAATGTTTTATATTAGTAAATAATCTGTGTTTTTTAAAAAATATTAAAAGTTTAATTTATGCTATTAAATTTTTCATTTAAAATTTTTAATAAAGTTATTTATGAATTTATGTCCCACTTTACTATTAGTTTGAAATTATCACTTCAGAGTTTAGGTAAGAATAGAACAGAGTTTGGAACTTTAATAAAAAAATACTTTTAAAGTTGATTTTTTTATATAAAAAGGAGTTTAGATAATATAAGTATTCATGCATTTGAGTTAAGACATCTCTCAAATTCAAAGAAGATTTAAAGAAATACATATAAACTGTTTATTGATCAAATTGTTAGTAATGAAATTAAAATTCCCGTAGTGTAAGACAATTCTAATTAATCTTTATCATTTTGAGCCGATATTCATTAAAAAAAAATAACTGTTATGCATATATTCTCATGTATAGTATAATAAATATATTTTTATATTATTTAAGAAGGATTAAATAAAATATTATATAATGAATATAACATTAAATATTATACACTTTAAACATTTAATTTACTATTTGATATTGAAAGCAATTAATTTTTTTTAATAAACTATTGAATACTTTAACTTTTACTTTGCTGCATTTATTAGAAAAATCCTACTAAATTTAATATATTCTATTTATTAATATTCTTTTTTATGATGACATGATTTTCTATGCGGTGAAGGTCAATCTACTGGTAGAATGTTCTAACTCTACTGGTGTCATTTTATGTAATACTATTATGGTGTGATATTATGTAATACTAATATTTTACATTTTTACATATGCAAACCATGTTTTTAAAATATAATAAATTAGTACATAATAATGTTTCTTTAAAAAAATAAAAAAATAAAAGGAATTTTCCATTCTTCCTTTTGAAATGTTTATAAGTAGTTTTATTTTTTAAAGGTGCAAAAGTATGAATTCGTGATTTTTAAAATAAGAAGTATTATTTATTTGGTAACGAAATAAAATACTAGTGAGATTCAATACTGGTAGTGGTAGTAGTGAACGAAAAACAGAAAACGGGGTGAGAGAGAGAGAGGTTGTTGTGCATGTGCTGTTTCGACATGTAATGGCAGCAGAGTGTTGAAATTGTTGAAGGTCAAGCCGCGTCGTCTTCCTTTACGCGTAAACCCACTTCCCCGTCCCTGTTTCTATTCTATACTATATGCAGTTAAAGTCGTCTTATCATTTAATTTAATTTTTTAAAAACCTCATTTAATTCATTAATTATATATAGAAATGTGTTAGTTATTTTACAATAACTTAAAAAGGAGGACTGCCTATCATCATTTTTCATTTTCTTATAATTTAAAGATTAAGCTAGGGTATTCAAACTAAAAATCAAAAATAAAAAAAATCTAATCAAATTGATTTTTTTAATTTGTTTGGATGAATTTTTGTCAAATTTATTGATTTGTTTGAATTTTTTTTATGTTTTTAAAATTAAACTAAATTGTTACATTTTGTATTATTTTAATATTATATATTTTATGTATATATTCCTTGAGTTTTATAGTATTTTGTTTTTAGTATTATATATACGAATTTATATAATATATATCACTTTTTTTAGATCAGTTTTAATATATATATGTTTGGTTTAAAATTGATGAAAATTTGATAAATATTTATTGTAAAATGTTTAACATATTAATAAGTTTAGTAGATTTTTTTTAATGTAATTCAATTTAAAAGTTGAAAATAAAATATATAAATTTTAATGAAATAATATTTTAGTAAAAATTGAACTAAACCAAATAGTAAAATATTGGTTTGATTTAATTCCAATTTTATTTTAAATAAAAAATGAACTAAGCCGAGATGCATATATTTTTTAAGTTTTGTTTATCAATTTTTTGATAAAAAATTAACCAAATTGTGTTACAAACACTCTAAGATAATATATTATTTAAAATTATTAAATTATAAGAAAATAAAGAGTAAAGAAGAGAAATAACTTTTATAGAGTTATTGTTGAAGTAATTTATCACTCCTCAGACCTTACAACATACTTTCTCCTTTCTAGATTAAATGACTTTTAAGGTTTTGGCACATGTATTTAAGAATATAATTAATTTTTTGAATTTCAAATAAAATATTAGATAACTTTCTGACTACCTTTTATCACAAAGATTAATGACTCATTTACTCTTCCTATACGCAACTTCTATTACATATTGATTAAGGATAATTTTGAAAAAAAAGTATTTAATGTAACATTTGTTTTATAAATGACATATATTTTGGAATTTTTTTTCCATATAATGTAAAACATAGGGTAGTAATTTATACATTAACATGTCTTGTTTTTTTATCATTTTTATCACAATATTTATTATATTTGATTTTCTCTCTCTTTTTTAATTGTATAAGTTATTGTATGAGTTCCATTTTAAAAAAGGTTATTGTATGAGTTAATGAATAAATGATATTTTTATTTTGAAAAACTCATGTATGATCAATAATTAGGGATATTTGAACAGGATAAGATGGACAAAAATCATTGAATTCAATATTTTCTATTTGTTATTTTTATCATAACTAAAGCATATTTTATTATTGGTTTTTAAAATCATCCTTAAAGCAATTAAAGGTTAACTTTAGGCTCATCACTAAAAAATATTTTTTATTTATTAGTTTTATAAAGAAAAAAGACCAAAAATATTTTAAAAAATCATATAACAAACTACAACTAACATTAACTGATATAAAAAATAATATAATTCTCTAAAGTAAAAAAATTATCTTAAAATTTGTTTATATTTCGCTCACCATTTTTTTAACATATATAATACTAGCATGCGAGTTGTTTCATTATCACTCAAGATTAAATAGAAAACTTGGTTTTTCTTTCATTTGTTTTGGGTACAGAGGAAGTATGGAACTTATTAAGGTATTTACAAGTCAGCTTTGCCTAAATTTGTTATCCATCTCAATCAAAATTCTATCATTTGGATTAGGCAGTCTTTGCAATTTCATTGTCAAACTAGAGTGATTTAAATATTTAAAAATTAAATTTTTTATATAAAAATAAAATGTTTTAGTACAATAAATTTTTCCCTAGTTTTACAGATATATAATAACTAAATGTTTTAAAAAAAATGTGTAATATTTGATTAATAAAGTAAATGATTTTGATGCGAATATAATATTTTATTTTGAAACGAAATAAATTATTGTATTAACATGAAAAAATATAATAGAATCAAAATAAAATAAAAATAACTAAAAAATAAAAAATCATGGATGAATTAAAAATTTGTAGTATTTTTAATTCATCCATGATTTTTTATTTTTTAGTTATTTTTA
>CM023943.1:20883018-20915619 GCA_013407115.1 Glycine latifolia
AAATACTTTGTGATTTGTATTACTGAAAATATATCAACGAAATAAAAAAAATTGCGAAAAACAAACAAGGACGGTTATTTGGAAAAAATCGTCCTTGTATGTGCACATACAAAGCCAGTTCTTCCCAAAAACCGTCCTTGTATCCTTTTTATTTAAAAAAAAAGTTCATTTAAATTCGAGGACGGCTTTTGGGCAAAAACTGTCCTTGTATGTAGACATACAAGGACGGTTTTTACCCAAAAATCGTCCTTGTATCCTATTTATTAAAAAAAATTAAATAAATATAGATTTGAGGACGGTTTTTGGATAAAACTGACCTTGTATGTACACATACAAGGATGGTTTTTACCCAAAAACCGTCCTTGTATCCTATTTATTAAAAAAAAATTAAATAAATATATATTTAAGGACGGTTTTTGTGTAAAAACTGTCCTTGTATATCAATTTTTAAAAAATAAAAAAAAATAAAAAATATAAACAAGGACGGTTTTCCAGAACCGTCCTCAAAAGCGGGCATTTACAATGACAGGCGCTACAAAGACGGTTCAACAACCGTCCTCGTATGGGCCGTAGAACCGACCTCATAGGCCATTTCTGTAGTAGTGCAATATGATAAAAAAAAAGAATAAATAGATAAGAAGAAAATTGAAGGAAAAAGAAATGAAAGAGAAAATGAGTGCATGTTTATATTTGTTGTATAAAAAAATATTTAAATTTAAGATGATAATTTTATTTATCAAATATTTTTGTATTAATTATACATATTTATAAATTATAAAAAATTATAAAATTATGTAAGTTGTAAACTAATGAAAATGTGTAAATTTTATTACGCTTAAAAAAAAATCAAATTTACTAGTTAACCATTGATGGGTTTCTAACCGTTAACCTTTTTTTTTTTGTTAACTTATCTTGCTCGTGTAGTCCCTCTTGTAAAATAGCATGTTTTTTTAATATGTTTTATTTATTATTATTAGATAGAGAAAATGTTCGTAAATTTTATTAAATAAGATGTAAAATACATTAAATAGAAGTTAATGCTCGCATTATCTAATAGAATTTGTAGGACATTATTAAAAAATAATGAATATGCTAAAAATATACTATCAAAGAATATAATATTAATATTTCTTTTTGCTTCAATTAAGATGAATCTAATTAACTGCCGCATTATTTTTCTAATACTTCCTTTTATTGTCTTGTTTAAAAAGGTTTAAAATAAAACCGTTTGAAACAAAAGTAGTACAGGGAATTTTTTTATACTAAAGGACACGTATTACTGATACAAAGTTTTCTTTTGTAAAGTTGATTTTTCCATATATTTGGAAAATTCATATATCTGATGCATATGAAATGTATAGTGCTAGGAAATTGAAAGTAGTTTTAAGCCATGTAAGCCAATTGGATAAAGCTAATTTACACGAAATTTAGGACGAAAAGCATTCACCCATTGTCTCTATAAATCCGACTGTCATACATCTACTCTATTCAGGATTTCAGGTCAGTGACAAGCAAATTTTCACTTACTTATAATATTTAAGCTTAAATATATTTTTATTTCTGTCAATTAGTATTTTTTTTCTTTTTCTGTATTTTTTTTTCATTTTAGCCATTATAAAATATATTTATTTTATTTTTTGTTCTCAAAATAGTTTAGATAATGCTTTAACCAATAAAAAAATATATCTAACAGTAAAAAAAAGTGTTATTTAAAACATTTTAAAGACGAAAAATAAAAAATCACATTTTATAAAGATTAAAACGATTTTTTTATAGAAATGAAAATGAAAAAAACACTAAATTGCATAGAAAATAAATGTATTTAAGCCTAATATTTATTTTGGGGTAAAATAATAGTTTTGTTATTTTTATAAAATTTTATACGTTTTTAGTTTTATGCTTTTAATAAAAATATATTTTTAGTTTCTGATATATGAAATTAAAATCATTTCAATTTTATTAAATATAGGGACTACATGAAATCCAATTTACTTAATTGATTAGTATGTGTAGATTATTATAAACTTCTTTATACTTTAATTTGAATGATCTTATGGATAAAAAATATATAAAAACTAAAAATGTACATAAAAAAATTATAACCAACATTTTGAGATATTTACAAAGATTATATATATTTTATACTTTGTTTTTATATTAAATTTTATATTTGTTTTTTCTTTTTTTATTTAAAATATTAAAATAAGAAAAATAATGATACAAAATATAATATCATTATTATAGTGAGTGTATAATATAAAAGGTTTGAAACATAATTCACATTTAAATATTGATATTTTTTCATTTCATTAATTAAAATGTCTCTAGTTAATAGTTATAAATTAATTCATTTTTTAAGATTATAGAAGAAAGATTATAAAAGTGGATGTAGCTTCTCTCAAATCTTAATATAGGTATCAATGGGGTTTAAATAAATTGTTTGAATAGGGTATATAAGTGTTGTAAACTCTTTCAATTCTTATAAATAAAAAAATCTCAACACAACCTTTTTTATATAAGTTGCTATAAATGAAGTCTTAATCACTATATTTACTTAAGGTTAAATATGATTTAGTTTTTTAAATTTGAATAATTATTATTTTAGTCCTTAACAAAAATTGTGTTTATTAGTTTCTCAATTTTTTTGAAAAAATACTTTTAATATATTTCTTTCTTTGCGTTGATGATACTAAAATTTGTGACAATTTTTTCAGCCAAAAATATTTTCATTTTTAAAATGATTTGTGTCAGTTTAAAAATTACTAAAATATATAAAAAAAATCACCACAATCATACCTTTATGCTTTTATTTTTCTTCTTTAATACAGTCAAAATATGTAAAAAAAAAAATTTAAAAATTAAATTAAAAAAATTAACGATTAAAAATTGACATAATATGAAATTATGAATAGAATAAAGAGGAATTAAAGGTAAAAAAATTTCAGAAATTTGAGTAACTAATAAAAAAAATTTAAGAATAAAAAAACAATTATCCAAATTTAAGTTGACTAAATATATTTTGGCATATTTATTTATTAATGAAATCTATTTTGTTTAGAATGGAGGATATCTTAACTATCTTCGTTCCTTATCCTTTAAATATCACATTATAGAAAATTGATTTTTCAAATTTTGATTTAGAGAATGAGCAACGCTTGAAAACCATTAAAAAAATATATGAATTTTTTTTTGAACTTTTAGTTAAATTTACTATGCTTTATATTCAAAAAAGCGATGGATCTAGTTTAGTTGGTTGACCAAAATAAGTGAATTATTGTAAATTTTTCGATACTTATTTTTTATTTTTAATGATAAAAAAATTAAGAACATAAATGCACATAA
Organism: Glycine latifolia; assembly: GCA_013407115.1. NCBI lineage: Eukaryota > Viridiplantae > Streptophyta > Magnoliopsida > Fabales > Fabaceae > Glycine > Glycine latifolia. The sequence continues at coordinate 20,886,361 of CM023943.1, forward strand.
ATTTCTAAAATGATATTTACATTACATTACTAACCATATACTATAGAAGCAAATTAAATCAAGCCACACAGATAACCTATGAGCCTGCGACTAAATATTTTCCTTTCCCAATATTGTAAATTCACCCCTTATATATTTATTTATTTTATTGTTTACCAAAATTTACATAGAAAATGTATTAAATAAAATTCTAAAGTATAAATATTAATTAATTTAGCCTCTAAAATTATTAAGTATCATTATAATTTTAAAATTATTAAAAAATTTAATAGTTTTAGTTATTATTTATATAATTCAAAAATTAAAATAGCTATTACTTATATTATCTTTGAAAATGATTTTTTTTTCTTCATAAAAATCTCATATATATTCTTTACGTAAAAGAATCCTTTAACACAACTGTATAGTGGAGGCTCAAATTTACATCTACAGGTGAAAGCTAAAAAAAGTTTCACATTGATTTATCTACACATTTATAATATCTTTACGAATTAATAAATTTATAATGACTCATATTTTATTTAATCAACTAAATTAAATATCTTTAGTCTTTACAAGTTAAAATGATCATCCTTTTGATAATTATTAAAATAACGTTTTTATAATTTTAACAAAGATTTGACACTATTAGTATTCAAAATTCACGTATAGAAATGCTATATGCCGCTGCTATAATATTTTTAGATTCCAAACAAAAAGCAACTGTAAAAAAACTCCATGTATTGGTATTGATGATCTACTCATTGTCTGCACATGAATTTTCAACTGCATGAATTTCAATAATTAAAAATAAATTTTACAAGTTAAATTATAAAATATATAAAACAGTATAAGTTAAACTTTTTTACACCATTATATGAATCTGCATCACCGTGCAGTTCTTTTTGAACCGAAGGTGATTCTATTCGATTCCTACTTGATTGCATCTTTTTATAGCTAAAAATCAGATTCAAATAATCCCTGACCAGTGGCCACTGCCACGTGAAAAGAGTACTACTACTAATTAAAATATGTATCCATATAATATCTTGACCTATTACGGCGTCGTACGTGGGAAGAAGACACCACAACCGTGTTAAAAAATATGCCTAATGGCTATGAGTTATGACTTATGACTTATGAGTGTGGGGCAATTGCATGCAGACTATATGTTATTTTTCTATTTTTTAAAAAAATTGTTAATTAAAATTTAATATTCAAGTAATATGTTTACATTTCATTCAATAGTAATTTATTCTAGTCTATCTTAAAATATAAATGATTCAAATTGAATCTAAAAAATGAATTTTCAATATTTTTTTGACAATGACAACATTTGTAAGTATTATTAATTATATTTTATAAATATTAGATGCATATAAAAAGGATTATATTTTTTAATATACTTTAATATTTTAATAAGATATTAATTTTTCTGTTAGTATTTTTTAAATATTTTCAATTTTGGGAGAAAAGTTAAGACTAATAATATCAAATTAATGCTCACTAAAACTTAAATTTAGTTAACATAATGTAACATTTTTTTAATTCACTTTCTTTTACAATCTCAATTATTATGATTCAAATGAAAAATACAAAATAATTTTATATTTTACAGTAAGAAAAATGTGTAATCTCACTACTCTCATTTGCATCAAAATATACATCATATATTTTTTTATAAAATTTAATCACTATATTCAGTTTAATTTGAATTTTTTAATTTAAAGTAAATGGAAACTAATTTTTCAATAATTTTCAAATGATTATAATATATCTATGTGTATACATATATTAATGTTTTTAATAATTTTACTAACAAAAATTAAAAGCTTGGTGGGAGGCCTAAGGCAATTACCTAATTGGCCTTATCATTATCGCGGCATGCTACCTGTATGGGGTGATGCATAGTTCGAATATCTTATAAGTACTTTGACACAGTATTTTGAAACTTGGACTCCACTCACTTCTTGGGTAACTAGAAAGTAGGATATTCTAAAATGTAAGCAAAATCTAAAAATATTTAAGAAAATGTTCTTTTTTAAAAATAAGATAAAATAACCTTAGTGTTTCAAAAATAAAAATTTTAAGATTATAAAACATTAATATAATAAAAAAATGTTTTACGATGTTAATTGAACAAATTTGGGTATTAAATAAATTAATTAAAAAAATAAAAAGTACTTTGATAAATAAATTAGAAATGTATTCAGAATAAATAATTAATTAAAGAGAGGAAAATAATTTAATTTTACATTAAAGTTGAAAAGACGTGTTCTACAAAATAAAAATGAAACGCGGCTGCATAGAAATGTGGTCACAGAATTGACAGAAAGAAAATTATTCTATTTTAAAAAATAAAGATACAAAATATTATACAAAGTTATTAAACTTACGTAGATATTTTCCTATGAATAAAATAGTATTCGTTGGAAGAAGAAAAAAAAAAAGACTCAATCAATCGAATGATAATTTGGGGAGTACGATTTTCTTTTCTATTTTTGATATAAATAAAATTGATTAAACGTGAAACTGAAAAATTCTGGTAAAATGTAAACATAAAAGCATGAAAAGTGAAATGTGGGCATATTGGGTAGTTGAGCCCAAAAGGTGAACATTATTAAAAGGGCAGAAGGATTCCCTCCTCGAAGCAGACACCAGCACCGTATGAAAAAGAGTGAGGGGTCCACACGCAGAATGCTTCGTTAATGGTAGCAGACGGGATTATGTCGCTTTGGGATCCGTCTCATATGTCCCTACACCCTAACCCTACTCTTGTTCACATTTCTCTTTTTCTCTTTCATCCAGAGATTATATGTGATTATTATTTTGATGCTTTTTAATGCTTTGGCATCTCAGCGGAACGCCATTGGAGTTTATCAATTTGATTTTCATTAACTCGGATATTTTACTACTATGAGTTCATGCTTACCTTTTTTTTTCTTTCTTCATAATGAAATCAATTGCTAGTAGAATGCATTAAGGAGAGTAGTTAGTCATTTCTAAGCAGTGTTTCTTGTTTATTTAGATTGTACTTACACAAAGTCTAATTTATAAAGATACTTTACTTATTAATATTTGAATAATATTATATATATATATTATAAATATGAAATTAGTCGAAATTTATTCATGTAAAATTTTAAATATATTTTTATAAATTTGAAATGTATAATTTTTGATTCGAATATAGGTTTGAATAAAATTGAACCAATAATGATGATTTTTTACATTAGTTATAAATATAATTAATGTAAAATATGATATTTTTGTTATATCAATTTTACATATAATTATTGATTTAAAAAATCATGAAAGTAAGTTCAAATATTGAAACCTTATTTTGAGAAAAAAACAATTTTTTAATTTTGTGAGGATAAAAATCGTATTAAAAATTTTACATAAATAAATTCTGAACATTTGTATATTTACGATAACGAAAAAGATATTTCTCTCTTAATATATTTTACAAATAATAATAAGAAGAATTGTAGGAGGAGGAGGTTTTGCTAATATATACTCATTTTTTAAAAGATTCACATAATAATTATGATTATTTTTTTAGAAAAAGTACATTATCAAATATAAGAAAAAAAATACATTTTTCTTGATCTTAAATATAAGAAAATTTCAACTAACTTTACTTTATTTAATATTATCATCTTTAAAATATCATTCATTTAATTTACATGTTAGTTTTGATGACTTTTTCTTATACTTGATAACAAGTTTAAATAAAGGATAAAATAAAAAAAAATTGAAATTGAGTAACTAAATGTGATAAACTAACTTAATGTATTATATTTTTTCTTCTTTTTATATTTAAGATTAGAAGAAGTACCTTATTAACATACTAGTTGATTTGACTAGTGTGTTGTACAAGAATTTATCTTATTTTTTTTAACAATTATTTTATTATGAAACGTAATTTTGGTTATTTTTTATAATATTTTAAAAAATAATATAATTAGATTACTCTACATCAATAGATCCTCACTACTTTCAAGTATGCAGTTCCTGTACTAAAAATATTTATTACTCCCTTAAAAATTAGAGAATAAAAATACTTTATATTTCGATATTAAAAATGTTGACTTTTGCCTTAGAAACTTAACTCTACGAAATTAAGTAGTAGGGCCTTACCAAGGAAACAATTTTCAATTTCAATTCCTCACCAAAGACCATAATCAACAATACATTAGTTTTTTTATTAGTAAAAAAATGTTAATCCATAAATTCGATAATTAAATCTTATATATAAAAACAAAGAAAATATTAAAGTCAATTAAAAACATAAATATCATCAAGAGTGCATTAAAAGGAAACAATTTCAAAACATCATCCATAAATTAACACAACCTCACCAATACACCAAGAAAAACCAAATTTAACATCATCCATTAGGCAAAAAAATTAAAATATTACAGTTTTAAAACAAAAATACCAATATACTATAATTTTAAAACTATTTGCAGATGTATAGTAGTTAATGGCGCCTACATAAGACGTGATTAAACAAGTCTGCACCAGACGCCATCAAACACGCCCAGCCTGGGCGCAACAGGGCCTGAATGGCGCCTCTCCCAGGCATGACTGGGCCTCAGTGACACCTCCAAATGGCGCGACCACATAGGGCTATAAAAGGCCCACTTTTGCTGTTTTAAGTCATTTTTCACTTTCTTCCTCTCTCTAGAAGTGTTTTCTCTTGCTTCTCTCTAGGTTTTTAGGTTCATTTGAAGATTTGCGTAGAGAACTCTGTCTCAAGTAAGTGTTTAAATATTTATTTTATAGATTACATTAAATTCATGATAATATTGAGTTAGAAAAAAAATTGTTATTAATGTAGGAAAATGTTAGTGACTTATATTATAAATAGTTAGTGACCTAATGTTGAATATATGTATTGCCTTAGAATATTATTTCTTAGTGACCTAGAAAATTGTTAGTAACTTATATTATAAATAGTTAGTGACCTAAGGTAGAATATATTTATTGCCTTAGAATATTATTTCTTAGTGACCTACAAAATTGTTAGTGACTTATTTTAATTTTTTTGCCTCATCCATTAATATAATTTTTTTCCTCAATAAAAATCTTTTTTTGAGATATAAGAATATAGGTAATAAAAAATTAGTACGCATTCAAAATTACCTCACTCTCCAACTTTTCTTTATCACAAAAAGCTCATTAGTTGCTTATCCGGCAAAGAAAAAAGCTACACATAAGAAAACTACAATGTTTTTTAGAAACCTAATACATAACAAATTGAATTTTAGACCAAAATGATCATATTACATTAAATTCAAACCTATGAATCATGCTCCAAGACATCTTTATTGATGTATATGTGGATTATCAAATTTCATAAATTGGTTTTGTTGGTCACTGAGCAATCGCACAACAATAGAGATAATAGAAAGAGAGAAAAGGAAAGAAGAAAAACACACCAAATTTACCCTAGTTCACCCAATGTGGACTACGTCCAGTTATTCACTATATTTTTTCACACACTCGGACAATTGCACTCATATTACAATAAAATATATAAGCTTAAAAACCCTAAGCACCATAGCTATTCATGGGCCTAAGCCCAAACTAAAAATAATAAAACACGAAGGCAACAACGAAAAAATTTCTGGGGGCGCTGTCCCCTAGCCCTCGCAGGGGCGACTCCCCCGGGCCCCCACCCGCTCACCGGGGAGCGGGACCCATACATATCTGCTGACGGTACAGTATGAACCATACCCCAACAAGTTTCATTTCATATATTGTTTGTCACATCCCTTGTTGTTGCCATTTAGTGGTGCCTACATAACATTGAAAGATTTTCTGTAATTAATAAATAAATAAAAAGTAACAAAGGAATGAATAAGGCTTGCAGCCACCATAGACCAACTATTTCCTACATGTCCATGAAGAAAAATCACATACAAATTACTCTAACATGCAACCTTCAACAAATATTTCTATGAACAATTTTTAAAATATTTGTCACCCTTGTTGTCATTTGACAAAAAGAAATACTCACATGAATTTGATGCTGAATTGGACCAAAAATGAACATGTGATGGATATATATAATATTGGATACTATGAAATGCTTTGCATTTTTTTCAAGGTCTTATGCATTTCCAATAGTGTATTTATTTGGTTTATTTTTTATCAATAATAAACCTTGTAATGATCAGTATCATTCACTTCTTCACTTGCTTACAATCATACAAAGAATCTAGAGATAATGTTTTTAATGGTGCATATTGGAATTAAGCATTGTTATGCATAAATCTATCTATTCTTATTCTTAATTCCAATAACGATATGCTTAATAAGAATGGAGAGAATATTTTTTAACGCCTAAAATCATGGAATGGTGCATTAAACCGAGGGAATTTCTAGATATTAATGGTGCATTAATTTGGCAGGTTGTTAGTGGAATTCAAAGAGATCATTATTGGAGTCAAGCAAACTGTGTGGATAATTGTGTGTAAAGTAGCCCTTCTTACAATAATATTTTTTCATTCTCTCTTTTGGATTTGAACAATAAATTTAAAATTATATAAGTTAGTATTCTATTTTTGAAAGTTTGATAACTAATAAAAGAAGAAAAGAGTATAGTAAAATCTCAAAGGTTTAGGTGAAATTGTTTGATAGATGTTTTATACTAAAAAATATGATGAAATCCATCGAAATTCTTCTTAAAAAATAATATGTCAAAAATTATATATTTTTTAATACCAAAAGATTTTTTTATAAGCTATCTAAAATTCTAATTGAATACCACCGAATTTTATTGTGCTCATTAAAAAAACTTAAAAGTCTTAATTGAATATCACAATTCTTATATCATTTAAAAATCCTAATTGAACACCTACAAGACTTTTTTTATTAAAAAAATCTTTTAAAATCCTATTAAATATTAATCCAATACACCCTTTAGATAAACTATAACAACTATTTTTTTTATAGCAAATAATTAACTCCATCTCTTTATGGTCACTTTTATATTACTCACATGATTGCCCAAACTCTCATTTCCCTTTACCTTTCTTCCACGACTCCATCTCTATGTCATGAGACACACTCTCTTTTGCGACGACGTGCACTCTTGTACGACTAATGACTCACATCCCTAAATCACCTATGCTCAAACCCTTCTTTTATTCATTGCTACCGCCGCCTTCCTACTACATTATTTGGAGGTCTCCTCCTCACATTTTCTCTAACTTGTAAGTTGTAATGATTAACCCTTATTCCATTAATAAATAACCATCATATATCATAGGCATTATTGAGCTATTCGATTGAAAGTGTATGCACTCAATTGGTTCCCTTTATTCACGTGTAATGATTTAATTGAAAGAAAATAAAAATAATAATAATGAATATTTTATTTTAAAACAAAACTTTAATCTTTTCATTTCTTTAATTAATTAACTTCTACAATTATTTAATTCAAATATGGTTGTTAATAACACAACCCTAAGTATAGTTGAGTATTCTCAAGCATTGTGATAGAAGAAGCCTAAACACGAAACAGAGGTGAAACACACAAAAATTGAACGTAGCCGAAACACAAATTCTTAATATCACAATTAAGTTTATATATTAAGAAAATAAAATATTACATCCAAATAATTAACTATTTATACTAAAAAAATCTAAAGAAAAAAAGATTAAAATGCAAAAATATTTAACATTATATATAGGACTTGCTAATATACTCACACCTAATTTACAGTGTGGTGCATTAACAATCTACATAAAAATTTAAGACAAAAAATTCTTTCAATTGATTTAGTTAGGGATGTTATATTAATATAGTATTTAATTTTAAAAAATTAAAAAATAATATTAAACTCATAAATTCATTTATCTATGTCTCTTGTCCCTCGAAAATTCATAAATTCTCACAAGTCATTTATCTTCTCCTATCATCTATTTCGAATCCTTCTTTCTCTCTTACCTTCATCTTCAAGTTTTTTGTCATTTGAGTACTAAAGTTCACCTTATTGCATCATTTTTTTTTAAATAATTGAGATTAAAAATCCCATTAGTTGTTGATGGATTCTAAACAATTGGAGAATAAATAATTTCAAATAAATAATGTTAACTTCTCTTGAAGAAATAAAAAAAATCCCTATTATCAATTAAAAGTTGACACCTAGCAACTCATTTTGACTATAAAGTATACATGTATATGTATGATATTATATTATTGTCAACATATAATATTATATTAATCATTTTTACAATCTAATAATGAAACAAAACTAAGTAAGAATCAAAAGATGCGTTCAATATTATATAGATAGGGATTATAATAGGGACTTATCATACACTTTTGATGATATAATGGGAAATAGATAATGTGTCTCTTCATGTAGTTACCCTACATTTATGTGAGCGAGGTTCATGTTATCTAAATGTTGTACCCAAATCAGGCACTACTTGTGCTAGGTTTGGATTACATCGATTCAATAAAATTTCTTTTCCATTTCAAAAATAAAACCAAGTTTATTGTTGATTGTTTAACTTAGGCTTGTTTAGGAGCATATAATCACTCCAGCTTGTAAATTACTATCTTAAGATTTTGTATGTTTCATTTTTTTTTCTTCTACAGAAGCACGTTTCAATTGTTAATTTAACTAAAACTTAAACTATATATGTTATAAAACATACAGTAAAAACTCCTACTAATTTTTATGAGCAAAATATCAAATATTTCATAAAATATAATATGATTAATCTCAATTAATCATTTAAGGTGATGTACACATTTTTTAAAAAGTTACCAATTTTCACAATAAAATAGTCTTATCTAACAAAAAAAAGTATTTAATAAATAATTAACTACTTTATGTAATTATATTTACACTTCTCCTGGTGCAAGTATATTTCTTAATGGTGAAGATATGACACTGACATAATCACATGTTATTCGGAGAAAACAAAATGTGCAGCATTATAAAAATATGAGGATATAATGTGCAAAATTAAGAAAATATGAAAAAAATCTGTAACATTGTGAAAATATGAGAACAAAATATGAAAAAAAAATGTAACATTGTGAAAATATGAGAATAAAATATGAAAAAAATGATTAAAAAAATTGTATTTTTTTCCTAGGTCAGGGACTATAAGTGTCCTCTAATTTACTGGGTCAAAGACTCATCTCTCACGGTACGAGATTATCGCTAGTCCAAAGAAATTTTATACAAAGTGAAAATCAAACACGAAATTTATTGTTCAATAAATCATTCTCATTCATACAAATGTAATGAAACCTTATACCACTATGTCAGCCGTTCGACTTTGGTAATTATTGTCTTTCAACCTCCTTTAATCATTCTCACATACAAACACTACCTTCAATCATATTATTACATAACAAATAACATAAGCCGTTCAATTCTCAACATTTATTTAGTTCCTTCCTAATAGTAAAACATTTGCATAACAACTATGAAACCTTATTGTCAATTGCAAAGTTCTATTGAAATTGGTTTATAAATATTTGTTCTTATGTTACAAATTAGGGCATATATATATAGAGAGAGAAGTAATTTACTTACTTTAAGAGTAACTCTTCATTCTCGTCATTCATTTTCTTGAGATCTAATAGTTAAGATTAGTTATTTATTACAATCATTATATCTTAAGAAATGAATGATGAAGATGAGAGTAACTTTAAAAGAACTACTCTCGAAATAAGTAAATTCCCTATATATATATATATGTGTGGGGGGGGGGGGGGGGGATTTGCTGATACACACCCCCACATTTGTTTTGAGAGAAATAAAAAAATATCTTAAGTATCTTTATTCTTAAAAAAGTGAAATGACCAATGTTGATTTTATATTAAGATGATTCCTATAAAAAAGGGTAGGAATATGGATTTCTATGGGTGAGAATCATATTAATTATGTAAAAATTCTATTACATCCTCAATGTCCATCCTTACATATAAGTTACTATTTCAGATTGATCTGCAATTCAATTTTAATAACAGAGGGCATGAATTTGAAGACAAAAGACAAGTATGTTACACTTGTTTTTGAAAATTAATTATTGATATGGAGACAATTTACCGATTTTATTTTTTGCTTACTTTAGTGTGGTTAATATTTTGTTATACGTGTCTCTTTGTGTTGCTTGTTCTTCAAAAGATTGAAGGGGATATTTTGGTGTTGCATTAATTATTTTAATAGTAAGATGTAGTTAAGGAATTTATTGAAAAAAATTGTAAGATTCTCTATTGTTATATGCAAATTGGATTGTTTAGTCTTGTAATGTGTTGTGTAGGTGTATATAATAAGTTCTTTAATATAAAAAGGTTATTTTAGTAATATAGCATACATTTATAGTAAAAGATAAATTGAACCAAACACATTTTTCAAATATTCCTAGGAATATAAAAAATATTATGAACCAATTTTAATAATTGAACAAACGTATTTTTTAAAATATTCATAAATATAATTTTATCTAATATTTCTAAAAATAAAATTCCTAAAAATAAAATAAGAACTGGTGAAATAAACATCCCCTACAATTTAACTAAATCGTATATAATTTATGATGTAAAGAATCCGATGTTTGACTTAACTAAATACCATGTTTTCCATTATTTAATCCGGTTGACCAAAATTTTTATAGGAGCAATTTCTATAATTTTCAAAATATAATTTCTGCATACAGCAACTAGGAACCCTCAAATTATTAAACAAGCTTTATAAAATTAAACCCGGCATAGATCATAAGATTTCTGTGGGTCACGCATTGACTTGATAATAACCATAGAACAAAACAAATAGAGAAACCGAAACAAACACGGCATTAAAATATTACACTTTTGGGAAGCACGTAGAGGAAACCTAGCCCTAATGACTCTCCCATGTGGCCATGTCCCACCCCTTCTCCATTGGAGCCACGTTTAAGATCTACTTATCTTAACTCTCTGTTTGGACGTTACCAACCATGTCAACTTCATTAAGTCGTGACAGAGATAGAAAACAATGTGTTTTCGCGTCCTCCATCTATCAATTTCATTCTAGCTAGCTGTTTTAATGTGCTTGGCTTGACCTGTTGATCGATGCATGATGTCTTATTCTTAGCACAATAAATTGGAGAAGGTTTAATTAATTGATCTTATTTGGATTTGGAAATATGCAACGGGACAAGAGAGGGGTTGGTTGGTTAATTTCTTAATTGGGTTGAATCAATAATACAATCAAATATTTTTGCTTAACCACGCACATCCTTATGTTTGATTGAAACAAAAAATGTCCACCTGGATTTGTAGTTGGATAACATTATCATCAGGATAGGTTAAGTCATAAGGGTGAAAGTTGAATTGCAATCTTAATTTAATAATTTCTTAGCATAATGAGATAGATAGAAGTAACTTTAGGAATGGTAGAGTGACGTAGGTTTTATCTTCAATTCCTTAGTGAAGGCTTTTGTGATAGAAAGATTTACCATGGGTTTATTACACGCATTTATGTACATCAATTTTGTTTTCTTGTATTGATGGTTATAAAAGAAACATAAATGCTTAAAATCGTACATCAAATGCTTCTCACATACATTAGATCGGTATTAAAAGCACAGCATCTTTGGCAACATGTACATAAACTTAGGCATAAGGATCTTATTAATTAAACATATTAGATTCGGTCAAAAGTACTCATTTTTTTTCTAGGACCATAATAAAACAACCAAATACAAAAAAAAAAACCAATTTTTTTTGTTTTTAATTTAAGCGTTGTGTAAGTAATTTGCTTATTCAGAATATTATGTCCTTATTTGTTTATCTTGAAATCAAAAGTTATTTTTCTTTTCATTTAGATGTTTTTTGTAGTGTTCATCCAGTAGACCTCTACAGAAACTAGTTCAGATAAAAAAATCTTTAGGGTAGGGCCAAACGAATGTGTACAAAATTTCACTAATTAATTATATCAAAATTATTATACGTAACAAAGAAAAATGATCAAAATTATTAAAATAGTCGTTCAATTTTTTTATTCATACAAATCAAAATGATATTTTAAAGTACATTTAATTAAAAAATTATTAATATTAAATTAATTATCAAATATGAAAATATTAAAAATTTTAGATCATCATGACATTAATACAAAATATCTACCAATTGTATTAATAATTAATTTTTATTGAAGAATTTATTGACCATGTGATATCTCTTTCTAATTACATTTTTTTTATTTATAAAATTCAAATTTAAAATCTTACTTAAAAAATATATATCAATATCACTTTACCAACGACTTATTGGTCAAACCAATTTAATATCATGTATATCTATAAATAATTAATTTAATCACCCTTTCAAAAATTTCTTTTATGAAAAATAAATGCTTTTTACATATTTCATTTATTTCTTTCACACCCTTTCATGAATAATGTATATTTGTAGAATTTATTTATGAGAGTGTCATTGTTGAATAAATAGAAACTTCCCTAATGTCAAACACTTCAGAGAGTCAAAGGCATCCCAGCACAACACCTTGACAATGACATAGCTAGCTCGCAATGTCGCAGAAACTCTACTGACAATAATTGTTTTCTGGATGAGCTAATCATCCACCAAAGAATTTAAGAACTTATCTCTTTATCTTTTGTATTAATTTATTTCTTTTTATTGGTTGATAGAAACCAAGTTTTGGGCCACAACTGCGTATACTTTAGTTTCTCTATAAATTTCAAAGGTCCATATGACTAGACACAATATCTGTACCCTAGCTGGTCCAACTTCAAAATGCAACCCAGGTTTGATAGACCAGTCTATTCAAGATTATGGTATATCACAAATTTATAAACGGATATAATGTAAGGATAGACCAATTTTTTTCTAATACCTTCACTTTTGTGTGGCGTTTGTTAATGGTCCGGGTGAAGAAAAAAGAGCCAAAAAAAGTGACAAGATGAAAGATACAAGTTATTAGAAAAGCTTTCTATTGTTTTGGATAAAAGCCAATTGGGTGAAGATAAAAAGGTTGATGTTAATAATGTTATGTGGTATGCGTTCGAGTGAAGGAAGGGATATGTAAATACAAATAAAGCACAAAAAAGTAAAACAAAATGAGAGCCGGTATCTATCATCCTCAAAATCTGGTTTCTTTTCCGGCAAGATATTTTTATTTCTTTTTAAATGGAATCTTCTTGTCCTCACTTTTTGGGTACAGAATGGAGTAAATCAAACGGGAACAGGAAAAATTAGCTAGATAGGTTTTCACCTTTTTGGAACAAAATTAGCTAGACAAGTTAAAATATAGCATAAGGGAACAATAGTGTAGTTTTTGAAAGATAAATTGATGTAGAATTAATCTAAAGTAATCTATAAGATTAATGTTATAGAAGATGAGAAATGAAAGGGGTAGTAGTTTTTTTGTTTTACAACGATGCAAACGAGGATGGAATATAAGACTTTATAAATATTACTTCAACCATATCACTATGTGAATCCTAATGAGTTAGTGTAATAGTTTGACACATGTAACAAAAAGAAACACATAATTAAGGGGAGGGGTGTTAAAACATAGGACAAATTGGTATCTTCATTGACTTTAACAAATAAAGGACTAAGTTTTTATAAAGATAAAAGCAACCACGATAGTATGAGGAAAGACACTAGATGCTTTTGTATTGTCTTATGATTAGACAATTGAAACATGTTTTTAATATTTTATATTGATCTCATCTTTGTTTTTATAATCTGTGTGTATATCAGAATCTTGATTAACACACTTATAATTTTCGAAGAACACCTTAGAAGTTAGAAGTTTCAAAAGAGATATCAACGAAAAAATGATCAGGTAATCTCTTAAAAGGCATGCCAAGCTAGAAGAGAGTGCCAATTATGTATCTGAACAAAAGAGTTATTTGATCACTGCAACAAGAGATCCTATACGAGAAAGGGGATATAAGTCGTTATATATTTTATCATATCAAAGAAACTAGTTGGTAAAATACATTTAATGTTGCATTAAATGAAACCAATGACCTTGTTCTCTCTCAGAAGATCTCAGACAAAGGGGCATAGAAGAAGCAAGAGGAAGAATTGAGACAAGAGTTATTTCTTGAAGACTACCTATATATAATGGAGATCTTTGCACAAGAGAGAAAACACTGCTAAACTTTATAAGATTTTTTAAGTTTTCTTTGTGCCCTAGTGAAAATCTCTCTAAGAAAAATCCTTTACTTAAATTGTATATCCGTATGATAGGACAATAAGATTGTAAGATTTATCCTTAATGAAAATTCTTAGTGATTTAGATGGAAGCTTGTAGAGGCTTTGATTAAAAAAATACTTGGGGTATTTGCTTGAAGAAACAATTGTAAAAACATACTCTCGATAGTAGATATGAAAAGTTCTTCATGTTCTTTGTATTATCTACAGTCAATCGTTTAGCCAAAAATATTCCAGGTTGATTTTTTTTATATAAACTCCTTTTAACCTTCTTCTCGAAAACGTTAAGGTGAAACATTATAGTAAAGAATCCAAGATTATCTGCTACTTAGTACTAATTATTCACATTCTAATAAATATATGTGGTTCTCAGTTGTAAAGACAAAATATTCCAAACAGTGACGAATACACATAGGCCCATAAAAAAATGTTTATATACCCATTGTTGGATTTTCATTGTAAATGCAATCTCTAAACCCGCTCCAGACAAGCCTTTTGCAAAGAGATTATTTTTAGATTCAAATTCATAATTAACAAATCATCAAGACACAACTTTACCGTTGTGTCAAGGTTCATCCTCTCTCCAGCCAAGCCTTTTCTATCATACTTAAATTTTTCTAAAGCCTTCACATAAGAATTGTAATCATTTTTTTAAGCAGATGTATGAATTGAGAAAGTACTCCAGTGGCAGCAGTGCTTCTGCGAATTGGTTCGAAGCAAGTTCTCGTGTCGTGTTGCACATTTTTCAATTTCAATATACAGCAGTTACCATACAGGAAATTAGAACAAGACGTCTGTCAGGAAAACAAATATAAAGGGATACTGCAACAAACTTTGCAAATGATAAGACAAAATTATCAAAAATAAATTATAAAGAAATGGAAAGCATTCCTTCAATGACGTTCTTGCCATAGTGGAAACAAAATCAGTTTCTTTAGCACTTCTCTAATAGCATATCACAGAAGAATGATTAAGTACAAAGATAGCAAACCAGAAGCTCATTAGCCAGTACACCCTCAACTACAATAAACATCCCAGAAGCATATTAATTTGTATAGAAGATAAGCATGAAGTATCAATTTTATGTTTGCTTTGTTTAAATTGCTCACATTACTTTCAAAATTTCAAGTCCTAAATAACAGCAACCAGGATGATATGAAGATGTTATAGGTTTTATCATCCAAGTCTTAAATAATAGCAAGACAAATAGTGTGTAATCATATGTTTCTCACTCAAGATCGAAATTGGGTTGCATCTATATTAGATAATTGCTAATTATGACTGACATTCTTGGCATTGAACATGCTTTTGTTGCAAATGAGTCTACAGTCTTTTTCTTTCCGTGCAAACAATTACAGACAATTGACAAACCACTGAAACCAGTATTTCAAATTCAAGGAAAACAAAAATTTCAATCAACAAAGAAAAATAGCTACACATTCTAAAATTCAGACAAACCAGACTATTAATTAGTTAACTCCATAATGGCAGCAACAATGTCACCACCGGCTGCCTTGAGAGCTTTAACGGCTTTAGGTCTTGACACGCCAGCTTGAGTCATCACCAACTCTATGTCCTTGGGATCTACGCCAGCCTCATCCACTTCCTCATCATCTTGAGCAACAGCAGAAGATTCAGGCTTTGATCCAACATTGCTCAAATTAGGAGCCTTGAATTGCTCTGCCGCCTGAGTTTGTAGCTGTGAGCTCAAGTCTTCAATCTTGGCTTCCCCAAATATAATGTACGTGTCAGACGTTGGACTCTTGAAAACGTCTGGTTTTGAGATGACGAACAGGATCTAAACAAACAAAAGTCCAAAGTTTCACTTTTTACCAAAGCAAAATAGATCTGACAAATGGGAAAGGGTGGTGAAAAGCAAAAAAGATGAGTCAAATGCTAACATTCTTGCTCTTTTTGACCGTCACTCGACTGACACCTGTGACAGGTTTCATTCCAAGTTTAAGCATTGCCTTGCGACTCTTCTTTTCGCTTCTGGTCTGCTTGGACCTACCAGATGCATCACCTTCTAGTCCTGCAACAGAACACAAATTCCTCTAAGATTGTGAATTGGATCTGTCCATGTAGCTTCAGTTCATGCAGAAAGAAAATAGCAATATTAACTCATTCAGACAGAACATAGACTTGTTATGATCTCCACGCATGTCCATTTTTTATTCTCATACCAGATACAAAGATCCATCCACCCAACCTATTTGTGACATAGGCATGATTTATTACAACTCTCAACTCAAGTCTAAAATACAGAACAATCCTGAAATGTATAGACATGACATGGGACACGTGATACAACTTGAAGACACAACAAATTTAAAAATTGTACAATGTATAAAATTAATATAAAATATAGATCTCAAATCAAATGAGTGTTTTAAAAATGAACATGAGTCATTGATGATACAATAAATGCTACAATTCATCAAAGTATTGTGATACACTTTATATGTATTGGTATATAAGTTTAAAAAATAAAAGTATAAAGTTGGCAAACTACAACTTAGTGTATTTGCAGTGCCTGAAAATTCAATTTGCATCATTAAATCATGTGAATGATCACACTAATATTGGTGGTGATTTCTGAATCTAAACAAATGAAAGTACAACTTATTATAGTCTGTATAGGAAGAAAAAAATTTCAAATTCTTGATAATGAAAGTTTGAATCAAAAACAATATTTAACTTATTTGCACACATGATTATTCACACCTCATAAGCCACGGATCCAAATAAAACGAAACGAAATTGACAAGAGCTCATTTCTTAATTTAAAATACAACAGGACTCTTGAAAGTTAAGACAAGCCAAATTAATCTTATTAACCATGAACATTATTTTCACTTACAATATAATTCCAACCAAATCATCGAAGGAGTGCTACTAAACCTTTGCCAAATACAAGAATGAAAATGAGCAAGTCATGAGCACTCTTCAGTTAATTTCATTTACCAACTTACCGTCGGCATGGTCATCATCCTCCTCCTCATCATCATCATCATCCTCTTCCTCATCATCGTCATCCTCGACGACAGGTTCATCATCCTACATTAAATATTAACGCATATATCTTATAATTGTTCTTCTACTAACATTGATTTGAAAATTAAACTCTTCTTTTTACATATGAATCGCTGAATCCCCAGAAACTTTTTAATTGATTGCCCAGAAAAAGTTCACCTTGAACCAATAAAAAACCTAGCAATTTACACTCTCTTCCACATCTCAAGTTACTGATCGAATCTCTAATGAAAAAACTGCATAGAAAATAAAAAGCTATCTAAAACCTCAACATTCTCGAATCAAATGCAAAACAAAAAACCCATAACAGTAACCAACTACTGCTAGTCCTTCAGAGTCCACAGGCTACAAATCCTAAAATAGTTAACTGATGATTTTTTTTAAACATAATCAAACTAAATTGGAATATTTTCGAATCCAATTCAAAATTAAGGGGAAAAAAACGCAAAAAAGGAAAAAGGGGAGAGTTTTTAATGTGGTTTACATGGATCTTTTGCTGATCGAGATGTTGAGCAAGAAGCTCCTCTTGGGTCTGAGCAGCCATAGTGAATAGTGATTTGGATTTGGTGTCACAAACTGGATTCAACAACAGTGGATCCCCCAACACATCCAACAACCTAAAACCCTAACACTCAGACTTTATATACCTCAATTTGGTTTGACCCGATTAAAACCCGTTTTCTTGTTAAAAAAACTTCATATAAACTTTTTGAAATGCAGTTCATATAACTAGAAAAAATTGTATTGTAATTTGTGCAATGTTTATTTTATATAATCAAAATTTATAATAAATAAATATTTATATATTGAAATTGAAATTCAAGTTAAAATTAAAAGCATTAAAAATGATAAACTGAAAGAGATAAAAAAAAAATAGAGAAAAAATCTCTAAAAGCCCATTTGTTAAAGAGAAAATAACTAAAAACACTTGTTGAAGAATGACAATTAAAACGTCTCGTTCAAAATAATTATTCTAGTTTATATATTAAAATTGATTAATCGTTTGAGGCAAGTTTGATTATTTTTTTTGATAGATTGATTAATTTAATTTATTTACACTTGAATGTAAAACTCTTTTGCACCTGTATTAATAGAATTTTATTCTATAACTA
This sequence comes from Glycine latifolia, assembly GCA_013407115.1. Taxonomy (NCBI): domain Eukaryota; kingdom Viridiplantae; phylum Streptophyta; class Magnoliopsida; order Fabales; family Fabaceae; genus Glycine; species Glycine latifolia. Next base: position 20,904,694 of record CM023943.1, read on the forward strand.
CGTCATATAGTTTATCAATATAATATGGTAGTAGTGAAATACTACTGTATACTTATATTTAAAATAATGTCAACCGACAAAATATATGCACTAAATTCAAATTTTATTAAACTTAGCTGTTATTTTTTATTAGACTACATAATGCAGCAGTGGAGATTTTAAACTTTGTGATGTTTTAATCGTAATTGTGATTGTGGATCACACTTAAAAAACATGATGGATCTCATGTCTACTTATTGAATTCAAGTTTATAAATTTAAATGAGAAAAATGTATGTGCACAATTAGTGCAAAATTTTATATAGTGAATCAAATATGTTTTATGAAGTCACTTTTATTATTTTAATTAAATCAAATAAAAATAATTAAAAGAAAAGAAATAACATATTGTTGCATTGAGGTGGACCTCGTTTCCATGTTCCAGCTCCACGCCTCCTCACCTCTGCCTCCGCACACTTTCTCTCACTTTTCCCTTTCAAAACCCCACTCCATCAGCAGGATCTTCTCAGCAGGGGGAGAGGAACTTTTAATGGAAGTTAAAAGCAATGGCTCTCAGTGGGGGTATTGTTAATTCAAGTCTTAGAAATACTTTTTTTAGGACTAATGTTTATCTCATCATTATCTCTCCCTAATCTCTTTGTTGTCTTATTTATTAGCTTGAATTCAAAACTTTTGGGGTTAGTTTGGGATATTTTCAATTTTGATTTTGATGTAATCCTCTTTTCATAATTCTATATTTTGTTCATGTTATTTGAATCAGAAAATTGAAACTTATGGTTTGATTTGACTTATTGATCTAGGATTTTCCAGTTGACTCCTATAGAATTCGTTTCACAAAAGAATGTCATTAAATAGGAACTGATTCAGGTTAGCTACATTTTTACTGCTATTTTGTGTCCTCTCCTTTCTGTTTATCGGCAACGCAAAAGAGGTGACAACTCTAAAGAGTTACAAATTATTGACAATTTTTCTTACTGACAAATCATTAGTATATTTAAGGAAACTATCTAACTACCAATGTCAAACTTTGTTGGTCATATAATAGCCATCACTCTTATGGATTTGTTGTAAAAAATATTAGTTGTATCTGACAATACTATTTCAATGTCTTCACTATTTACAAACTGACCTTGCAGTACAGCCTTGCAATAATTCCTGAGACTATAAAGGGAGCCAATCAGAGGATACCAAGTAGCAGAAATGCTTTTGGCATTGTCAGTGCAGGCCAGATAGAACATCTATTTGACCTCATGAAAAAACTTTCCCAACCTTTATGAAGCATCAAATGATAACTTCAATTATCAGATTCATTTCCTGAGAAAGGCCCAGGGCTTCCATCGTCGATATGCAGCCACCAGATTCCATTCACTGTCCAGTATGCAAAGATTATTTTAACTGCATTTGAAAAAAAGCAGATGACGTGAAATCGTACATATATCTCATTCTAGATTGTGTTTGGTGACTTTGGTCATTGTGCTCAGGTGCAGAATGAACACCTCACACTTGTTTATATGCCATACGATGAAGTACCATAAGCTTAACTCTACTAACCAATAAGCATACTAATTATGATTGTCTTTCTTGACGGTGAACATACAATTGTAGAGAATGAGTCTACTACAGTCTTTTCTTTCTATGAAGACAATTACACAGAAAATAGAATGAAGCAAAAATACTCGCAAACGACTTTTCAAACCAAAGGAGAGCAAAAATTTTGACTAACAAAGAAAAATAGCTCCACATTGCAAATTCTAAAATTCTCCCAAATCTGACCATCATCAATTAGTTAGCTCCATAATGGCAGCAACAATGTCGCCATTGGCAGCTTTGAGAGCCTTAACAGCTCTTGATCTCAACACACCAGCTTGAGTCATCACCAACTCTATATCCTTGGGATCTACACCAGTCTCATCGACATCCTCATCATCTTGAGCAGCAGCAGCAGCAGAGGTTTCTGGCTTCAATCCAACATCGCTCACATTAGGAGCCTTGAATTGCTCTGCTGCCTGAGTTTGTAGCTGTGAGCTCAAGTCTTCGATCTTGGCTTCGCCGAATATAATGTATGTGTCAGAAGTTGGGCTCTTGAAAACATCCGGTTTTGAAATAACAAACAGGATCTAAACAAACACGAGAAAGAGATTCAATATTGACAAGTACGAAATAGATGAAACAATGAAAAGTTCTTCAAAATAAATAGATGTAAAATGCTAACATTTTTGCTCTTCTTAACAGTCACACGACTGACACCTGTGACAGGTTTCATTCCAAGTTTGAGCATTGCCTTGCGACTCTTCTTTTCGCTTCTGGTCTGCTTGGACCTACCAGATGCATCACCCTCTTGACCTGCAAAAAGAATACAAATTACTCTTGAGACTGAATATTATCCATCATTTTGACGTCAATTCATGTAAAAATAACATAAAATAAAGTGCAGTATTAACTCAGTTGTACAGAACAAAGGCTCATCACAATCTACATGCTCCTTCAATTTTATTCTAACATGGATTAAACTGGCCATTGAATTTCACCTGACCTATTTATGACACAATCATGATTTATTAAAACACTAAACTAATTTTAGGTAGAAAATATTTTGATTACCCACATTAAAACTTTTAATCAAAAACAATATTGAACTTTGTGAACCATGATGATTAACACCTTGTTAAACAAGGCCTTTGGATAAAAGAAATTAAAATTGAAGAATATTGACCAAAATTTTCAAGATCTAGTTTCTTAATTTTTTAAAAAAGAAATATACAAAAGATAAGTTATTGGGTGAAAAAATGCAATCATATTGATCATGTACATTCTATGTACTGTATACAAATTCCAATCAAAGTATTGGACGAATGCTACTAAACATTTGCCAAATGCAAGAATGAAAGTGGGTATGTCATCCACAGCACTCCAGTTAATCTTATTTGCCAATTTACCTTCAGCGTGGTCGTCATCCTCGTCATCCTCGTCCTCTTCATCATCCTCATCGTCATCCTCAACTACAGGCTCATCATCCTACAAAAGATATTCAAAAGTTCAGGATATTAGACAACAAAGCAAATAGTAGGCCATTAAATATGTGTGGACTGTGGAGTTAAAATTCTTCTGTGGCTACATTTTAACTAATACTTAGTAATCATTAGGTGCAACAATCAATCAACTAAGCTTATGAAAAGTTTAAATTTCAGATCAAAACTAAGGGTCCATTCTTTTCTAAAGGTTGAGCTGTTCTCCCATCTTTGATTTGAAAATCATACACTTGTTTTTCACACAAACTGCTGTAACATATAAACCCTCAGAAACCTCCCAACTAATTGCATAGAAAATGTTCAACATTAAACCAATTGAATTCAGGTATTTCCACTTAACTCCCAAATCTCAACTTTTGCAGTCCTAGTCAAAACTCTAATGAACAAATGAACAACCCAGAGTCAACCATTGAATTTAAAAAAAAAAAAATCTTGAGATCAAACAAAGGAGGCAAACTGCTAAGAAAATACAAAGTCCTCAAAGACTAAAACCTCAATGTTTCTCATATCAGACACAGACCCTTAACAGTAAGACGGTCTTTTAGATTCCAACTGCCACATAACAGTTAACTGCTGAAAAAAAAAACATGGCAGACAACCAAATAATTTTTTTTTATAGACAACCAAATTACTTTTAAACCTTGAATCAAAATAGAATTAATTTTAAACCTAATTCTAAATCACTTCATAATTAAATTAAAAAAGCTAATAAGGGAGAATAAAGGTGTGAATTAATACATGGATCTGTTGTTGCTCAAGGTGGGCCGCAAGAAGCTCCTCTTGGGTCTGAGAAGTCATAGCGATTTATCGGAGAAGCTCTGCTGTTACTCACGATTCTGCTATTATAGTATACAACACCAACAAACGACCAAAGAAACTAAAACCCTAGAATTATGATTTTATAGTTCTAATTTCGGGTTGACCCGAATAAAACCCGTTAACCCTGGTTCCCGTCACCTTCTTTCGGTGCGGTTCGTACGGAAGAAGAACTCTTACATTTCTTACTTACTACTTGCCACGTCAAATAAAAATCCTTGTTCAGACAGGCGTCATTCCTACAGATTATTTTAAATTTAAATACACTTTTTTATTATTGACTAAACTTATTAAAAAATATAATTACAAAACTATAGGGCTTTATATTTTATTTTATATCTTTTAGGATTAACAACTTACTGGTAATTTATAGTTTCAAATAAGTTTTAGTATTTCTCTAAAAAAATATTAAGTTTTAACACAATAAAAAAAGTAAAATATGATGAAAAGTGCATTATCAATACTACTTTAAATAATTTAAGCTCTTCAAACATGACCATTAGACGGTCGAGATTTTATTTTATTTTATTTTAGAGATGGTTGAGATTTAAAAGAAAAGTATGTTTGGTTGTTTGGATATTGCCTTTAAAAATAATTCTTATTTTTACTAATATTAAAACATATATTATCTTCATAGATCAGTTTTTTAGACAGCATCTTTCTATTTTTAATTTTTAGAAGTAAAAATGAAATACTTTCCATTGATTTACAGCGACTCTACTCTTGTATCTTGACCTTGGTAGTGGGGATAGTGTTTTAACTGTATTTTTGTGGTAAAGTATTGATCAAAATATCAATTGGAAATTGAATATGTTTTGTACAAATAGACATGAGAATTAACAAGTTTTCGTTTTCATTTGACTCTTAAGTCGAATTCATTTATAATGCAGACACTATTTGGTATATTCCAATATAAGAGGTGCAAGAACACCATTCTCAACGCGAACTGCATCCCGTTCATAACTGCATGCAAATGTGCTCAGGTTTCAGGAATGGAAATTGCTCCCCTGAAATTCAAAGCAATAATCCTCCGGGCGTCACAGCTGATGTAGTTATGAACAAATGTGGTGGCTTTACATGACGAACCCCAACCACCCACCATGTAGGGATCCAAGTTCAAAGAAACAGGCAGAATTCATTACATTGCAAAAAGAAACTACCCAAATATTATCGTCCATTCATTTCAGGGGGAAAAAGAGGATTACATAATGACCAACCTTCCGCCTGTGGGTAAAGCTAAACTAAGTTCTCAGAGGTGAGGTGAGTTCACCAACCACCGCCGCCAGAATTTCCAGATCCCCATCCGTTCCCAGATGCTGCTTTCTTGGGGGCAGATCCCCAGCCAGAGCTTCCTTGTTCACCATCACTGTTACGAGCTCCACCTCCTCCTCCTCCCCAACCACTAGTGCCTCCACCACCTCCACTGCCGCCACCCCAACCACCAGGAAAAGCTTCCCTTCCAGGAGAATTCTGAACCTTGGCCCCTGGAAAATTGCTTAAACCATCATCCGGATCCTTTTTATTATTAGAACCCCATCTGCCCCCATAACCAGAGTCCTCCCTTTCATTATTGGAGTTGTCTCCTCTATTGCTATAAGAACCACGACCACGTCCACGTCCTCTTCCACCACCATATGGACGAGGCACTCCACTAGGATGTTCGTCCTGGTTCCCATTGTTTCTGTATTCACCCCGTCCTGTAGAACAAAAGAAACACGGGCATAAGTTTTAGATAAAAAAAAAATGGCAAATCTTACTGGAAAAATGACGTGAAAACTAATTGGATAACATGTGAAACAGAGACAAAGGAGAACAGGAAACGGGTCAGCATTTTAAATGTAGAAGACTAGTGATCACTACAGATACATGAGCATGAAAGTGTGCATAATTAACAAGCAGCAGGTAGCTACCAGATGACATCCAAGGAAAAATAACTAAAAACTAAATTCATTTAACCCAGCAAAGCTGCAAGAGCATACTGATTAGATAACCAGACATAAATAATTAGTGAGTTCAACACCCAAATAGTTCCAAGAAGAATACATGAAAACTGAATATAGCTGAATTCAAAACCAAATCAATATACCTGTCCTGGAACCAGGTGTAGATGATCGATCCCCCCTATCATAAGAGTGACCTCTTCGGCCACCACCCACACTGTTTGAACCACCACCCCAGCCGCTATCCACAGATGCCCCTGATGAACCACCAGCTGCAGGGCTTCGCATTGGTACCATAGCAGCAACAGATCTAATGGAAGGGGCTGAATCATGCTGGGGATCATCAATATGCCTCTGAAAATATGCTACAAGCCTATCAATGTCCTCAAACATCTTTTTCCTAAACCTGAATCCTTTTGGGTAAAGCCCAATGTACTCATGGTGTGGATTTGTACTTCTTATGTAAGTTAATATAAATGTGCCAGGATGTTCATGGCAGATGCCAAAACTATATACTATGCGCATAGGATACTCAGCTTTCTCCATCCTCAAAAGTTCATCAACTTCTGCTTTTGTACCCTTTCGGAATTTGCGATAGTTTAACATTGACTTTAAGTGAGCCACCAAGGGATCAACATAGCGGTCCATAACCTAAGCAATAACCAGTAGGAAATAATTCATATAGTCACAAGCAAAGCATCCAGAAAAATGGGGACAACTTACCTCATCTAAGTCCTCAAAAGTGTCCTCTCCAATTTTTAGTGTCTTCCCGATTCGGAGTAAGCTTGTTATGTCCTTGTGTTCCTTTCCACCTTCAACTATATCCTTATGGGCATATACTCCATCATTAATTTTAAGAGTTAAAGTAAGATATGAAGGTCCTCGTGAACTAGGGCGGATAATACTTTCTCCAGGATCTTTGTCATACAAGAACTGCATAAAGATAGAGGCAAAGCTAAGCTAGCACCATATCAATTGTTAAATCTTTGATAGAGGAAAAGTCAAATTTAAGAATTTTTTTTTCATTTAATGATTACTTGCTCAGAAGATGGTGTTTTATATATCAAATCCTACCAAATACCAAGTTCATCACACTGAAAACCCACACAAATTTTAAGAACTTAGAATCTATAATCTCTAATCTCTAAGCACCAGAATTCAAGCAAGCAAAATTATTCATTGTTTCAGTGAATATCATGGGCTTATTCTTCAAAACAAGAAGCAACCAATGAGCAATAGAATAAAATAAGGAAATATTACTATGAATCTACCTCAATTACATAAATCGTTTGGAAGTGATCACATCCAAACCAACTTTACCAGTACATAAAACCAACACCAACTCAACTAATTTAAGTTTAGGAGTCAATCATCAGAAAAAAATTCTCACCAATAATTGAGTTCTAACTTCCAACTTTAAAGACATGTTGAGATGTGCATACACATAAAACCAAGACAATTTCACAACTATGGAAAATCCAATTATAATTTTAATAAAAGGCCAATAAAATACAAAAATTCACATAAAAATACTCAGCCACAAACCTCCATTGCTTCATCGGCAGTTATGTTCTGAAAGCGTGGATGAACAATCATCCTTGGCTTGAAATGCTTCTTTGCAAGCTCCTTTTCTTTCCGAGCTTTGTCTTGATCACTCTGAAAACAGCTCCGGTCTTCATGGTAATATGGGTCAATATCACGGTTATTCTGTAACCGATTGCTTCTCATTTCACTATCCTTACATACAAGGAAGACTTGATACCTATTCTTTTGGATTGACTTAATTTTACAAGTGAGCATGTCACCTTCATGTAGCCTATCAGACAATTCAATTACATCTCTCCAGTCATCTGTATAGTCTTCTTTCAAGAGGATTCCGGTCATTCCAGATTCAAGCCCGCATATTGCTTTCTGGGCTTGCACTCTCCGAACTGTGACTTGGACGATTTTGCCTTCAGCAAGGGTCTCTTCAGTCTCACCTGAAATCATATAGAATTCCTCATCTTGACTTGGTTCTTCATATTGCTTACGCCAATCCTGAAAACCTTGAATCAATTCTCTTTTTATGTCATAGAAAGTTTGTATTTTGTTCTGACGTTTTTTCCCAGAAGCATATTCCTCAACATCAAGGTTTTTCAAATAACTAGGTCGGTCTCTCACATGCTCTATGGCCATCTCCAGTGCATCATCATCATCATTTGCATCACCTGTGCCATCTTCTTCATACACATCTTTGGCCAACTCTTGTGCAAGAATATAAGATTCAGGATGAATTCTTGTATCATCCAGCAAATCAATAAATTGGCTGCTGCTAGCAGCTAAACCACTTCGCCGGACACGCAAGAAACCAACCGCATTGACAAACACCTTTTTACCAAGTTTATGTTCAGTCAGAAAGTCCTTCCGAGTAAAAATTGCACCAGCTCTTACAAGGGATCTCTGTAAGGATGCAGCCTTCCGTGGACCAAGCCCAGAAATAAATTGCAATGGAGCAAATAACCATTCATGACTTATTGCTAAATTAATGTCTAAGCCAACCTGATTGGTCACATCTACCATAACCTGCTCAACCATTGCAAATTTATCATCTGGGTTGAGAAAACTCTCCAAAGGGCTCAGTTTCCATGACAATATTTCCTTTCTAGGTCCACATAATGTTGCAACCATTGCCAATGGGTTCTGGAGATAACGTCCAAGAGCAACAGCTCGCCTCACTATACCTATTAAAGTAAGAAAAATAGAATCTTATACCTATCAATGCAAAAGTAATAAAGGATGAATTATGGGATTCCTTAAAGAGAGGGAGCAGCAAAACAATATTACCTTGTTGTGAAGGAAGTTGTTCAGAGGAAATTCGAGAATTTTCATAAAGACGAGGAAGAGATTCATCTCCATAGACAATGCTGAGCCCATCCATTTCGTGCCCAACATCTCTAGGATTTTCCTCCACCATCTTAAAAATGACCTGATAAAAGTAGACCAAATCACTGATAAGACCCACCATATGACGACAACAAAAGCTTTTTCCCACTAGTGGAGAAAAATACATTAATCAAACAACTTATAGGATTCATATGCAAATAAATTAAAAAACTATGAACTAGTGACAGCATTACTCAGGCAATTTATTACAGCTTAATTGTAATTATCATACATCATCAAATTACCCAGTAGGAGGTAAAGATGATCAATTCGAATAGTGTATTTAGGAAATATGAGTATATTAAAAACAATTGAATCTACTAAGTGCATATTTGGTATGAGGGAGCAGAATGGGAATCAAAATAGGAATACGATCGAGAATTGATCCTTCCCATTTCCATGTATGGTTAGGTGATTGGAATTAAATGGGAATAAGAATTCCGACAATTGCAGGGAAGGTACTACATCATAAAGTGATGAATCATCCAGTCCATTTCACAACATAGAGGCATAGACATAGAAACCAATATACAAACCTCGTATATATCTTCCTTCAAACGGGTGCAAGACAAGTTAACTGCTCCTAAAACAACAACATGCGGTTGGTGATCGGTCATAAACTTCAACACCCGTTCCTGGTCATTCTTCTTCCGTTGTTGGTCATTAACATTCTGTGACCTAAAAGTAAGTGACCCAGTGTAAAGCACATCAAGCACTTCACCTGATGAATCTAACATGACAAAAGTTGTTAGTGGCTTTCCAGGGCCCCAACAGCACGCCATAACCCGAGGAGCAGCCTCATCATCTGAGCCAAGATCATTTTCCTTCTGTTGATAAGGTCCCACAGAAACCTTAGTCCATAATGCCTTCCCATATTCCATAAGTAACCAATTCTTTGCTTTACTTGCCAAGACACCTCTTGCCTCTTTTTCCATTGATGGTAAAAGGAATCGAAAAATGGCATCATGCAGTATCAACTTCCTCTGATCATTCCACAGTTGAGCAGATCTGCTAACACTGTCACTAATATAATACTCATTGAATTGGTCTATTAACTTATTAAGATACTGCTCAGGCAGTTTAATAGTAACTTGAATGAGTTTCTCCTCTTCTGCCTTCTGTATAAGGAGCCATTGCACATCTTCAAACTTAGACAAAGGCTTCTCCCGCAGCCACTTCACCCCAGCAAACTGATGGAAAGAATCTATTGTTGTATTTCCATCAGCAGTAGGACAAGTTGACACAACTGCATGGTCAAGAAAGTGGCTGCGAACATGTTTCCTAATGCTAGGCTCACAACTTATCTCAACAGCTGCCTGGAACAAAATAACCAAAAAGATCAAACAATGGCAGCCTTATAATGATTAAGAACAAAGTTACAGATACATACCATGTGCCTGGCACATTTAAGTACTTCTTCAGGGGTATCATACATAGCACATGTAAAGTTAGAAGCCATCTCTTCTGGTGTTTCCTTTGGATCTTCCAACTCTTGCTACAGGGCATGGAAAACAAAACCTTTAGTACAGGGTCAAAACAAACAACAGTTCCAAATCTGAGCAAGCTTACCAGGTTAACTTCAGTTAGGCATAATCCAAGTTGCTCAGGACTACACCCAAACCTGCTTGCAACCTCCCAAAGACCTGCCTTACTGAACGTGCTATACATTGACTTCCTTTTTGGCCTCTTGTATTGTCCTTCATCAACACCAGCTTCGCCTGGTGGGAAATGCAAGTTGAACTTGGAGTCAACATCATCAACCTCCCTCTCAGATCCTGCTTCCTTCAGCGATCTCATAACTGATTCAAACAATTGATGATTCAAGTTTAGTCTTGTTTCGTCATACACACGGCGGGACTCTTCTTCAAACCGTTTATTATAGTATGACTGGAGGGCACTCTTCCGCTTCTGAAGAAGCAACCACTCAGGACTACACCCAAACCTGCTTGCAACCTCCCAAAGACCTGCCTTACTGAACGTGCTATACATTGACTTCCTTTTTGGCCTCTTGTATTGTCCTTCATCAACACCAGCTTCGCCTGGTGGGAAATGCAAGTTGAACTTGGAGTCAACATCATCAACCTCCCTCTCAGATCCTGCTTCCTTCAGCGATCTCATAACTGATTCAAACAATTGATGATTCAAGTTTAGTCTTGTTTCGTCATACACACGGCGGGACTCTTCTTCAAACCGTTTATTATAGTATGACTGGAGGGCACT
>CM023943.1:20915629-20968516 GCA_013407115.1 Glycine latifolia
CTTCCGCTTCTGAAGAAGCAACCACTTTTTGTCCAAGTCCTGAAGAGCCCAGAGTACCTAAACAATGCACAATGAATCCATTTGCAGAATTTTAACTACGTTGTCAATAATCAATAATAAACATAATAGTAACAAATGATACCAAAATCAATGTTCACGGACCTTGTGCCATTTCAGAGTAGGTGTCTTGTCATTCTTATCCCAGTGATCATCACCAGCTTCAGGGTGCTCTAGGTCTTTTAAGAGGCTTAAGCAGTCCTCCTTCCGATACATAGCAATAAAAGGAATCTAGAAGACAAAATTTTCCACATTAGGAAAATGAAGAAAAAACTAACAATAGATTCAAAAACTCATGGATAAAATAATACTGACATCTAATTTTTGCACATGATGCAGTTCCAAAAATCTGATAATATCATCCTTGTCGACTGGTAGGTCATCCTCTTCATTATTCTGGGAGTTTGAAATCTTCTTGGGAATCCAAGGGATTGTTCCATTTTTAAATTGCTTACAAATCCATTGACTCTCTTCATCTATACTACTTGCATCCACCGGAGGAGCACCAGTACTTTCATCAGATACCTACGAAATAATAAAAATAAAAACAGTTCATTATACAAGAGAGCACTTCAAAAATCAGAAAATTTTGATCTATGTCCACAGAGATCTCAGAAGACCTGCATTCTCTCAGGAATATCGAGCTCCCTAATCCGGTCATCCTTCTCTGTCATATATTTCTCAGAAAGAACAATAGGCTCAAATTCATCTTCAAGTCTAGTCTCTCTAAATTCAATCATTTCTAGATTTTTCTGGCGATTCAGAATCAACTCATCTGGATCACCAAATAATTCTTGAGCTTCTTGTAGAGCTGAAGAAGAGACTCCAGGAGCCTGCCTGGTTTTCTTTTTCTTCAGCTTCCTCTGCCTATATAGAATTGCAGTAACAGACCCTTAGATGAAATTAATTGATTTTAACAATAAAAATTAAAAAATACATTTAAAATACCTCATAGGAGCCCCATTCTCATCAACTTCTTCTTCATCCACAATAAAGTCAGCCATTTCATCATCTTCTCCAATGTCAGCGTCCTCTTCCTCTTCTCCTTGCTCCTCCTCTTCAGCAATGTCTTCAAGTGGAGCTCCTGTAATACATGGAAGGTATAGTAAGCAAGTGCTTGGTTATTGTTGCATGTATGAGCATAAATTACTTTACTTTTGGCATACAAAATGGCATTCCACATGAGACAGTTAGAGTTCATTAGCCGGACTAAAATGCCAAAAACCTACATTGACAACCCAGAATCCATGAGGACCAAAATATTTTTCATATCTTTTACATAGAATGCACTATTTTGTCCTCATTAGCAACTATGGAAAAATTCAAAATAACTTCAATGCTATTTTAGTAATTTCACTTTCAAAAATCATTTTACACTATTCCAAGTAAACTCTTTCTTACAAAATTGTTCTTCACTGAATATCTCCATCTCAGAATTCATTTATCCAAAAGTGATATATCTATAATTCTTAAGTGTGAAAAGTAATTTTCCCGCAGCAACCAAGTACTGCCAATAAAAAACCAAAAAAGTAGACCACCGCAACTGGAGTATACCTTCATCATCACCAAACAAACTCCGTTTAAGCTTCTCCTCGGCAGTACGCCCAAATTTACCGCTTCCAACAAACTCCTCCTCATCAGACAGCCCAGAGGGCTCCTCCTCAGTGTCCCTCCTGCCTTTTTTCAGCCTCTTGAACTTTTTGCTCTCCTGATGAGTTATACAAAATTATTGTCAATAAATTTGTATATAGAGAATGGTATTTATCCACTAAAAGCCAATATTAATAAAAAGAAATTGAAACATATATACAAAAAATTCAAAACCTTCCGACGATGAATATTGATATTATTGTCCTCCAGCAATTCATAATCATCTTCATCAAGGACATACTCCTCCCTATAACAGTGAGATTAATTTTTCAAATACGAATGTCAACATCATTAATGTTTAAAATTTCAACCAAGTACAGACAAAAGCATGCAATCAATTTTTTTTCAATCCAATGTCTCTCTCCCTCCAAAGGGACACATAATGAAGGGGTACCGGATAAAAAAGTAAGGGCAGCAGAAGCCAGCCCATGCGCATTGTTGAACTTTTAAAAAATAGAAGACAAATTTATATGTAATTATGTCATTCAAAAAACATGTAAATAATTTTAAGGGAAAAACCTATCAGCTACTTGATGCAAGAGTGATAATCAAATACACATATATAAAAAATTAATAATATATATATATATTATCAAACATTGTGCTTTCTTCTCTAAACATATAAGCTCATCTACTTCAACCACAAGCAGATGTAAAAAAAATACGTAAGCGATAAAAACTGACTTTTTCTTCCTCTTTTTCTTCTTCGGTCGCTCCTCATCAGTTTCTGCTCTCTCTTCTTCTTCATCCTGCTCCTCTTCGTCCTCAATGTCGTCCACTATAAACCCGTCATTTTCATATTCATCCTGCCCTTCTGAAGTGACGAGAGAAAGAAAAAGAGTATCAGAAACAACAAAAATACGACATTATTAGCTCCAGAAAATCAGACATCATCCGATCGATCACATTCATATAAGCAAAAACAAAATGAAAAAATCAAAAACAAAACAAAAAAAAAAAGAGCAAAATGATAAACTCTCAACTGACAACAAAACCCTAATTTCAAGGTCGAAACCCTAATGTTTTAACGAACCCAACACCGCCACCGCCACTGAAGAAATTAGCATGCGAATAAAAAACTGAAAAATAAAATAAAACAAAAAATAGCATTCACGAAGCGCGTAGTTCAGAAATTTCGACCGAATCAAAAGTTCATACCCTCTTCTTCGTCCTCGTCTTCGTTGTCCTCGCGACCCTCTTCCAATTCGTCACCGTCGACCGGTTCCCTCTCTTCCTCGTCGAGTTCGACATCGTCTGCGCGCATTGAAGACCCACGGAAACCGAAAATGTGAGAAACTTCGAAGGGGAAAAGAAAATGCAAATGGAAATTAAGGAGTTTCTAGGGTTCACCTTCTTCGTCAGAGATTACGCCTTTGGCCATGATTGAAGAGCTACGAAACGCAGCGAATTAGCAAAAACGCCAGAGAAAGCGAAAGCGAAAACGAAATGAAACGAAACGCAACGCTACGCAGATGCTGTCGAATGCGAATCAGCAGAAGCGAAGGGAGAGAGTTGAGTTTGTAGAGGGGAAGGATGGAAGAGTAGTCCCAGGTGAGTGTTTGTGTATTTATATTTGTTTAATTTGTTTATAATTAGGAGTGTGTTTGTAAATTTGTTTAGTGGATTGAAAATTTAATTATTCTCAATAATGTAATTTGGGAATATGATGTTTTCTCTTACACAAGTTTTGAAAAATTATTTTTGAGTATTATTTTAATAATTTATTGTGTTCTTTTTTTACAAAATGCAATAATTTATTGTTGAAGAAATATTTTTGGAAACTAACAATATTATATTTAACTTTATTTTTATTTTCAAAAAAGGTAATATATATATATATATATATATATATCCATAAGAATGTGAGAAATATTTTTAACATAATTATAATTTTATTCTACTTATTTTTATTCTAATCACTTTATATTTCTAAAAATTATAAACTCTAACTAAACATATTTTTATTCTAGAACAAAAAAACATATTTTTATTCTGAGAAAAAGCTAAACGTATTTTTGAATCTGTTCAAAATAAATTTTTTTGTTATAATAGTTTTAAAAATGTAAAACTATATTTTAAATAAATAGCCTCTATGTTGATATTTATATTTTGTAGTTGTTGGTTGCCACCAATTTCAATATATATTAACTATTTTATGCTAGTAAATTATAGAAATTAAAAGTATGTTTAAGCAAAATATTTTTATGTTTTCTTCAAAAGTTATAAACAACAAATAACTATTTCTTTAAAGGTAAATAAAATAAGCATATATTTGTTATTAACTTGTAAGCCTAATTTATATAACGGTTAACCGAATAAGTGATTGGTAATTTGAAAATCTTCTACATGTTTAGAGAAAAAGAATCTAAAAGTAAGTTTTTTTTATATAAAAAAATCCTTAAAATAAACTACATTAAGCATACACTTGCTTTCAAGTTTTAGTATGACTCAACTTATATTATATTTTCAAGTTCTCTTACATAACATTTTTGTAATGAAAAACTAAAAAAAAAAACATTTTTTTTTAAATAAGATTCGAATCAAAATTTCAAGGTCAAATTAATTTGCTGGTCCATGAATTATTTAACAATCTTTAATTAGATCCTTGAATATTTATGTTAAATTTAATTCCAGAATTTGTATTTTTTTATTTTTTTCTTGGTAATTTGGGGTTTCTAATTTGAGGTTATTCTTTTTTATTTGTCTAGCTATACAATATGGCATTCATATTTCAAAGAAGAAACATTCATGATGGTGTGACATGGCTTGGGGAAGTTGAAATTTAGGTGATTATTGCACTATGTTGATGGTAAAATGGACAATTTTCATGATTAAGACATTGAAAAATGACATTTTTTAAGGGTTTGATTTGTTGGAGGATTTAATATACAAGTGTAATGACATCAAGTTCAAATTTTGGTAGAAATTTTTGTCCCTTAAATATTGTAATTAAATTCTTCTTAAACACTTTGTATTGAATGGTAAATATATAAAATTTGGGGTTAAACAAGTTTATGGTCCCTCAACAATTTCAGATTTTGGCTTTTAGTCATTCTTAAAATGGTTGTCCATATTTAGTCCCTTGTTTTATTTTCATTACTCAAAATTAATTATATGAGGTTGAATGTTTGCTTTCCCCCATTTTAGGCCCCTTAAGAATTAATTTTAAGCAATAAAAATAAATTAAGGACTAAAAATGGACAACTTTTTTTAAAGGGACTAGAATTAGTCATTTGAAATTCGACAAGGACTAAGAATAAACACAAATTTTAAAAAAGACTAAAAAAAAAATTGAATTGATAAATTACATTATTGTATATTATGTTTGATTTATGACAATCAATGTTTCAGTGTTGACGGTGAACTTTTTTCACTCATTTTATTAATAAAAGTTGATTCTAACATTTGATGAGATCTTGAAAGTTGTTGACCACATATTTTATGTAAGACATTTATTTAGTAATTTCAAACAAATTTTTGGTGATGGTATATTGCTAAAGGATTTGATGACGAGTGATGTTAAGGCTACCTATTTGGGGGCATGGAATGATCAAATGCAACAAATTAAGCAAAATATCATTAATGCATACAATCAGTTGAATGTGATTCATTAATGCATACAATCAGTTGAATGTGATTCCAGCTCAATCCTGTAAGCATATATCTAGTTTCCATCCAAAATGTGATGTTTTGAAAAATAACCTATTTGAAGCATTCAATAACATGCTATTAATATGTTGTCTATTTGCGAAAACTCAAATGAAAAGTTAAATTTGCAAGGTATAATAAGTATATAATAACATAGGTAAATTATTGATGAGAGCAAATTTGATTGACGATTTAAGTCTTTTGTAATATTTCATTTAGAGCCAAAAGTTAAGCCAAAGGAGAAACTATTGTATAGACATTGTCCTAAAAGTGAGGTGTTGGGTACATCCAATTAAAAAGTGACACATCATCAAAATATTATAAAATAGTAACAAGGTTAAAAGAAAAACATAACGCTTCATTATTTTTTCTTAACAAGTTAACATCTTCTCCTTTGATCCTATTTCACACTAAGTTTTGTTCCATTCACATTGTTAGTCTTGCAAATCGCTATTGAGCTGTTGCTGACTTTCTCAAACTAACTTTATTTTGTTTCTCTTTCTCTCTACATCACCTTTACACTCACTTCCAATTTTCGATTTCCAACTAGTTTGATCCAAGTTCTTTCCCATTTTTGCATACCCATATTTGGTTTTGCTTCAATTTATTAACTTTTTCATTTCTTTACAATTTTACTGAGCAAACAACAAAGCTTGTAACTTTAAGCTCTACTTTATTTCAAAGGACACTTCTAGAACTTTTAATCTTAATGATATACACACTCTTG
This sequence comes from Glycine latifolia, assembly GCA_013407115.1. Lineage (NCBI taxonomy): Eukaryota > Viridiplantae > Streptophyta > Magnoliopsida > Fabales > Fabaceae > Glycine > Glycine latifolia. The sequence goes on from CM023943.1 coordinate 20,921,712, forward strand.
TAAACAAATTGTATCTTTAGATTTTAGTGGGAAAAACATAGTTTGAGATTTGAATTTTAACATTTTATTGTTGATGTTCCTAGTCAATTTAGATTTGAAGAACTTATACGTATGCTTGAGCTGTGTCAATATTTGACAAGAATAAATAAGTTAAATACATTTAACTTAATTGAACGATTAATTATTCTTATCTTAACTTTTTTAGTTTTTATAATTAAAAAAATCATTTGTCAACAATGAAGATCATCAAAACAAGATTGCATAAGTTAGTAGAAGATGAATTTCTTATAAACAATATGATTATTTGCATTGGAAAATAAACACCTACAAAACTTTAGTTTTGATTTGAGTATTAATGAGTTTAAGTATTTGAAGGAGCAAATGAACAATACTTCAAATGCATGTGATTGTTGTATTGCAAAGTGTGCACTTACTATTGTATTAGTGATATCGATAATTTATTTAAAATAAATAACAAAAATTATGTGTAACTATGAATTTTTAGTATATGAATATCACTTAATTATTTTGAGTTTCTAAAAATAATTGATCAAGTTCTACCATTGATTTCACACATAACATGTCATTTTATATGTTCCATAAAAATTTATCATGTACAAACTCCATAATACTAGTAAATAAATCATAAAGTGTATTACAAGCAATTAATTTAAATAACCTAACAATGAGTTTAATAACATAAACACCCTTAATAGTAAACAAATTTAGACCTTTGTAATCTACTACTTTAGTGTTTGCATGACTTTACATGAACAAAGTTAGATTTAATAATTTTGTATGACATCAATTTATCTTAAACCACTTTATATTAATTTATTTTCAAGAGTTTATTTTAGAGATTGATAAAATCATTTAACATACTATGTTGGAAAAAAGGTTTGAGTCCAACAAGAACCAAACATACCTTAGATTTTGGTTATATAAATTTTAAAACTTTCACATTAATTAAGTACAATTTTTTAGTTTATTTTTTTTATAGAGTTTTCATAAAATACTCTAAAATAAGAGAGGATTCAATACCTATATTTGAAATGTGAATAAAACATGAGCTTTTGGATTAAGAAAGGAACAACCTCTTTTAAAATCTGCATATGTTTAACTTGATATCTTATGCGGGAATCGATTAAAAAAACTGTTTGCAATCACTTTAGATAATGCTCCTGCCAATTAAAGCATGCAAGATATTCTTAAAGTTCACCTTAATTTGCAAAACAATTTGTTGTGTAAAGGTAAGTTTTTTCATATTCAATATTGTGTCTATATATTCAATTTGATTGTGCAAAAGGGTTTGAAAGAGACTCGCCATACACTTCATAGAATTAGAGAAAGTGTTAAGTATGTTAAAGGATCAGATAATTAAACTTAAAGATCGTGTGTAAGAAGTAGATATTGAAAATAGTGTCGGTTTAAGATTGAACATGCCAACTAGATGGAATTCAACATATTTAATGCTTAAATTAACCCCTATTCTTTCTCTTTCCTAACTTATTCTATTACAATTGTCAAAAAAAGAAGAAATAAAAGACGAAATAAAGAAGAGGAGATTAATTACATATATGAAAATGCACTTAAGTATGAGAAATCATTTGATATTCTTTGGGTAACAAATGACAAGTATCAAGATTGCTTATCAAATGAAGAATGAAAGAGGGTAGGAAATTTGTGTGACTTCTTAGAACCATTTTTTGAGACCACAAATTTGATATCATGTTCATCCTACTCAGCCTCAAACATATATTTTTTGCAAGTATGGAAGATTTAAGGCATGCTAAAATAAAAATTGCTAAATGAGGGTGAGGTAATATAGAAAGTGTGTGCAAAGATGAAAAACAAATTTGGCAAGCATTAGAAGGAATATAGTGATGTATTGTCTTTTGGAATTATTCTCTACTCGCGTTTCATACTTAAGTTTTTACTGTTTTGTTACACAAAACTTGATGAGTCAACCGTTGAAGATAAGATTGAAGATGTGAATAAAAAGTTTGAAAAACTTTATGAAGAATATGTGATTAATTTCAATGATCGAAGTGCTTCTCAATCTCAATCATATGGTGATTAAGGTATGTTAGATAAGTCAATGGGGAGAAGAAAATAGGAAGATGTCAAAATTATTGAAGGTATTTTTTAATTGCATAATCATTAGTTTCATATTTTCATTCATGTTTTGTTAAGGAGCTTAATAAAATATTTTTTGTAAGAATTTAAAAAGTTTCAAAATGAGCCTAAATCTAAAATTGGAAAAAGTGAATTGAACGTTTATTTGGAAGAATAAACATTTAATTATGATTACTATTATAATTTAGATGTTCTAAGTTATTGGAAGACTAATAAAAACATATTTCTCACACTTGCAACCATAGCAAGAGATATATTAAGTATTCCAATAACTACATTAGCATCAAAATATGCTTTTAGTATTAGTGGGCGTGTTCTTACTAAATACAAAAGTTTCATCCTTCTTGAGACTACTCAGATGTTAATTTGCATTAAGAATTGATTGCACAATTTTGAAGAATTTCCTAATTGTAATAATTTATTAACATATTTACTATTAGTTTATTATCTTAAGATTGATTGTTTATTTTTTTCTCAATTTATATTAGATGAAGAAGGTGTTTGTCTTGGAATAGAAAAGCTAAATTTGAATGAAGCAGATGGTATGTACTAGTGTACAATATTTGGGAAATGTCTATCTTTTTTTTTTTAATGTGAACCAAATTTAGTGCATTTAGCATTAGATATGGAAATGATGCATAAATGCTATTTACTTGAAAGCCACTTATTTAATGACTGAAATTTCTTTTGTTTTCATTATAAAGACCTTTTATTTCTTTGTCATTTTTCATATTTATGGTCATGTGATTTCTAAATTGCATTTAGCATAAATACCTCCTCTTCCTTTGTCATTTGTCATATTTTTAATTTATTTAAATTATATCAATACTTGTAGCATTTCTATTTTTATATAATTATAATAGTCCTTGTTAGCATTTATTAATAACCTTTCCCTCTTCAAATTAGTTGCATGATTGGATTAATTTTGTTACATAAATACTAGTGGATGGAGTAATGAGCTATGATTAAGAGAATCTTCTCAAAACTTATGCAATTGACCACTTTCTTGAGGATATTTGGGAAAGTCAATATCTTAAGCTTTATCAAAGTCCATGTGGTTTCCCCCACATCTTGTGATGTTGCAATTAATCTTTCTAATGGAACAAATGGGAACCAAGAGTGCAAATACAAGACAAAACTTTGATAAGAGGTTTTTAGTTTAGAAGTGAAACTAGACTCCAAATTAATAGATTATATACGTTTTGTTTAATGATCAATTAATTTTGTTCATATTTCACTTTGTTTCATTTTTTATTTGTATATTCACTAGTCAAAATCCTTATGATTTTTCACACAGAGTAATTTGGCATGCACGACATACACGATATACTTTTGAAACAAAGCATTCAAAATTATTAGAATTATGTTTATATTTTGGGTAGGATGTCTTGTTCTAATCACATTTTTTCTATCTGCAAAGTTTGAATTTTAGACTTTATTTAATAAATTCAAACTTAGTTTTATTTGACTCAACAGAATGTTGATGTTTAACTATAACTCAGTTTTGTTAGAAATGTTTGTTATTATATTTTTTTATACATGACAAAAATAACAAATGAAAGCAACATAACTATCTAAAAACTATAACACCTATAGCATCGCTCAAGCAGGCCGAACTAATTGTAGGAGGGCACACGTTTAAAACTACAAATTCTAATTGGAAGATGCACCCATCTTAGCCAACTAGTTAACCACTTTATTACCTTTCTTGTAGGTATGCTTGAAGATAACCTCCTACACCAACAAATTTAACTGCCAAATCTTATTAATAATTTCTTGATAGGGACGAAAATGAAGAATATCCATAAACACCAGATCAAGAGTCATCATAACATTAGATTCAAACATGATCTTCCTATTAGTGTGTCATAAAAATTTATGATATAAAGTTTTTTTTTATAAAAAATCACTACAATTTTAAAATACTTAAGTGAAGGTACTTCAAAATTTGTTTAGGAATCTAGGCGTAGGGTAGTTTATAAACACCCTTCTCTCTTAACCTATTGGTGCATCATTTAAGGACAAAATTGTAACATCCTCAAAAATTATATTTTTAGATTATATTTATAACTAAATTATGGAAATATGATAATAGTTGGTTACAAAAATATAAAAACTTATTTGAACATAAATACTCTAAAAGAATTCACATATAAGAGTAAATTAATAGAAATAAAATTTGGTAAGTTAAAGTCAAAGCAAAATCAACGTGAACTTTCAAGGAAATTTGAGCTACACATGACAGAAAATTAACTGAGGACAAGAGATAATTTTTCCAAAGCATTAAATGAAGGAATCTTTCTTTATTTAGTATAGTCATATGGATATAGGCAACAGGTTCAAACATTTAGCAACTTCCATGTACCTTAAGCCATAAATGAAGGAATATTTGTCATGATTAACTTAGGATAAATATCTTCAAGGATAGTTACCTTGTAACCAAACTAAATTTAACTGAGTTGAAATTGAATTAATTCAGTTACTATCTGACTAAATAAACTAATATAAATAGCCTGGACATTCAAAATTTCTGCATGTAAGTCTCAACCTCAAAATATATCATACTACCACTCACTCTCTAAGCCTTTTATTCTCTATCACTTTTGTTTGCTCAAACCGTGGTTTTGTTTCTATCGTCTTATATATTTCCATTTTCTTTCTTCCATTAAAGACTTTCTTCATTGAAGTACGACCATCTACTTGGACAATCGAACTCAACGCAGGTAGGCTAGGCTTCAATCTCTAATTAAGTATTTGTTTAGAATAACATATATGCTTAGTTGGCCAAACTTATAATTTTTATTTAAACTAAGAAATCTATGTTTTAAATGTTATTTTATGATGAGAATACGGTGATTTAACCCCAGGATAGGTGATGATTTATAATTCTAAATTATTAGTGTTATGGGAAGTTATACTTGATGATTTTTAGAAGTAATTTGATAATCTATAGAAATTGTTAATATTAACTTTTGGAAGTAGAGGTTAAATGGTATGGAGACAAATGGTTCAAATACGTAAAGATTGAATTTGAGGATGAAGTAGTAAGATGGTAAGTGATGATTTATTTATGTACGAAAATAGCGAAACTCGGACAAACCGGTCACATTTATTCAGGTTACATCCTTCCCAACTTTCACACGCCCCAGCCATTTCGGTTATAATTACTTATGACACCCCATCCAAGATGTATACAACTCGATCATGGTTATATAAATTATAACCATCCCGGTAATACTACCGAATTTGGATACAATAACCTGATTGTAACCATCCCGATCACATCTAATGATATTCCGTACCGGATGTACATACCTCGACCAACTCGAAACAGCTATATAAGCTATAACCATCCCGAGTGCACCTACTCTGGACATCCAGTCACAATTAATGATATTCTATCCCGAATGCATACACCCCGATCAACCTGGAACAACTATATAAGTTGCAACCATCCCGAGTACACATACCCCGGCTATCTCGGATCTCTCTATCCAGGTTATAAACATCTAAGTTAAACCTCATCCCGGCTACCTATGATGGACCCATTCTGGTTAACCTTACCCCGGTCATCCCGAAAATACACCAACATGTTATCACCATCCAGGATCCATTTACCCTAGCCATCTCGAATATAAATATCCAATCTAAGTAAAAACTTATCTCAGCCATCCCAGATTCCTCTATCCCTAAGTATCTTAGTTAAACCTCATCTCGGCCATCTCGGATATAAACATCCATGTTGCCACTAATCAGGTTCAACTCATTTCGGCCATCCCGGATATAATTACCCCAGTACCATTCAGGTTAAACTCATCCCGGATATCCCGGTTACAAGCTACACAACCCTTGTTACACCTATCCCGGTTATACGTTACACTCAACCCGGTTACCTGGTTAGTGTCCTTCCTTATAGATACCATATATCCTTAAGGAAGAGGAGATGTATTATGACTTATTGGTTAGATTACTAACATGAATTTTTGTAACTTGAGAATATTAAATTAACCTGCCCAAATTGGTAGGATTTTGCTTGAATAAGTTATGGCGGTCTAACCATCCTTTTGGTACGTATGATGAGATGATGGAAATATTTTCCATAAGATTATATGTGAATAATGGATTTTGATGTGTAAATATGATTGATTCGTGTTTTCAAGTCCAGTACGAGATTTATGATATTACATCTAGTATAAGATGTAGAGAGATCAGGTGCAAATACATGGAAAGACATGCATGATTAGCGTAAGACGGCCACAACATTCCTACATACAGTACGAGATGTAGAGGCCATGTGCACCTGTAACAATTTCATTTCATGCATTTATGTAGTTGCATAATTATTTTATGATGATTTACTAACATACTAATTTGTTTTGATGGTTTAGATTTTGCCTATTGAGAAATTTTATTTCTCACTAGATTTGTTTCATTTATTTTATAGATGACCTCTCTGTGATCCTTTTCCTTGACGCATTAGAGTGGGAATGGTATCTTGATGAAGCTGTAAATTGTTATGTTCTTATAATGCATCCTGCAATACGTATGTATGTATATTTTGGCATACATTTCCCGGTGTCTGTATTAAATAATATGTTCAACCCAAATGATCCTTTTATGCATGGCTATCATGACCCTCCTCTGGAGCCCATATACATTTCCTCTAGTCACAGTGTTCCAGTTGTACCTGATATTGGAGGAGATATGACTTTTGATGGCGAGGCTGATGCAGAAGAAAGTCTAGATGAAAATGTCTAAAAGGAAGGAGGAAATATTAATATAGACATATGTAAAATAAAGAAGGATCATAACTAGTTTAATTAACATGTTTTATGTCTAATATGGTAATGTATGACAAACTTGATAACAGATAATCTTGTAATAACAACCATATCTATGTGTAATAAAGTATATTACAACTTACATACTTGATACGTTGTAGAATTTTTACTAATACACGTTGCTTAAAATACTAAGATACGTTCTTTAAAAATGGAATATTATTAAAATTAACTAGAATATTTTAGGTCGTTACAAAAATCATGAGGCTCAGGCCAACACTGAAGTGGATAATACCTCGAATGCGATGACCTTACCAATATAAGGGACTTTAGATTGAACATTAGCATTATAAGGAGAGCCTAAGCTAAAACTTATATATGCCTTATTTTCAAGTATTGGAGGAGTGTTGGAGACCCCACATCAACTAGTGATGCAACCAAAATAGTGTATATAAATGAGGTGAAAATCTCATCTTACAAGTTGATTTTGTAAAATTGAATTAGAACCAAACACACATTATGGGATGGTATCAGAGTCTATCTTAGTGATTGTTTTGGGCCTATCTTGCCACCTATAGATGTTCAGTCCTGCAAATTTCATGCTCAAGATCTTATATGGACTAATGATGATGCCAAAATAGTTTATATAAGTGAAGAACAAACCTTACCTTACAAATCAATTTGTAGGGTTGAGTTAGACTCAAACACACATTAACTTTAGGTTGAAACATTGGCGATGTAAGGAGGACCTATGTGATGGAGACCTAGCTAAGAAGCTTAATTGAAAGATAATAAATTAGACATATTTTGTATTTGAGTTTCTTTAGGTCTTGTAATTTGTATTGAGCTTAAACTGCTTTCTTTAGTTTGTCGTTTGTCTAACTTTTAATTTTTTTAGCTTATGTATGGGCCTTTAATAATGAGCATTGGTAATTATTAAATCTATAGTATAATAAGATAAATATTGACTTTACAATTAGTTTTGACTCATTTTTCAATGAAACTTTAAAGTTTTGTGAGATAAAATACTCTCTTGTTCTTAGGAACACCATTGTCTCTTATATTTAAATTTTCCAACCACTTTATAATATAACATTTTAAAAATAATTATTATCAAAATCAATAAATTATACAGATTAATTTGTGATTAAGATAAATATATATATATATATATATATATATATATATATATATATATAAAAAAAGAGAAAAAAGAAAATGAAAACATTATATGTAAAATAACATTTAAAGAACATTTATTTCACAAAATCTTAATGACTCATGTGAATATAAAGACGAATATGAAAAAATATTATATAATACACATAATTTTATTTTTCATTTAAATTACTTAAAATTTCAAAAATTATTTCAAAGAATATTAAAATGTAACTGAACTGAGAAAATATCGTGAAAGAAAAGTTCTCTTATAAATAATTTTCTCTGAAAAGTTTTCATTTTCCACCGTGAATTCCCGAAGTCAATTGCATCACGAGGATTGAGGAGCTTCCAGCTACTGAAATACACATGAGTGTCAGCCTTAGCCTTCCGTGAAACTGTGATAGCAACATCCTTGCCCACATCCATATCAGGAAAAGAAAAAAAATATCACATTATTATCTCTCTTTCTCTCTCACACACACTACGTATGAAATCCCCGTAGCCAGAAACGTATCTCTTCTTCTCTTTGTTTTCCCTCTCAAATTTCAGTCTCTACTTTTCCATCAAAATATCTCCCTTGCCACCAGACAACAAACGCCACCCTCACACTCTCAAATACTCTCACATTTTAATTTATTTATATATTATTCCCTTCTCAAGATTCTCAATATCATATCTTCTACTTGAAGCAAAGGTGAGTTGAATTAGTCTCTCTCTCTCCATCCATCTTCGGTTTCACACGAAATATTAGATTTTTGTTCAATGGGTATGCCGTGTTCGATTTGAACTCCAAGACATTAACATTTTTATGAACTAATTGTCAGAAAAGAAAAAAAAATGTTACTTGAGTTTTGCTTAATCATTTCCTTTTCTTGCTGTTGTGAGTTCCAGAGAATGTGAGCTTAGTGCCTAGAGCTTTGTAACTTTGATACCTTCAAAGTTTTAATATATTGTGGATTTGTCTGATCTTTCATCAGCACTGATAATTGCACTTTTTTTGTTATCAATTCTCAATTTTTGGCCAGAAATTAAGTGTTTTTTGCTGTCAGTTTCCTTCTTGGAAGACATGGTGAATCCAGGATTGTTTTCTGCGAATAAGTCTGCGAATTCGGTGAAAGTAAGCTTTCGGATACCGTATTTTACCCAATGGGGTCAGACCTTACTGGTGTGTGGCTCTGTTCCAGTGCTTGGTTCATGGAATGTGAAGAAGGGTGTGTTGCTCAGCCCCATTCATCAAGGGGCCGAGCTCATCTGGGGTGGAAGCATCACTGTGCCAAAAGGGTTCCAATGCCAGTACAGCTATTATGTTGTAGATGATAACAAGAATGTGCTGAGATGGGAGATGGGGAAGAAGCGTGAATTGGTACTCCCTGAAGGAATTCAGAGTGGCCACGAGATTGAGTTCCGTGATCTTTGGCAGGTGCTGCCCTTTCTCTCATTCCGCTTTCTTGTGTCTCTCTTTTAAGTAATTCTTTCTAATATTGCTTTCTGTTTCTTCTGTGGAGATATGTCCTAGTTTTAGTGCCATTCCTGATAAATTTAGATTCATTTTGTTAATGATGTTACACTGTGTGTTCTTTACTAGGCAGCTGTAAGAATGAAAGTTATATTCTTAACAAAAATTGTATTGAGCACATGAAGAGGCTTTTCTTGTTTTCCACTTGGTTTCAGTAGTCTGATATTTCTCAGTTGCCGATATAATAAAATAATTCACAGATCAGCTCTTGTTCCTGATCATTTTGCTCAGAGTCTTGCTAAAATATTTCACTTGGGGAATAATTCAATAAATTTTAGTTACAATAAAAGTATTAGTTTTCAAAACTATATTCTGAAGATCTTTCCTTATTTTATTGTCAAGTCCAGACTGGCTCAGATGCACTCCCTTTCAGAAGTGCTTTCAAAGATGTAATTTTTCGGCAAAGCTGGGATTTGAGTGACACAACAGTTGGAGTAAACCACATTAATATTGAACCGGAAGGTATATTTTTTCAAATTAAATTTTTAATCTCTTATTGAGACTTATGGCTTCTGTATGTGTGTAGAGTGTTGGTTTATTATTTTGCTGATAACTCCATTTTGATTTCCGATGACTAGGAGAAGCTATCTTGGTCCAATTCAAAATATCCTGCCCAAAGATTGAGAAAGACACATCAGTAAGACCTTTTTATCCCAAATGACTAATGTTGTTTATCTGCATGCACTGTGAATTCAATAAGAACTTGGATATGTGTAGGATGATACCTATAGGATTTGTGATTGAAAGGTTTCCACTTATCTTGGATTAGTGACCTTTCTTGAACTTTTGCAGATATATGTCATTGGTAGCAATACAAAGTTGGGGCAGTGGAAAGTTGAAAATGGACTAAAACTCAGCTATTTTGGTGACTCTGTCTGGAAAGCTGAATGCGTGATGCAAAGGAGGGATTTCCCCATAAAATATCCATTTTGGACTTTCCATCATAAACTATATGATGAAATTGTGGTATTATTAGTTTTATATGTTATTACCAGTACTCTCATCAAGCTTTATATTCTTCCTTAACAATAATTGCACATATAGATATGGCAAATATGACAGGAGTGGGAACTTTTCTATAGAGAGTGGTCCAAATCGAGAAGTCTCTACTAACTCCTCAAGGAGTGAGGCAAAATATATTTTTCTTTCAGATGGCATGATGCGGGTAATTTGCTGAATTACATTATCAGTGTATTGTGTTTTTTATTTTTGAGTATTACAGTTCTAGGTTGTTGATTTTCTTTGCTAGGAAATACCTTGGCGTGGTGCTGGCGTAGCAATCCCAATGTTTTCTATTAGGTCGGAATCTGATCTAGGTGTTGGAGAGTTTCTTGACCTTAAGTTGCTAGTTGACTGGGCTGTAGCATCTGGTTTCCATTTAGTTCAACTTTTACCAATCAATGATACATCTGTGCATGGGATGTGGTGGGATTCTTATCCATACAGGTATGACAGCTTCAAAATAATTGTAGACATCAGATATATGTAGATACTTTGTAAATCTCTTAATATTTGTCAAGTTGTCACTATGCAAACATGTTTTTTACTATTACTATAAATTAAATAAATTGAAGATATTATAAACTGATAAAACTTGGTCTTCAAGAAAAGAAATAATGGAGACTACTTATTTCAGTTTTAACCCAATTTAATACAGTGAAATAAACAAGAAAATGCCAGAAAAAAAAGAAAAAGGGTAATCCCAAATACCCCCTATGCTCACAATGCTGCCTTCCCCACTCTTTTTCTCCCTTTTCTATTTATCCCATCTTATGGTAGTAAGTAGTAACACCGCATCATTCTCCTCTCCACTTATCACCCCGGTTGTCCTCCTCTCTTCTACACTCAGTCCACTCTTGTCTTTCTGCCCATTCACCTCAGTTGAGGGCAGTCCATGTTGTTTCTTCCTTCTACAGTTCTACCATAGACCCACCAGTAAATCAGAAACATAGGCAAAAAGGCTAAAAAAAACTTAAGATGTAGGAAATTGAATTTTACAAAATTTGTTTGAAGTTGCTAAAAGTCTCATCTTTGATCTTCTTACAACTTTGGGGTGGCATATATTTGATTTCCCAAGTTTGAAATTTCCATTTTGATTCAGAACTATCTCAAACTTTTATTTAGATAAGATACAAACTGCATGCAGCAAATCAAACTAAGTCTCTGACATTAATTTTTTCACACTTGATGAAAATAAAATATTTCTTGTGACTAATTATTGTTTCAAACAATTCATAGACTCTGTATCAAAAAAATAAATAAATTCATAGACTAATTGTTGAGACTTGAAGTTGTGATCTTGTGTATGCTTGGTTTTCAGTTCACTCTCAGTCTTTGCATTGCATCCATTGTACCTGAGAGTACAGGCACTTTCTAAGAACATACCCGAGGAAATCAAGGTTATGTTTAGAAATTTTATTTTCTATTGAATAGCATTGGTAGCAGATTCAAAATCCTGATATTTGAAATGCTCTGCTTCTCCTGTAAACAGAACGAGATTGAAAAGGCAAAGCAGCAACTGGATGGGAAGGTAATGCTATCAAATCTTCATATATATCTTGATACTATAAAAAAGGTTCTCTAATTTATAATATGCATGGTTGAAAGGCTGTTACAAAGTCTAAATACTTTGCCTTTTAGTCACTCCTAATTTTGATGTTGTTCCAAATAAATATCAGTTCTGAGCAAATACCATTATAACCTAATTATGTTTGTATAATATAAAGGAGGTGTGTTACTATGGTTGTAAGATTGGTGGTAAACTAATTTCAGTCTTCAATGTAGCACTCCACTCACTTTTCATTTTTTATTTTTTTAAGTGCAATAACAGTATACACCTTTAGATGGAATTAAGATTGCAAATAATTTGGTGTAGCAAAACCATTTTTTTTCTTCTGAAAATTCAATTGCTGCAATTTAGTTGAATAGAATACCATTTAGATTCGATTCCAGGGTTGAAATAAGGAAAACCAAAAGAACACCCTTCCAACATACAAACAATTATGAGATGTAGCAGCCTTTGTTTTTAACTGTATAAACTTAGTACTTTGGAAATTGAGATACTTGTATTCTGAGTAAACCTTCATTCTAGTGCTTGATATTGTAAGGTTAGTCACTGTAGTTCCTAAGTTTACTAAATCCTCACTTTAGTCAGTGACTTTACAAAAGGTCATTCATTTTAGTCCTTTTCAACCTTATTTTTCACTGTTGTTTTGCACCTAATAGGATTAAAATGAATAACAATTTGTTAAGTAAAGGATTAAAGTGAGAATTTTGTAAAGTCAGGGACAAAAGTGACCAATGTATTTAGGGATTAAAATGAGGGTTACTCATGTCTTATTTTAGTTATATTTTATAAAAATATGTTGTTACTGTCATCATGATTTTTATATGCAAACATATTGGTAAATGACAATTTCCTTATGGTTAGTTTTATTTGTGTTCCAACAGGATGTTGATTATGAGGCTACAATGGCTACTAAACTCTCAATTGCTAAGAAAGTTTTTGCTCAAGAGAAAGATTTGATACTTAATTCAAGTTCCTTTAAGGAGTTCTTTTGTGAGAATGAGGTCTTACTACTGCATAGTGTTACTGTTTAATGTGACGTCAAAAGATATTTTATCTGTCTTATCTTTGTTTCTTGTACCATTTTCCTTTCCTTTTATTTCTTACAAAAACAACAAAAAGCCAGTCCTTTTTCCTTTTTCTCATTAGGTGGGGTTGGCTGCATGGATCAAATAACATCACAGTGTTATGAATCATATCTATAGAAAAACCATTAGTCCCTAACTCTTTTTTAATCGGTAGTTTTTTTGGTCTTCCTCTACTTCTAGTGATAGGGCAACCCTCCATCTGACTTGGCTTTATTTTTTATGGTAATAGGATTGGTTGAAACCCTATGCTGCTTTCTGTTTCCTGCGGGACTTCTTTGAAACATCAGAGCGCACTCAATGGGGTCGTTTTGCTCATTACTCGAAAGATAAGGTATATACCTTAGGTTATTTTTTATTTATTTTAAAAATAAATCTGGTTATGTTGAGGTTTTCTATTTCCTATTGCTTACAGCTAGAGAAACTTGTATCCAAGGACAGCCTGCATTTTGAGATAATTTGCTTCCACTACTATGTTCAATACCATTTACATTTACAAGTAAGTTAAATTGAACACTAATCTCTGTAAGTTCTTCATGGCAGTCAAATCACTAAAACAAATTAATCTTATTGTTTGCTATCTTGTTCGGACAGTTATCAGAAGCTGCAGAATATGCAAGAACGAAGGGAGTGATACTAAAGGGAGATCTTCCTATTGGAGTTGACAGAAACAGTGTGGATACCTGGGTTTATCCAAATTTGTTCCGAATGAACACTTCTACTGGGGCACCTCCGGATTATTTTGATAAAAATGGCCAGAATTGGGGTTTCCCTACATATAATTGGGAAGAAATGTCAAAGGACAACTATGGTTGGTGGAGAGCTCGATTGACACAGGTTTTGGTTTTGAATTCTTGATCTTGTCCTTATATGGACAAGAATCCATCCAAAGTTAAACATAGAGGCTTAATTTTTTTTTTTTGTATTTTTTTTTAAATCCACAACAGATGGCAAAATATTTTACAGCTTACAGGATTGATCACATATTGGGATTCTTCCGAATTTGGGAACTTCCGGATCATGCTGTGACAGGTCTCGTTGGAAAATTCCGACCATCTATTCCTCTTAGTCAGGTATACTCATGTTCTTTTAAATTCAAAGGGTACTGGATGCAGTGAATGCATCCTGAACTGCTCTAACTAGCAAAAGTTTTATTTTTGGGTGCTTTTAGTCAATTTAAATTCCATCTCTTATCTGTTGTAGGAAGAACTTGAAAGAGAAGGAATATGGGACTTTAATCGCCTAAGTCACCCATATATTAAGCGGGAATTATTTCAGGTCAGTAGTCTACCTTTTTAGGATACTACAACTGAATTTTCGCAGTATGTGAAAAAATTAACTCAAGGTTGCTATCTGGATTTCTATAATACATGTTGTAGTCTTGTACATGTGTTTGCCAAGGTAAGTTGCAATATATCATGTTCATTCTTGTTACAGGAAAAATTTGGTGATGCTTGGACGTTGGTTGCAACAACTTTTCTAAATGAAATTGACAAGAACTTCTATGAGGTGATTATCCTTGTCTGTCTAATATTTAGTGATTTCTGTATGGTTATATACTCATATAACATACATTTAGTTTTAACCATAAGGGAATTGGGGAGCAACTTTTCTGAATATATATTAGAAGCACTGTTTTTAGTTGACTATTATTTAATTCATAAATGTTTGATAACCAACTCCTGTAGGTTTATATAATACACCTTTAGATTTTATCATAAATTTACGTGAATGAACTCTGCTTGGTTCAGTCTTCATTAGGACAGATGGTTTTATTGAGATGGAACCTAATTCCAAACTAAAACCATGAAGAGAAATGTTAGGAACACACTCTTTGTTACATTTTTTTGAACATACTCTCTTTTATTGGTGGAGTTACTTATTTGGTTCCTGTATCTGAATCAACTTTTCGTTTTAGTCCCTATATCTAAAAACTCAATGTTTAGTCCCTAGAGCATTTTTTTTTCATGTTTAAGTCCTTGTGTCTTGTTTTTGTGGCAGTTTTACTCCATAAAAAAACTAACAGCAAGAATTAAAATGTAAAAATTGCTTGTATAGGGACTAAAATGTATAGTTGTTTTAGGTATAGGGATTAAAATGAAAAGTTGATGTAGGTATAAGGACCAAATGATTAATTAAACCCGTTTAATATTCTTAGGAAAATGGCGACCTAATGCACAGGGATCCTATCAAGTGGGGTTTGGGAATGGTAGATGTATGAAACCTTAGCCTTACAAGCAGAGTGGCTGTTTTCAGGATTTGATCCTATGACCTCTAGGCCGCAAGACAGCATTTAAATATTTTCAGAAAAGTTATCAAAATTTTATTTGAAAAGAGAAAATAGAAAGATGGGAGAAAAAAAAGATGTAGAAGGAGGTGAGAGTGGAAGTTAATGGCTGGGTGAATTTCAAAATAACTTCCATTTTTATGGAAAAATAAGATATCCATCCGCATCATGGGATTAAAATGCAAGCAAAACATCTTGGGATTAAAAGTGCCCTTTTTTTTCATAGCATGTATGTTCACTTTCCTTGGAATAAACACTACAAACCTAGGAACAAATACACCCTAAGTGGATAAAACTTGAAATTAGGCATTTCTGTCAACTCTGTTGTAATCATTATATATATTCAGTCTTTGTGTTGAAGTGTCTTGCTCAATAATTATTTATTTTCAATCAATGGTTTTAGTTCAAGGAGGATTGCAACACGGAGAAAAAAATTGCTTCCAAACTGAAAACTTGTGCAGAAAGTTCTCTCTTGTTGGAGAGTGTAGACAAATTGAGGCGCAATCTCTTTGATCTTTTACAGGTAGCTTTATCAAAATTTCTTTCTTGTTCATATTCCTCTTCTCTCCCACCCCCTCTTCCTGAGTTGACATTTACTTTGAAAGTTAATATGATAGGAACTGGACCAGAAAGATAGATGAAAGAAATGATCTTTATTGAAAAAGAGCAATTACAGCAGTAACAAAGTGAATTCGAGGTTCACCACCCTCCTATTCCCTTTCTGAATTGATACCCTGCTATTAGCTACTAAGCCCTTATTTATAACTCTCTCTCACCCATAGTTAGTTATAACAGCCTGCACTAACTAAACTAACTGCACTAACTGCACTAACTGCTGCACTAACTGTTATTTACTAATTACACCTTCCTATTGTACACTTTTCCCCACCTCTACTCCTATCAATTACTAATTAATCTTGGATTTAATTTTGATTTACTGACTGTTAAGAGTTTTACTCTATTAGGCAAACCATACTGTTCCATTTTTTTAAGATAATATTCCACAGAAAGTGAAAACCTTAGTTACTGCAATGATGTGGCACTTTCTTATTAATTAGTGGCATAAAAAGTTTAACATGATGGTGAATTAATTTTACACTCTTCAATCTTAAAAATGGCTTTCCTTTAAATATATTTTGAATCTTTTTGTCTTGTGATTTGTGTCCTCTTGGTATTGCAAGTCCAACATTATGTTATATGCTATTATTGGCTTGCAGAATATAGTTCTAATCCGAGATCCAGAAGATCCAAGAAAATTTTATCCTCGTTTCAACCTTGAAGATACCTCAAGTTTCCAGGATTTGGATGATCATAGGTACCTTACTTATCTCAGTGTGTGCGTACTGTCCATTAAGGATGGTTCCTACAATTATGCCCCACTTTTAAGAATAATTTTATGCCGACACATTTTTCTGCATCTGGTACAAAAATTCTTTCCACATTCTGAATTTTGCCTTTCTTGAGATATCTTCTCATTCTAACTAAATTTCTTGTTGCTTGTCATATATAATACAGCAAGAATGTTCTCAAAAGATTATACAATGACTACTATTTCTGTCGTCAAGAGAATCTTTGGAGGCAAAATGCATTGAAGACCCTGCCAGTACTTCTAAATTCATCAGACATGCTAGCCTGTGGGGAAGATTTGGGCCTCATTCCATCTTGTGTCCATCCTGTATGCCCATTATGTTTTCCTTAAGCTCTCCTAATCAAGAAAATCTATCTCTATTTCACTTGCAGACACATACATACACACTCACATTCTGACTTATCATAAAGATATTAAAATAATTAACTTTTATTTTAATTTTATTTTGGGTACACTGAAAGGATTTGACTATAAATTTGTTAATGTAGGTTATGCAAGAACTGGGATTAGTTGGGTTACGCATTCAGCGCATGCCCAATGAACCTGATCTGGAATTTGGTATTCCTTCTAAGTACAGCTACATGACGGTAAGGTTTCAATGTGCTTTTGCTTGTCCTTTTCCTTATTTTATTTAGGTGTCGGTGGTTGAACTAATGGAAACATATTGACTTTTTCTATTTTAATTGATGCTTCACAGTTCCGGGACAGAAAAAAAAATCTTCCATAGGTTGACAGGATGATGAGTCCTCTAAAAACAAATCTTTTTGTCTAAAGTGTTTCGAAACCTATCAGAATATATGAAGAATATCTAGACTGTATCTTGGAATAATTTAGAATATCTTAGATTATCTGTTAGGATTAGTTTCTATAAATAATTCTAGTGCTTTATGTTTTGCCCCATTTATATCAAATCAATATAAATTTCAGAATACTCTCTATTCTATCCTTTTTCCTCTCTCAATAGCTAAAACCCTAACTCAAACTTATATCTGATTGTGTTATATCCTTGCCACATTTAAATGTCTTTTGATTTTATGATGCAATGAACAAAAAGTTTCTGGTTTTGGTGGTGCCTATAATTGTGTTCCGAGGGAATGTAATTAGATATTTAGGGTTTCCTTGTTATAATATGCTAAATCTAAGTTCATCTTTATTGAGAACTAATGTAAGTTTTTCTGTTTGGAGGACTTCTGTTTGATTGGGTGACTTAAGGCAATGTGCAGGTATGTGCCCCTTCATGTCATGACTGTTCCACCTTGCGTGCTTGGTGGGAAGAAGATGAAGAAAGAAGACTCCGGTTTTTCAAGAATGTGATGGAGTCCGATGAGTTGCCGCCCGATCAATGTGTTCCAGAAGTCGTACATTTTGTTCTAAGACAGCATTTTGAAGCCCCATCAATGTGGGCAATCTTTCCCCTTCAGGTATTCTCACAGACATGTTATTTTAACGGTGAAAAAAACTTCGGTTTATGGCTATCTGGACCAAATTCATTTTAGCTGTTTCTCTGCACATGAAATTCATGCTCCTAATGTGGCTGACCATTAATACAGGACTTGTTAGCATTGAAAGAAGAATATACAACACGCCCTGCAACAGAGGAGACAATCAATGACCCTACGAATCCAAAGCACTATTGGAGATACCGTGAGTCTTAAGCTTTGTCTCAGTTAACTCTGCTAGATAATCTATTACTATTGATTATTGAACCACCTTTTGGAAAATTATGATCTAAGTGTGCTTTGGACTGTTGTCAGGTGTGCATGTGACTTTGGAATCACTGATCAAAGATAATGACCTCCAAACCACCATCAAAGATCTTGTACGTTGGAGTGGAAGATCACTCCCTAAGGAAGACGACTCAGAAATAGAAGCGAGCCCATTGTCGGTGTTGTCATCAGCAGAAGCTCTTTCTGAGAAGCAGTTTGCCGGTACCACGGAAAAGCCTGTTCTTGTCAAATAAAAATTGAAGCTGATGTTATTCATGCTAGCTCTTCAAATCATATTATATTCTATAATCTGCTACGATGAAGATAACAACAATAAGGATCATCCTTGCTATGTGTTCCATCTGTTTGCATTATGTTTCTTAATAAAGAATACAAATAAATCTTGATGCATGTTATTGTTTGTCTTGCCCATAAGTTGTAGCCATCATAATAATCGTAATTATGAAGAGGTACTCCGTAATTAATAATGCAAGTGTAAATATAAAAAAATTGTGCAAGATTTAAGTCAGGCTTTCTGCTTTATACTCACTGGTCCGTTACAAATGTGTTTGAATTGAGAAAAATGTTTACTTTGATTAAACTAACAACTGTTAGATTATCACGCAATGTAAAGATCTATAGGTGATTATTTAATTTAATTAAATATAAACTATAAAGTGATTATATAATTGTTGTTGGCTAGTTTAGTGTATCTAACTAGTGTAGATGCCCATTCTATAGAATGCGATTCTCACCGCTGATGCTAATAGTCTAGTGCGATCAAGCAACTGTTGGCGTTGGTTGCTTAAGGATTAATTATATTGGATCATGTTAATTTTTATACATTCTCAGTTTAAAAGTTTTTAAATTCACAACCATTTAGAAATCACAGTATTGGCAACAAATTTATTTTACCTGACGATTAGTAATTGAATTACAATGCAAAATGCATATACTATTTTCTATTGGATCATTGGTGAAAGTCAACACTATTTTTTCCCAATGAGTTTGAATTGAAAAATTGAGTCCAAGTTTACTTAAAAAAAATAATGCTAATTAAATTTCTTTTACTTAAAAAAATAAAAGCTATTTAGATTTTTGGAAGGACAAATTTGTGTATCAACAGGGTCTTGGAGAAGTTGTTTTCCATAGTTTTTTTTTTTTTGTTTTTAAACTCAGGTTTTCAGAATAGATAAGTTATTAACACATTAATAGTAATGTTTTGAGTAAATTACACTCGCACTCCATGTGTTTTGCTTAAATTTCACTTGATATCGCTTCTTTTTTGCACTCTACAAAAAACTCTTTAATTGTTGGCTCACATTACACCTAGATCCCCTGTGTCTTAAACACCATTAAATAATTTAACAGAAAAAGTAGGCACATGATGGTCATATGAATTTTAATGAAATTTTATGTCTAAAATACCCTTATCTTCTTCCTCTCAACCTGAAAATATTTTAAGACTCTTGTTTCTTTTTATTTTTTCTCTAATTGGACATGAACTTAGCTTTTTGTTAAACGTGAACCCACCTTCTTGGTACGTTATGTTAACACCCTTCCTTCTTCTTCATTAATTTTTTAGTTCAATTTTTTTCTTTAATTGAATGTGGTTCGTTGCTTCAAAGTTAGTGTTTTGCTCCTGCATTTGAGTTTTTAACTCCTTTCTTTGAAGTATTTTTTATGGCAATGTGTTTAATATAATGTCTCAATCAAGAGCAGTAAGGCACATCATAATGTTAAACTGAAAATGTTGAGTAGTTCAGTTCAATTTATTTATCACTCGTCCAATTTCATATGAGAAATTATACATTTCATTTTTCTTGATGATGTAACAGAGGCACGACTATTTAAACCAGCAGACATAATTAAATTGCTTTGACACATTGATTTTAATTTCAAAATCAGACATAATTAAATTGCTTTGACACATTGATTTTAATTTCAAAATCAGTTTTGTTGGATAGTTACCCATGAGATGCTTCTTTAAATGGAGATTGATAATAACCCAAACAGTAGACGATAAGAGAAATGTTATTTTCATTTGAGAATAGAGTCAAAATTATATTTCACTGTGAATTTGGTTATTGGTCCATTATCTTTCCTTGTGTTCTTGAAAATTCCTTGCAACTAATTATTATTATACTAATAAATTGTCAATAATATTTACAATGCAAAACTGAGTATAAAATAGGACCAGAAACATTGTTGTAAAAATTGCGCAAAACACTGGTTGGAATTCAAACTAAGTGTACTGAGGACACAAAGGGCTGGACAGTTCGAAAAGATTGATTCATAATTAGCTTAACCTCTTTTTAAATAATTTCTTCTTAATTGCTTAAGTCACGTTGATTTGCTGGAAAAATATAACTAATCACAATACTCTTGAAAATTTTGTCTGTTGACATTTTGAAGTGTCTAAAGTCTCAAATATAGATCTTGTACACTATCCAATGATAAAGGTAACAATAATAATAAACGTAACAATTTCATATTAAATTCATAAAATGTTGCTACAAAAAGTAGCAATATAGACTTTTTTTACATAATCTTGTCATATAAAACCCCAAAAAATACCCTGCACAACTATATTCAACTTGTTTCTCAATGTGTATATTAGTTTCACATTACAAAAAAGTATAACCCTTCACAAGTATGTGTAAGTGATCCAATAATTCCCAAAAAATAAATTAGTAGCAAATCATGCATCCTGCATCCTTGTCTTCCTTTTAGCTTTAAGTTTTTGCCTTTTTGTAGGTCTTGCTCCTGTATCCTCTGTAGTGTTCACTCCTTCGCTCGAAGATTCAACGAGCACTTGTGAATGTATTTGTGTTTGCTGAAATTGAAAAGAAAAAAAAATCAGTTATAAAAAGGTGAATATGTTTGCTGAAATTTAACTAAAAGAATATTAGTTTTACATAAAAATATATACTTGAGTTATCACTTCAGATTGTTGTGAGCATGCAACATTAGCTTGGACAGATTCAGAATTTCCAGCACCTTTCATCTATTAAAGCAAAAAAATAATTCAAAATATTACATACTAAAAAACTAGAATATTAAATAATACAAGTTACAATATTAAATAAATAAATATATATAACCGTTTTTGGTTTTCTTGGTTTTTCCACTAGAGCCCTTTGACAGGTCCTATAATTATGACCAAACTCTTTGCAAGTTGAACATCGAACAATATTGGACCTTCTTGCTTGTTGGGTACCAGATTGTTCTTCAACCTCACTCTTCCTCCTAGCTTTTCTAGGCCTTCCTGGTAACCTTTTCAAAGCAGGAGGATCAATATTGGGGTAATCTCCCCTTTTCTTAACATCTAGTTCAGGCATGGGGTGAATATTTCTGAATAAGCAAGCAACCATTTTGAATTGTAAAATGTCAAGTCACAATAGCTCTCAATATTGGCCCTTTTGTAATGTACACATGCACAAACATGTTTACATGGCAATCCTGTAATTTGCCAATAATTATAGCCACAAAACTTGTTTGCATTTCCGTCAGAAAAAACCTTCATGACTCTTTACACTCCACTTCAACCACTGCAATAGCAATAGGGAACATACCCTTGTTTGCATCAAGAGACACAGTAGATAATAGGATTCCACCATAAGGACCTTTTAGATGACAACCATCAATTCCGAACCATGACCTACACCCTTTCACAAATCCTTTTTTCATAGCATCAACACAAATAAATATCCTTTTAAATTGGGGATTCAAATCAACCCTTGGTTCTACAACTATCTTTACTATACTCCCAGGATTTGTTTCTCTTACTGATAGAGCCCAAGCAGACAAGTCATTATAGGATAATGCATGAACCCCTCTAGTTGTTTCATGTACTTTTCTGTTTGCTCGATATAGTTGCATCAAATTACTCGGTTCAAGGCCATGCTTATCCAACAAAACTTGTTCATGGTGGAGTAACTTATATTAGGGTCAGCCACCAATATGCTTTCAAGTTTATTGGCAATCCAGGCTGAAATTAAAAAAAATAGTTTTAATAATCCAATGTATTTACTAAAATTAAAAAAACGAAGAATAACAATTAAAATACTTGTTAAAAAATAGAATAATAATAAAACTATTATGAATCGTGTCAAAAATAAATGTCATGATCAATCAAAAAGAATTTGATATTAATTTTTTTCTTTAGATTCATTTTTCATATGATTTTATAGTTATTGTGTACATGACAAATTTCACTGTCTAAATTAGTAAAAAAAAGTTTCTTGGCAATCTAGGCTGAAATTAAAAAAATAATAGTTTTAATAATCCAATGTATTTACTGAAATTAAAAAAAAAAGAAGGATAAATATATACCTGAGCTTGCATTAGAATTCTTTGTTGTTCATTTGCAAGTATGTTCCTCCTTATATGTCTTAATCCTAAAAGTAACTCCATCTGTAGTTGAAGATGCATGAATCCTCCAAGTACACTCTAAATCTGCACATTCACAAGTCACCCTTGTCTTTTCAGTTTTTACCCTTCTCAACTCAAATCTTTCCTGCATAGCAAAATTTTTAAGCACTTCTCTAAATTGGTTCACATTTAAAAACAATTGATCGACTTCAAGCTTTATCCCTAAAAATCCTCTCTCAACATAAATGTCACTCATATTATCGTCAGAATGCGGATTCCCAATCACATCTCGGGTTTCCTCAAAATCACTAACACAATCACTTTGATTTTCATCACTCCAATCTTCATACTCACCAATGAGATCATACTCACTCTCAGAAGGCTAATTATCACTCTCATCCATTTCGTAACTCTTGTCATCATCACTTGCATACACGTCATCCTCATGGAATTTTCCATTAACATTCACAGGTTCATTCACAGGTTCATTCACAAATTCATTCACAGGTTCATTCATACATTCATTCACAGGTTCATTCACATTTTGACTCACAGGTTCATTCACATCTTGACTCATAAGTTTATTCACATTTTAACTCACAAGTTCATTCACATTTTGACTCACAGGTTTATTCACATTTTCTATCATAGGTAGGTTTCAAAACTCATCATTTGTTCTACTAACATACATATGAATATAAACTGAATTTTGATTTTCAGCACATCATGATCAGTCTTAAGGGGAAGAATTTTACCACTAACAGTAGAATGAAACTACAAAATAAAAGGGTGACATGGTGACAAGTTTAAGTCATTAGCAATGTTGTTCACATAGTCATGTGCATCAAACATTCCAAACTTATCAGGATCAACATTGCATATCTCACTTGGTTTGCCCCGTTGGTCCATAAAGTGAACCAAAATATTCACGTTGCCTGGTTTATGACCCATGTATTTCAATTCATCCATTGTGTTCCTGTGGTCCCAAACATCAACACTATTTTAATCAATAATAATAAACAAATCATTTTCAGTTCATCCATTGTGTTTTATGTGATCCCAAATATCAATACTATTTTAATCAACAATAATAAACAAATGATTTTAAATATCATAAGTGGTCCCACCTCAAGATGAGTGCTCTCCTATTTCGACTTCCCCAGAGCCTCCGGTAGCACAGCCGAGACAACGATGGGTTCTCTGCCCCAGCGGGGATGGAGCTAAAGAAATTTTGAGAATTCAAGAGAAGGTCACGTCGAGACGATTTGTTTCTAATTAATGATAGGTGTCAAGTGGAAGTGTAATGATGTATGCAGCTGAGGCATTCTAACAGACCGGTAGACAGGTCCCCATTGAAACCCATTTAGAAATAGGCAACAATAAACAATCAAAATTAAATAAATATTCTTAAAAAGTAACCTATATACAAGGTCCAATGTTCACTTATAAGCAGAACCCTAGTGTGAACAGAAATCGTGGAACAGGAAGAGAAACAGAGGAACAGTGGAGAACTCGCGAACTGGAAGAGGAACAATGGAGAACTCATGAACTGGAAGAGGAACGGTGAAGAACTCGTGAATGGTGAAGAGAAATGGAACGTGAACGTCGTTAGAGGAAGAGGAACTCGCACGTCGTGGATGATAAAAAAGAATTTGTCAATAAAATAAGAGGAAGATGAACAGTTCTCGTGAATGGAAAGATGAATGAAACATGAACCCTAAATTATAAAACTAACTGAGAATGAATAATTTGGATTTTACAATTAAAATATAAGGATAATTTCGTCTACTTACATATGTTAATTGACGTTAATTTACTTTAATATTTTTTATTTTCTCATATTTCTTTGGTTCAAAATCTATTAATTCATTATAGCAAAATGAGTCATAAATAAGTAAATAAAATGAAATAGTACGTCCCTCCAACATATACATATACATATATATATATATATATATATATATATATATGTCTTATTCCGTTATAATTATAATTTTTCATTCTTTATCTAAAAAAACATTACAAATTTTCGTTATCTGAACTCTGAAATTAAACAATTCTAGTTTCGCACAAACAAATGTTCATATTAGTCCGAGAATATCATGCTGGGGCGGTTTCAGCGCCACAAATCAAAAGAGCAAAAGGCAGGAGAGAAACAAACCTGCGGTACCGAGCGAGAACCTTCTAACGGCCACAAATAGCGGTTACAGTTTTAAGGTTGTTTGTTAGTTATTAATACTAAATTAATACCATATATAGTATTTGTGTCCCAAAAAGATGCCAAGTGCCGAACAAAAAATAGTAACGTTGGAGAAGGGAAAAAAGAGAACATAGTTATAAAGAGGAAAAGGTTGAAAAGGGTGAAAAGAAGGGGTTTGTGCTTTGAGGTTGGGGATATTAACGTTGGGAGTGGGAGTGGGAGTGGTGTGGAGTTTTATTTATTCCGATATTACTCCGGCGACGGTTTGATGATCTCGCGCGCTCCCGTTGCTTCTCGTTTCCCTGAATACCTTCCGTGTTCAGGGTACATATACAAAGCCTTCTCTTTCTACAATCATTTTAAATTTTGCTTCTTAGCATTTGAAATATACGTCATGTCATTCATACCATAATATTCTGCGATTGTGTCTCGAACAAAATTGTCTTGAGAGGAGAAAACATGTAGAAACCAAAAAAATAAGTCATGTCATTCATACAATAATTTTTCAGGATACTTTCTACAACATTATGTTATCATTCTGTCTTTCTTTCAATTATGTTTGTTATCTTATCTCACACTACTTTCTTGTCTTTACAAACTAATTAATTATACAAATATAATTTCTCTTTGCAAATCGGTGCATTGCCATGCACGTCATTTGGAAATTATTAAAGGATGCCTTTTAGATATTGTGATGATTGTGAGATGTGATTGTTGTTGACAGTTTGTGTTTCATGGTTTTGTTTTGTATGTTTAGATGTGTGTAGAAAGAAAACGTAATATATACAACATATTATGAAATATGGTTTGAAAATTTGTGAACTCGTGCTGAGGAGCGAGTTTATATGACATGAGATATGAGATATACAGTTGCACATTTTCATTTGAACCTTCTTGTTTACATTTTTTCTGGTTGGGAAATTTACAGGTCATTAGGGATTCAAGGAAAAAAAAATGTGCAGAGTTAACCTGTTTTTCTATTAATTTGGTATCCAGAGTTATAAGCGATGAGTCCCGCATTTGAAAATTTACCCCATTGAAGCCAATACACAGTAAGAAATTTGCCTTCATTTTCCCCATTGCTTAATTTAGTTTGTTGTTGATGTTGTTGTAAGATAACAAGGGGCAGGTTTTCTAGTATATTTAAAGGATCTAATTGTTCGAGCGGGTTATCATCAACTGAAGCATAGATCATTCTGTACCAAAATTTTCATTGTATGGTCTTGATTTCTGGTTATATCTATCAATGCACGTCCAAGTTTTTCTCTTACTGTAGCCATCTCAAAAATATTGAAATTAAAGAATTGTTTGCACCTAATCTGTGGGGACGATCATCAGTGAACTAGAATGATCATATTCATGCACCAAACTTGCATTGCATGCAAGAATTTTGTTTGTCTTACGCATGTGATTGTTTAGTTTAGGAGTTTAATTTTGATACATTGTCCGTGAGAGTACAATTGATGGATTAGAAAGCATTAAGTATGATCTTTAAAGTAACAATTACACAATTCTATAATGTTATCATACATAATTATTGATTGTACCACAATATAGAATTTTTACATTATGTTTTCTCCTCATACTTTTGGTCAAATTTGATATATAGTAGTTTCAAATCTATTAGAATGAGAGGAGAGAGGAAAATTGAGATTGAGAAACTATTATTATTCAACCCAACTAACAACAGATTACAAATGTGATTATATAATTGGATAACAACAAACTATCATGAGAGTTAGTTGATACAACTGTTACAAAGTTGTCAGCATTAACATATTAAACAACTACCAGTAACTAACTAACTGTCACAAAGCTATCAGCACTAACAAATTAAACAACTAACTATAACCAACTAAATACTAACTAGAGAAGTTAGAATAACAGTCAAACAAAAGAAATACACATCGAGTAATGAATACTCTTATACTTCCCTGCAAGCTCAAGAGCGGTTGGAAGAAAGTCTTTCAACTACTCTAAGCTTGAACCTGTACAGAAGAAATGAAGAAGGAGATAAAACCTTGTCAAGATATCAGCTAGTTGATCAACTATAGGAACATGAACAACATTAAGTTATTTAGTTAGAACTTTCTCTCTGAGAAAAAATAAATCCAGCTCCATGTGCTTGGTTCTAGAGTAAAGAACAGGGGTTATGAGCCAAAAAAGGCAGTGCTGGTATTGTCACATAGAATAAGAGGAGTGGTATGAGTAACTTGAAGTTCAGAAAGAAGAGACTGAATCCAGGTTACTTCTGATGCAATAAGAGTCATACTTCTGTACTCAGCCTCAGCGCTGGATCTTGCCACATCTGACTGCTTTTTAGACCACCAAGAGATGATATTAGAGCCAAGAAACATAATAGCACCAGAAGTCGACCTTCTATCATTAGGGTCAGAAGCCCAATCAACATCACAATATGCATGAAGAGAGAAAGGATGCCGAAGAGAGACAACCTAAAAAATGTAATCCCCAAGAAACAATACCCTTAAGATACCTCAAAATTCTCTTTACAGCTTGCCAATGTTGCTCATAATGCTTAGACCTGAATTGACACACCTTATTGATAGAAAAGTTAATTTCTGGTCTTGTTATTGAAGCATACTGCGCAAGGCCCAACTATGGACTTGTACAAGGAAGGATCGGTAAAATCTTCAGAGCCAAACTTATTCAATTTGCACCCTCCAACCATAGGAGAAGATATAGGATTAGCCTCATCCATATTAGTCTTAATCAATACATAGACTGATTAAGAATGAGTGATCCATCATTTTGTTTTTGAACTTCAATTCCCAAGAAATAATCTAAGTCACCCAGATCTTTGAGAGAAAACAGAGAATTCAATTGAGATACAAGAGAGTGAATTAACTTGATGTTGTTACTAGTAACAATAATGTCATCTCCATAGACCAAGATGTAGATAACATACCCTTTTTCAAAATATACAAAGAGTGATGGACCACATTTGGTAGAAGAAAATTTAAGGCTAAGAAGAGTAGCCTTGAGTTTATTAAACCAGGCTCTGGGTGGCTGCTTTATGCCATAGATGGCTTTGTGTAATCTGCATACATCTAAACAAGAAGGCTCTGGGTGCCTTGCATACTTGTCTACCAAGAAGGATCTGTCAAGGTAGCTTTGGTAGATTTTGGCTCCAGATGAGCAATGAGAAAGGTAGGATTTATTCTAGATTTAACAATCCCAGATTTAGCACGAGTGCACATTGGGTGAGTATTGAGATGTCTTTCTGAAGCAGGGCCAGTGGAAGAAGGTATAATAGGAAAATCATGATCAATATTTGGGTTGGTATTAGGTTGGATAGATAGAGAGTCATTATGTTAAGAAGGAAAGGAGCATGGCAAATGTTGAGATGAACTAGGTGAAACAGAGGTTTGATTTGGGATGGAAGGTTGTGGTGTAGGATTAGATGCAAGAGAAGGTTGATTATTGGACAAAACAGTAAGGTTAGATGTACTGTCAGGAACATCAGAGGTGATTAAGGATGGTTTAGGAAACAAAGTTGGGTAAGGGAAACTTAGCTCATTAAAAATGACATCTTTGGAGATGTATAGTCTTCCATCAGCAGCAAGGCACTTGTAGCCTTTGTGAGAAGCAGAATAACCCAAAAAGACATACTCCTGTAACCTGAATTGAAGTTTGTGCTTATTGTAAGGTCTGAGAAGAGGGAAAAAAGAACAACCAAACACTCTTAGGAACGAGTAATCTAGTTTCTTGTTAAACAACTTTTGATATGGGATTTAATGATTAATGGCTAAAGAAGACAATCTGTTGATTAAATAAATGCTGGAAACAAAGGCATGATCCCAGTAGTCGAGAGGTAGCTTAGTCTGAGAAAGCAATGTGAGACCCAATTCAACAATGTGCCTGTGCTTGCGCTCTACTACACCATTTTGACGGTGAGCATGGGGACAAATAAGTCTGTGTTGAATTCCATGATCACTCAAGAACTTGGTAAAGGGTCTGAACTCCCCTCCCCTATCAGACTAAACAGCCTTAATGGAAGAATTAAACTTATTTAAAACCATAGTTTTAAAGAGTTTAAAAGTTTCTAAAGTGTCAGATTTGTTCTTGAGCAAATAAAACCAAGTAAATTTGGTATTAGCATCCACAAAAGTAACATAATACTTGTAACCAGATGGTGAAGAAAATGGTGCAAAGCCTCAGAAATCAGTAAAAACAAGATCAAAAGGTTTAGCATAAACAGTGTTATAAGAAAAGGAAGGAAGGCGATGAGACTTGCCAATACAACAGTGACTACAAAAATCTGTAGAATTTTTATTGATATTTGGAATATTGCAAAGTTGAAATACAATATTCATAGCATTAACACTAAACTAGAATGCCAAGTAGCAAAAGAAACAGGATTACAAGTGACTGTATTAACAACTGAGCTTTTTACAACATTTTTATTGGAAGAAACAAAATAAAAAACATTTGAAAAACTCTTGGATTGAGACACAAAAGCATGCAATTGAGGGAATTGATAGAGACCATCTTTTCCCACAACTCCTTTGAGTATAACTTGTTTAGAATCCTGGGATTTGACAAGACAAAAAATGAGTGAAATTAAAAAAAAAAAACATCATTGCCTTTGTATTATTGACTAACGCTTATAATATTTTTAGTAATGGAAGGAACAAACAATAAGTTATTTAGGACTAAGGAAAGTTTAGGATTAATGGGTGAAGAAAAGGTTGAAAAACCAGAGGAATTAATGTTTAGGCCCTCACCATTTCCAATATTAATCTGATCAGACCGCTCAAAAGGAGTTACCTGATGAATATTCTGTGACATATTAGTCACATGGTGAGAAGCACCAGAATTAGGATACCAATTTTGAGAAGGAACAACAAAAGCAAACTTGAGGATTAGTTTGCTGTTGAGAAACTTGGTGATTGGTCTGTGGAGGTGGTTGAATAAAAGCAAACTAAGGTTGAACAACAATAATATATGGCTGAGAATTTCCATGTGAAGATGGAATGATGTACTAAATAGGTTGTGCATATTGAACTTAATGTGTAGGCAAAACAAAGGTCTACTGAACAGATGGTGTGGAAGCCAGTTTGAGCAGAAGCAAGAGCAAGTGAAGTTGGTGGAGGAAGAGTAGGAACATAATTCTCTTCTAATATGTGATAACAGAATGATGCACCATGTCCAAAATTATAACAGATTTGACACTGCACATTGACAAATCTACCTTGACTAGCACCTCCACGACTGGAGTTTCGACCACCACGATTGATTAGGCCAAAATACCAGTCACCACGACCATTAAAAAAATAGTTTCCACCATAATCGTTAGAGGAATTGTCACCAGAAGAGGATTAATTAGTTAGATTGACTTGACCCTGAGAATTAGGGTTCATAGCAGGTGCAAAATTGGGATCAGAAGCATTCTGTAGAGAGGAACTGCTAGAGAGATCTTCAGTGAGATTAACTAAACCTAAGGCTCTTTTCCTTGATCTTTCGATGCGTGCTTCATGCTTTAATAGAATTGTCCCAACTTCATCAATCGAAAGGGGATCAAATCGAGTTGATAACTGAAATAGAAGAGTTATACTCATTAGGAAGGCCATCAAGAATCGAATTTAGATGTTCCGATGCCGGCATCGATTCATCAATAGAGGTGAGCTGATCATTAACAAGATTCTGAACATAAAGGAGATAATCCATAATGGAGTGATTATCGAGAGAGAGAGATTGAAGTTCATTGCGAACTTGTTGAACACGAGCTTGAGTAAGTGACTGCTGAATCCTGTCCCATAGCTGCCACGAGGATTTGCAACCAATCAGCCGCGAAAGCATGTCACTGGAAATAGTAGACCGAAGCCATGCAAGAAGGACCTGATCTTGTTCTTCCCAAGCACGAAATCCATCAGTGACAATGTCAGAATCACGATCTTCAAGCGACACATGTTTATGTGGAATGATCGAATTAACAAGATAATGTTGAAGACGATGACTCTTGATCACATGTTCCACTTGTTGGAGCCAAAGAGGATAGTTTTTCCCATGCAATTTATGAGAAATTATGTGCACAAATGATTTCGAAGCACTCGAAACACTTGTCGGCGAAGACAACGACAAAGGAGAATTTTGAACAGATGCGAAAGCCATGAAAGAAAGCTAGGGTTTGACCTAAGCTTTGAATACCATATTAGAATGAGAGAAGAGAAAGGAAAATTGAGACTGAGAAACTGTTATTATTCAACCCAACTAACAATAGATTACAAAGGTGATTATATAGTTGGATAACAACCAACTATCATAACTGTCAACTAACTAGAGTTGGTTGATATAGCTGTCAACACCAACAAACTAAACAGCTAACTATAACTATTTAATTGTCACGAAGCTGTTAACACTAACTGACTAAACCACTACCTATAACTACTAACTACTAACTAAAGAAGTTAGAAAAACAACCAAACAAAAGAATACACAGACTAATGAATACGCTTATAAAATTGATTATTTTAGTCCTTATATACTATATTTTAAAAAATAGGTGGATTGAATTCTTGTGCACTCTGAGGAACCAAATAAGGACTAAATTCACATATTTTTTGATGTAAAAGAACCAAATTGATTGATTTAAAACTATAAGGATTGAAACCAAATTTGGCCAAAAGTATAAGTACCGAAAACATATTTTATCCTTTAAGATATTACACATAAAAATGAGATTTGAATGTAGCAATACATACACATGATCCTTGTTTAGAATAATCTTGTTTTGCTTCCATGATTTTGAATATTCCTTATCATGAGGAAACACTAATAGGGCAGGTTTAACTTTGTATACTAATCATAATTGTGATGAATTTACCTGCAGATCCCATCGCCTTCAGAAAACAATACTTTGAGGGGATTTGGTGGAGGAAGAGATCAAGTGTCCTCTTGGAATGCCCTGCTGCCATTCTCATAATAATAATAATCTAAGTGAGATTGTTAAAAAATGGCTGTGACCATTGACCGACATCATGGATTTAAGCCATTTAGCCGATCCCAGAGGTGCAAGCTCCAATCCTACGGTCACCTTGATCCCAACATCATTGAACGTAACCAAACTGGTGGTGGTGGTGCTGCTCTTTCTTCTTCTCAACACTCCTTTGGATTAGCATCACTTCAAGCCGAAAACATTCACCGCAGTTTCTCCACTCCATGCCTCCCCCTAACCACACTGCTAGGAGGGGAAACGGACCTCACTTCTTCTTCTCATCCAAGGGTTGAGATTGTTCGTGGAAGTGGATCTCCTCCAGTGAATGCTCTAGTTGTTGAGGTTGCCATAGCCATGGCCTCAGGTGTTCGTCCTATACCCCTCCCTAGTGGCCTAGGTGGTGCCTATGTTTTCCGCAACCAAAACGGCAACAACATTGCTGTAGCAAAGCCAGTGGATGAAGAGCCTTTAGCCTTGAACAACCCAAAGGGCTTAGGGGGTCAAATGCTGGGCCAACCCGGCCTGAAGAAATCAATTCGAATCGGCGAAACCGGTATCCGAGAGTTAGCCGCTTATCTTCTTGACCATGGAGGCCTTGCTGGTGTGCCTCCTACTGCTTTAGTCAAATTCTCTCATGCTGCATTCTTCGCTGCAGCTTCTTCTTGTTCTTCTTCTCACACGCCTCAAATTGCCTCACTCCAACGCTTTGTTGATCATGGTTTTGATGCAGGAGAATTAGGCCCTTCTTTCTTCCCAGTTTCTTCAGTACACCAAATTGGGATCCTAGACATTAGGATTATGAACCTTGATAGACATGCTGGGAATATGCTTGTATTGAAACATGACCACAACAATAGTGGCTATGTTGATGGTGTTGCTGATCTTGTTCCCATTGATCACGGTTTTTGCCTACCTGAGTGGCTTGATGATCCTTATTTCGAGTGGCTGCACTGGCCACAAGCCTCTTTTCCTTTCTCTGAGTATGAAACTGATTACATCTCCATGCTTGATCCTTTTAGGGATGCTGAGGCTTTGAGAAGCGAGCTTCCTTCGTCGTTGAGGGAGTCATCGATTCGCGTTCTTATCGTTTGCACCATCTTGTTGAAGCAAGCTGCTGGTGCTGGCCTTTGTCTTGCTGAAATAGGGCAAATGATGACTAGGAAGTTTTGTGGTGGTGAAAAGTCACGCAGTGAATTGGAAAACATATGCTTCAAGGTCAAGACTAGCGTCATCCCACGCGCTGGTGGTGACAACGACGACAACCGCAAAGACGAAGAAACTGATGATGATCAAGAATGTGATGATCATGAAGTTGTTGGTGGTGGTGGCGGCATTATTTCCTTGGCTGACCTGAACCAAGGTGAATGGGAAGCGTTTTTGGAGGTTTTTAGTGAGCTTTTGCATGGAGTTTTTGAGGCTAAGAGAAGTAGTGCAAAAGCAAAAGTTGGGACATATAATTGAAGTTGCTGAACTTCATGAAGATAGGTAACCAAAGCAAGAGATAATGAATCACACTCGCTTTGTGACTGTACATTAATGCCAAGATATATATATTCTTAGTGTAGTTTTGTAGATATATATATACAAGTCTCATATGAGAAGGATGGAATAGCGATTGGTTGATTAGGTGGTAAAGCCATCCATTCCATTCTGCAACTTTGTTTTTTTCTTTTTCCTTGAAACCTTTTACCCTTTGTCAACAAAATAATCCCTATGTAAGTGCGTTTTCATCTATGATTATGTAATTACTTTTGTATATCTTTTTTTTTTTTGAATTTTGGTGATTCAAATTGTAATGGGATGCATTGTTTATATTAATTCTTCCCAATATTATGTTGCTTATATATATATATATATATATATATATATATATAGTGCACTGTTGCCGACTTCACTTTTATAAATGCATGCATGATACTACAAGTCCGCAACTTTAGCATGTTGAAACTGGAAAATATTTATTCAGGATGTATACATCCTTGAGAAACAGAGACATGAAAAGAAGAGGGAAAATAATAAATGTCATAACTGAATATATGTTGGATTTCTTCAAGTAGAAAAGGAAGGCTTGGATAGTAAAGACGGGAACAAGGACTTAACTTGGTAACAGATTGAGATTTAATTAAGAGAAGAGTGTTGAATGTGTGAAGGTTGGTACGAATGAAATGGACTGCAAAAGGAAGTTGTTGGTCAGACTATAGAAGCCTAGGGACTAGGGTGCTGAAAAAAAAGTATATACAATGCAAGATGCAAATATAATTGTAGTGAAGTTGATGCAGTGAATGATACAATGTTATTATTTATTATTTATTTTATTTTTAATTATAATACTTTTAAAATTAATTTACGTTTGTTTTAAAAAATAATTATCGTATTTGTATTATGATTTTAAAAGTATCTTTTTATTTTATCTTTATCTATTTACTTTTTTCTCTTTATATTTAAAGAAAAAATAATTAAATAAAGATATATAAAGAATAAATTAATATATTTAAAAATTATTTTTTTTATTTATAAAAATAGACAAACAAATTTTTAAAAATAATTTTAAAATTAAGAAGGGAGAAACTACTATTTTTCGGTCCTTTATTTCCCAAGTAACGTAACCCAAGTAGAGGCTATCAGTGCAACATTGAAAGAACATTTGTATTACCAATGTATGTACCAATATGTGTACGAATCTCTTTTGACAAACAATATATGTAGGAAATAAACACGTAGGAATTGAATAGGAGAAAATTAAGCTTGATTGCACAACTTGTTTGATTTTATTTGCCCCATTCTATTTTTTTCCCTTTAGAAAGTTACCAATTTTTTATTCAAATAGCTGGAAGTAAACTCTAGATATTAGCTCTTAATTACGAGAGGTTCTAATTAATTGATAGGCAACATCTTCAACCCCGCTCTTTGACAAAAAATAGACAAAATTTAAAAAAACTATTTACGTAAAAGTTTTAGTATGAAAACTATTTACATGATATGATATGATATGAATAAGTTTTTTTTGTTTATATCAATTATAATTTCAACTGATGTAAATCAATCATGTCTACAATCAATATAAAAAATCATTTTTTTTCTATCGGTTATAATTAAAAAGCAAAACCACTCGTGCCACTAAATAACTTTCATAATACACCTTTTAAATAAATAATTCTTTATTTGACCTATTTTCGTAAAAAAAGTCCTTCAACTCAATTGTGTATGTGAAAATCTTTGGGGCCTTGTTTGGGCACACCTTGTGCTTAAGCATTGGCCATTCGTTCATTAATAAAAATGTTTACTTATTTTTCTTTATAATAAAAAAAGCAAGCTTCAAAATTACAGATCAATAGAGTCCAAGTAAGAGACAATGGGTGCTTCTTGCATGTCCTTCCTCATTGATATGTCTTTGCCCTTTATGCACACACCTTTTCAAAATTAACCTTCAGTGGATGGCAGTGGAACTCGACTACGATATTCAGCTAGAGCCCACATTGGATAAATATTTCTATGCATTGGGTAATGCAACATGCAGTTTTTATTGAATACTCCAGTGATTTCCTACCACATCAATTAAGTCACAAAAAAAAAAAATAGAAATAGAAAAACTCAATCCGGAGCATCATTTTTCATATTGCTTACTAAATACAATTAAGGATAGATCTTTAAAAAATTAAATAATCAAAATATTGAAATCTATATTTCAATTTTTATTACCTAGGAAACTGAAGCACGCGATCCAACTCTCACATCAACATCAAATTGAAATGGTAAATACTTAGGTTGTATTACATAGGAATTGTAAATTTATTGTTGTATACATTTCAACTTTGTTGACATATAAATTTTGTATTTGCCTTTTTTTTTTCATTTCAATTTATCCTATATTATAAATTAGACTACCCAATTTGAAGAGTGAGATTCTCAATTAGACATTCTCAGTATTCTCTCTTTTCTGTCTTTTGAATGTACAATTCATGCATTATCCTTGCAAGCCAAAACTTTCCTCTCTTGACCATCTCAACCTACATTTTTTTCTTCTTTATTTGTATATTTCATCTTATTAATTTTGTATCTCTTTCAATAAACATCTTTTCTCCCTGCCTCTAAATTCAATTTTAATATTTTCTAAAAGAAATTAACAAAAGTTATAAAATAACCTTATAATATAATTTAAATTGTTTATGATAAATGTAAAACATGATTCCTAATTGAAATATATTTATTAATTTATTATGAACTTTAATTATAATATACATATATATTTAAAAATTATTTATATTAAATTTAATTATATAAAATAAATATTTATCTTGTACAAGGTATACATTAGGATATAACTCAAACCGAAATTTTAAAGAGATAACTTGCCGAAAAACTTAGGCGTTGTATTTAATGTCTTTGGATTATTTTGCAATTAAAATTATAATTTCACATTGGTAACATGTACCAATTTTCAATGTCTTTTAGCGAGGTGAAACTTTAATTTTAATAAAAAACACCTAAGGTATCTCAATTATTGCACATAAGCCTTATCCCTAGTAATCTTCACGTATGGTGTCTTATTTTTTAAGATCCTATTTAATTTATCACTAAATAAGTTTATTAAATAAGATCTATTATCAATATCAAAGGTTGATATGCACCTGTTGGGGCCAATCACCTTCTTCCAACTGGGAATTGATGAGCAACTTTGCAGCACGATGAAGAGGAGTAAGGTCTCTCTCAGACTGTACATAGAAATTTAAAAATAAAGGTAAAAAATTTATTACAAGATTTAATTGTAGTTACAACAACAAAAAAAACATTTTAAAATTAAAATCACGATGAAGTGAACCTATAATCACATAAACACACACACATAAAAAGCAAACCTGTCCAGCATGAATTAGACCCATAAGAGCCCATGCTGTTTGTACAACATTTGATCGACTTCCTTCAAGAGGTATGTATGTCTGCATTGTTTTCATTAAAAAAGACATTATTACAATTATTATTAGCTTCAACTAACGTTAAAGAGTAACTATTTAGTAAAAACAATTCAATTACAAACCTTTTTTGGGCTTGAAAGATAACTCTCTCCCCACCCACCATCCTCTCTCTGTGTTGTAAGTAGAAATTTCACAGCCTTGCGAATGGCAACACAATTAGTGTAAGTCTTTCCGGCAGCTGCTAGACCACCAAGTGCAAACCAAGAGCCATAAGTGTAGCAAACTCCCCAACATCCATACCATGAACCATTGCTTGTTTGTGTATCTTCAAGGAATTGAACTGCATTGACAATGAAATTCTTAATCTCTGTCTTCCTATGCTCTGGATATTGCTTCTGGAACAAAACTAAAGCTTGAATTGCAGATCCTGTGCACTCAACATATTCATGCTCAATTACAATGTCCTCAAAAAATTCACTGGGATTGAGTAACTGAAAATTAATGAAAAAATTGATTAGTTTATTAATTGATGAATGGATTTTTATCAATCAATTAATATGTACATATTGCATTATTAATTAATATAATACTTACTTCCAACCATTCTTGACCTCTTATTGGTTCCCATGCTGCTAAACCACCTTTTTTACTCTACAATAATAAAACAATGTAGTTGTGTCAAAAGAAAATCTATTAGTAAAAGTAAATAAAAAATCAATTATCAAAGTCTTTTGCACAATCCCTACCTTCCCATTGATAAAAGATCAAGTAACAAAGAGAAGGGCAATTAGTTGATTGATTGATTAATCAAAAGCCTATGGCCATGAATTTAAGTGAATATTGCAACATGTTACAAAACAAATTTCACCAATCTTGAACAAATGATGTGATGTTGGATTTGAGAAAGGGAGTACATCATCAACATTAATTGGTTGCTATAAGAAATGTGTAGCAAATTTCTATAAAATATTTCATAACATTAACATTTCTTTAAATTTGTTGGAAATTGAGATTTTTCCAAAAACTACATCTAATTTTTGTTTTATGTTTCTGTATTTCCAAATTTCTTGCAAGAATGGTAAAAGTTACTTGTGTTAAGAAATAACTAGTTGTAGGTTAAATTTCTTGTAAGAATGGTAAAATTTGCTTATGTTAAGAAATAGCTAGTTGTTGGTTAATGATGTTAACTTTTGCATATTTGTAAAATGAGTCATGATTGCTCTAATGCTTTGTTCAATAATAGACTTTTATAGCTTTTAAATTTAAGCAACTTACTCTAACACTTCTAGTGTTATGTTTAAATGTAATATACATTAGAGCTAATTTTTATTTCTCTTTGTGTTTGATGAGTTTCCTTCTAAATCTCCGTGTTTAGTTTTTCTATCCAAATTTAATGGTACTTGCCTGAAGTGACAATAAGATATTGACTGAATCATAAAATCTTTCAGGTTTCACTTTTTCTCCAACAATCTCTGATGGCAACATTGATAGAAGAAGACAACACTAAAATACAGAAGAACTTTAATTAGCTAAATTAACATATTTTTGTAATTGATAAAGCTGCTTATAAAATTAATTAATTTTTCATGAGCTAAGCTGTTACATACCTTCAAACCTTCTGCAGTGCAATCAGAAACTTGCCATCCATGGTCTTGATCAGAAAATGTCCAAGACCCTTTAGAAATATGACGATACATACTCTTAAAATCTCCTGAAGGATTGTCTCTCACCTTTGAAATAAGAATGTCAATTCATTACTACTATGTAAAGCTAACAAACATACTCTTTAAGTAATCTAATGAACACTAACTTAATAGTCAATTATAAATTAATATGCATTGCAATTACAATACTATAATTGTACTAGTTATAATTAATATTGTTAGTTAGGCAAATTAGTTAGTAAGTAATAATTTTTTTAGTTGATTAATGAATTGTATAATTTGAATAAACTATATTCATTGGGGAATTTACCTTCCTTATAGGAGAATTATGATTCTTGTATGTACTTATCATAAAAATTAAGCACACCTGAGACTTCTTGATGAAATCATGCCCTTTTGCTAGTGAATGACCAATTTCCTCAATTAGCTTAGTGGCAAGCAAAGCTTGAACTGCAAAACCAGCATCCCATTCTTGGCTACCAAAACTCTGCAATATATATACGTAAGTGATTAATTAATTAACTAATTAATTAATACAGCTTAATGGTTATAATAACACACATAGGCGTACTTGCACCGTCATTCCATCTTCAGAAACCCACCCATAAGTAATCTGAGACCCTTGCAAGATGCTTCTTAAAAGCATCTCCTTGTGGATCTTCAACCCAACAAGCAAGCATACATAGAACCTAAAAAACATGTACATGTTTAGCATAGTTGAATGAGTTCCCTTTTTGAAGAGGAAAATAATTTTTCATTAGGCTAAGCAATCTAGTTAATGCATTATTGTTATGACACCTACCTTTTCCACACACCCATGGGTTATGTATCGACTATTCTCATCTTCGTAATGAATATGGTTCATTGTTACTTGAAGGGCCTTTTCTCTAATTAGTTTGTTGAAAGGCCAACTAGTAAATAGTGGCTCAGTAAATATGTATAGACTGTCCCATACTAGATCTTGTATCAAAGAATGAGGATAATAAAGATCTTCCTGTGATAGATAGAATGAACGTCAATTATCAGATTCATGATAAAGAGAATTTGTACATACACGCATTGTGATTGATTAAATATAAGTTTTCTCACCTTTGCACATTGATGACGCACTTTTTTCCAATTAACTTTTTCATAAGGCTGAATAAAGAGTTCTTCTCTCAATTGTAAGATGAGTGGTGTGATTGGACCCACAAACCTTTTCCCATATAAGTAAGACATAGGCAAATATACCGATCGACAATAACACCATATTCTAGCTACAATAATTATGGTGAAAATGAGATTCAATGATTAAACATCGTATATTCAACAATTTAAATATATATTGTTGAATAAAGAGTGACAAAATAAAATAAATTAAACTCAACCTGGATGCATAGGAAGAAACGAAGGACTAATCCAAAACTCTGGGGGCATTGGGTTGCTTCCACACCAATCAAATACACCAAGTATCTACAAGAGTAGGATCCATTTAAGCAAGTAACATACATACTAGTTTTGCTAGTTTGTGTATTTATATTTATGTAAAACTGAATGTGATACCGAAAGCCAAGTTTTTCCCCATGAAGGGATGTGTGTTACACCACCATGATCATGAATCCACTTTCTTCCTCTAGCACATGCATTGTCATGACCTCCATTAGCCCCTTCTCCAAGAATTCGCATACATATATAGTTTAGTGTAGTACAAAACATGGTGCTATGACCCTCTATGTGTAGTCCCCACCCTCCATCTTCATTCTTTAAATGGAAGAAAAAAAATGGACAATATTAATTATTCTTTGTTGCAATGAACAAATTTTAAACTTTATGATTAAGCAAATACATCAACAAGTTAAATCATGCTTGATTGGGCAAATGAGTCTTGAAATTGAATATGTATACCTGGTGATAGTATATGTAACGGAGAATCTCTTTTCGATACTCTTCTGGGAATACCAAATCAAGATGTCCTATAATGTACATACAAAAAACCTACAATGTTTTGAACAAATAAAAATTAATATTGATTAATATTGTTTTAGTTGGACTTTATTGATAAATAATCTTTAATTACCTTGATGGATTTGATTCCAATTACGTATATGGTGTTTAAATTTACGTTCTAGGTAATATTTCATAATTATTTCATAAAAAAGAAACTACTTATGACCAAACATTGAAAACAATTTTTGATTTTAATTAGTGTCCCATATTCAATTTTATGTAAAAATAACAAAGTTTCCAAACTTCAAATTTCTATGTTCATTTAATGGTCAAGTATGTCTTAAACTGACAAACTCTATTGTTTTATTATTGAATAAATCCCTATTTCAATCTTTAATATTAATATTAATAAGCAAAAAAAAAACAATAGTTCCATAAAAAATAGAATGAAGGTAGTAACTATTTACTAATTTATTACTTAAAATTCTATTTTTTTATTTAATTTAAATACTTTTAAAGAAATTAAAAATTAATTGTTTCACAATTTGATATATTC
This sequence comes from Glycine latifolia, assembly GCA_013407115.1. NCBI lineage: Eukaryota > Viridiplantae > Streptophyta > Magnoliopsida > Fabales > Fabaceae > Glycine > Glycine latifolia. The sequence continues at coordinate 20,962,907 of CM023943.1, forward strand.
TAAACATGCATCATAAACTACTTTTTTATTATTTGACTTCAACTGATATAACTATATGCAATAATAATAATTAAAAAATTAACATTATGTTTAGACACCCTTTTAGAACAGTGTAAAATCATATCAATTAATTCCAGTGAAGAAACAAAACGTGAAAACTATAATTATTTAGTTCCAACTTAATGTAAAATATCACATAAACACCACAAAACCAAACATGCGATAAATATATTATAAAATTGGTCAGAGAAGACAAAAAGCAAAAGTGATTGCTTGTATTTTTCTAAAGAGTAAAATATGAGTACACTAAAGCAGTATTTACATTTATTGAGTAGAATTGAAATAAAGAAACTAATAATTATTTTTGCTATTGTACTCTTAAAGCTTCATCTCAATAATTTATGTAGTGGAAGTTTGCATTAGAGATAGATTATTGGTCTGTAACTTCAATTCTTATTGAAAAATGAAAAACATATAAAAGTTACACTTAAGTTTTATCTTTTTAATTTAAATTGAACTAATTAAATTAATTTAAACTATAAATTTACAACTTATCTAACTTAACCAAATTAATTAACCCAAAGGGTTGGTGCAAAGGTGTAAGATCTTGTTGTATTCACGTATAGGATAACGATCTATTTATCGAGATAACCCATGTTTGATTATGTTCATGTGTAAAATTCTCTTGGGTCACTAACAACAATGTTAAGAAAATCGGTTCGGTCTGGCCAGTCGGACAGGTCCAACCGAGATCCAGTGACCTAATCGAGTCAATTTTGCTATTGGTCTATTCATACATGTGGCCTGGGATGAACTGGCCAAATTCGGTTGATTTTGAGAGAACCTGACGACCCAACCGATTTTACAAACTCGAACTGGGTTGTGCATGGAAAAAAAATAAAAAGATTAGGTCACTTGTACGATGTCATTTTGATGTCTCATTATCAACCCAAAAAGAACAAAACAATGTATTTGAGACAAAGTGTTTGGCACTATCCCTAAAAATCTCAGTCTTACTCGAACTAGCTAGAGACCCATTCTTTTCATCTTCATTCTTCATGCTCGAGCTCACCGTCGCACCTGGTCTACAACTCGTCGATTGCCACACACCTGCTAGCTGGGTCTACAAATTATCACATGAAGCTACAAACTCGCTGCGATGCCACGCACCTGGGTCTGCACTCTGCAACTTGCTGTTGCACCTGGGTCTCATTTTCAGTGGTGAGGTCTCCACTTCTCCTCCACCTAGCTCTAACTCTATTTTTGCTTATGCTTTTATTAGTTTATGCATTGGTGTTCTTTTTTTGGGGAAAAATTGTGTTTTGTAATGCTTATTTATAAATTATAATTCAATTGATATTTGACTTTTTTCAATTGCAAATGTGTGTAAATTCATTAATGTAAATATGTAATGCACTTATGCTTATTTATAATGCCATTGTTATCTATTCTTGTAGAGTTGTAGACTATAGTAAGTAGTAGGTAGTCATTGCTATATGAGTTAATGTTTTTGAGAATTTGATAGTGGTAAATTCAATTCGTTTAGTTCATTGTATCTGCTCTTTTATTCATTCACTCATTGTTATTGATAATAATTGTCTAGTAGCATAATAGCTATTGAGGCATGAGAATCTAAGTCAATGTACTTATTTGGAATTGAATACCATATATGATCACTAACTAATTAAGTTAGTCTTTTTAAAATTTTATTTATTTGGAATTTCTTTGATTGTTAATGTTTGCAAGTAGACTTGGGGATGTCATTTGCTGAAGCCCCATCATCTCCAGAAGCATCCACTCCAAATACTTCTCAGAATGTTAGAGGAAAAATGATCCAGCTTGGGGACATTGTAAACAAATTAACGAGGGTGATACAAAAGTGACAATGATGTGTATTTATTGTGATAAACAGGTTAAATGAGGTTGTATTAATAGGTTTAAGGCTCACTTGGCTGGACAAAAAGGCCAAATAGAGGCTTGCAAGAAGGTTCATGCTGATGTCTAATACCAAATGAAGTAACTACTTGAACAATTTGAAAAAAAAAACATGAAAAGAAAAGTGTAGGAAAAATATGAGGAAATTAATACATTTGAAATGAATGAAGACCCTATGAGAATAGTTGAGAAATTAAGAGGAACTCCAAAACCACCAGTTTTTCCAAGTCTCAAAAGGGGAAGAACATTCATCATGTAGATGACTATTTCATGCCTAGAAAAACTCCTAGAGCTCAACCTAGGTTGAAGAGTGTCTTGCAAAATAAGCAAATTATAGAAAAATGTGACAAAGCCATTGCAAAATAAATGATAGATTCTTTAGTGCCATTTAATGCAATTAACTGGACAAATTATCAACATATGGTTGATGTTATTAGTAGCATGAGTCAAGGATATAAAGCTCTGAATTTTTATAGAATTCATGGTCTTTTGTTAAATAAATGGGTTGATGAAGTGAGGAAACTTGTTGAAAGTTACCGAGAAGTTTGGAAGGAAACTGGATGTACTCTGATGGCTGATGGGTAGACTAACTATTCTAGGAGAACTCATTAATTTTCTTGTTTATTGTCCTAAAGGGACTATTTTTTTAAGGTCTGTTTATGCTTCCTATGCTTCAAAAACAGTTGAAATGTTGTTTAAGCTTTTCAAGGAGATGGTGTTATATGTTGGAGCAGAAAATGTTGTTCAAACATTGTGACTGATAATGTTGCAAATTATGTTGTTGCTGGTAGGTTAATGGAAAAAGAGTTTCCTATGTTATATTGGTCTCCTTGTGCTGCTCATTGCATTAATTTGATGTTGCAAGACTTTGGGAAATTTAAGGAAGTAAGTGAGATTGTTTCACATGCCTAAAAAATTACTAAGTATATATGTATAATCATTATTATGCATTATTCTTGATGATATAGCATATAAGTGAAAGAGATATACTCTGTCCAACTCCAACTCGGTTTGCAACTAATTTTATCGCCTTGCAAAACATATTGGCCTAGAAGGATGCATCGAGAGCTATGGTGACATCTAGAGACTAGACAGGCTCAACTTATGCCAAAGACTCCAAGGCTAAAAAATTTGTGGAGCAAATCTTGGATTTTGGTTTTTGGAAACAATGTGGTGATATTGTGAAGCTTACAAAGCCATTGGTTTGAGTGTTCCATATTGTTGACAGTAAAGATAAACCTGCCGTGGGTTTTCTTTACCAGGCTATGTATAAGGCCAGAAAGGAAATGCTTAGGAGGTTTCAGAGAAATAAGAGGAAAATGAAGCCTTACTTGGAGGTCTTTGATAGGTGTTGGGATTCACAGCTTCACAATTATATGCATATAGCTGGTTATTGGTTAAATTCAGCTTGTAGATTCAATATTGAAGAATTTGAGAAGCATAGGAACACACAATTTGACATTTTGGAACTCATTGATAGGTATACACATAGAGATCCTGAGTTGCAACTTGCAAGATAATTTAAATGAATGCATGAGGATATATAAAAATTCTGAAGGAGATTTTGCAAGACGAGCTGATAACATTATTGATTTAGTGTTTGATACTCTGATAACATTATTGATTTGTGATTTATTTTAGCGAGTCATAATATATTCATTATATTGATTTATTTCTTTATATGTTATATTCTAGATCAATGACAATATTGTTATGAATGTATTGCTCCACAATTACAAAAGTTGGCTATTCATGTATTAAGCCAAACTTATAGTGCTTCAGGTTGTGAAAGAATTTCGCGTGTACTTGAACACATCCATTAAAAAAAAGGAATAGGCTAGAGCATTAAAAGTTTAATGACCTTGTTTATGTTCGTTACAACTTGAGGTTACAACAAAAAAAAGACTTGTTTACCTATTTTGCTTGGATTTTTTTTTATTGCTGATATATGATCATTTTTATCAATATAAGAATTGACTAAGACAGCAAAATTATGACCCAATCAATTTGGAATCCTTGATGACCATTCTAATTGGGTGTTGGAAGAATCACCACTATTCTTAACTCATGAAGAAGTGGAGACTTTATATAATGATCTTGCAAACATGTTCATCCAATCAACTTTAAATGATATTGGTATGTTTCTTTATAACCTTAATATTTATTAGGTACTACTTATGTACTAATTTGCATCTATAATGATGTTGCCATAGATAAATTAAATTTGGATGAAGATGATGATGATGATGTGACACAACCACCATACAACACCATGGAAGATGTTAATCCAAATGAAAGCAATGTTGGTGAAGAGTCTTATTCTTTTGATGGAGAATGATCACCTGAAGTTTACCCAACATTGACTTATTGGATATAAATTATGGATGTTGTTTTGTTAATGCTATTTTTGTTTTCATTTTAAAACTTATTTATGGATTTGTGTAATTATGTTATTGAATTATTATTTGTGGACTTGTGTTATCAACTTTGATACTTCAATTCTTATTTTGGATTTTAGAGTATAAATGACATTTTCTTAATCAAATAATGGTAGTTATGTACTTATATACAATATATACATATATACTTTTGAATTTTTTAATATTCCGAGCTAAATCGGATAAATTATTTGTTCACAGGTTAGATCACTAACCCACTATCTCGATCGGGTCAATGATCGAACCAATTTTCACAACATTGAGTAACAATCACACACCACGAGTGAGATTTGTCTATACTTGAGTGAGTTGGAAAACACTTGTAATCTCTGACCCATGAAAAAAAACCAAATCAATTATCATTGATTTAGTTTTCTAATTCACAATTTTCTAACATGCATCTTGAATGCCTGACTCTGTGTTGTTGTTATTATTGTTGTTGTTGTTGTTGTTGTTTATACCCTTGTAGTTCTCAAATTATCAGTAACTAACTCTACATCAAGGGGTGAAAAGAAAATGAGAAAAAAAATCTGAATTGAAGAAAAAAATTCATAAAATTATTTTTATTATTATAATATTTCTAGATAAATAAAAATAATTATCTAATTTATTTATATATTTATTTATTTTCTTCTTATTTCAAGATATCCAAAGTTTCTTTAATTTTTTATTTTCTCCACATATCTTATAAAAAATGAATTAATAGGGTGTAAAAAAATAAAGAAATTAATGAAAATGCAAATTTTAAACCTTATTGAAAGCATAGAAATGCTAGTAAAATGCCATATAAACATTTTTTTTAATGTTAGTGTAACATCAACATTTGAATTATTTTTTTATTGTAAAAATTAAAGATAGTATCATTAGGTTAATAACACTTATACGCCATATTGAATCAATTGAGTTAGATTTTCTTGATACATTTGAAATGATTTGATTACTATATTGATTATGTATGAGCAAATAGATAATATTACAAAAAGGTAATGGTTGAGGATAAAGTTCTTGAATACATATATAATTCATGCTTTTATTTTATCATAGGCCAACCAATTTCGTTAATATTGGTGATATTATATGGAAATATGTTGTTTTGTGGTTTGGTATATTACATTACGGGTGTTTGTGGTGTGTTTTGATTCAATTTTTAAACAAAAAATCATTCAAACCATATATATATATATATATATATATATATATATATATATATATATATATATATATATATATATATATA
>CM023943.1:20968526-21011306 GCA_013407115.1 Glycine latifolia
AAGTGGTTTGATTTGATTCAGTTTAAATATGACATCAAATTTGAACTAAATCAAACTAATCTTTTATAGTTCGATTTGATAGTTTTTATTTTTAATTTATTAAAATAATTTAAAATCTATCAATTAAAATTATATAATTATTATGTTATATTATTTTAAAAATGAAAATTATTTTTTATTAAATTTTATTTAACATATTTAGTTGAAAATAATTAATTTCACATTTATTTATCATTATTATAAAATGATATTACCAATTATTTTTGTAATATAACAATTGTAACATCCCAATTTTCTTAGGTTGGAAAGTCCTATGTAGAAATTGTTTGTGTTTGTTGATATGCAGTGTAGTAGTATTATTCTTAGTGTAATCATACATATAAGACATTGAATCATCATTAGACAGTCAGGTGACCTAGATTCCAGTCCTAAGTCCAAGGAACAATGGTTTAGATACGGAGAACCCTTACTCAAATCATCAATGAACAAGAGTCAACTATAGTTTAGAAAGTCAAAGTAAAGATATCTTTCATTAATAGCATATTAGTAACTAAAGATTTTTAGGCCAAACAAAGAGATTTAGATAAATTAATGAAAGTTTAGAACATGTATGTATCTAGATGTAAGTTCAAATGATTAAGGAAAAGGAGAATTAATTTCTCATTCTCTTTAATTATTTAGTTAAGATTAATAGAAGAGATTAATAAATGAGCTTATCACTCTAGAATTAATTTAGAAGTTAGAATTAATTAAGGACTAATTGATAGCTTAAGTCCCTAAGTGTAGTTAGTTTGAATAGAAAAAAAAAAGAGAGGAAAAAACCTATGGGGACCCATATGTGGGCCCCCACTTAACCTAATCCTTCCCTCTATAAAAGAGAAGTAACCCCCCCTCTTGTTGTGTGTTGGCTGTCCAAGGAGAGAGAGGGAGTTCTTTGCTTTTTCTTCTTCTTCTCTTCCTCGATTGTTGAAGACTTAAGTTCTTGGAGGTCTAGGTGAGTTTTCTCAAACTCTTCCTTTGTTCATGACCATTTTCTTCTTCTCTTGAAGCTTGAATGCTCATCTCCATCTCTTTCATTCTCCATTTCATGACTAGGAAAGATTTAAGTTTCTAGCTCAACCCACACTCTTTTCTTTGCTTCATTGAGTCAACATAGAGGTAAGGGAGGAGTATTTCATTTCTTAGGACCTATACTAGGTTTCTAGGCACTAGAACTTCATTTACATGATAATTTTGTATGTTTAGCACAAATCCCGTAACTCTGTAACTGTGGTATTGTGAATGCTGCGAATTGAATTTGAGAATTCTGCTTTCAAATTTGAGTTCCTTGACTCCAAAAACCTAGGAAAGCATATATGATATGTCTCATTTGGATTTGTGTAGTCCTTGGAAAATAACTTTCAAGTTAGGACAATATATATGATTTTCATGCTCTGTTTTCGTAGCTTTTGAATTTGGGGTTGGAATATGTTGATATGATCCTCAAAATTGAACTTATTATATCCAAAAAACTAATATTGGACATAAAATACACCCCATTTGAGTTAGTATAGCCTATGGAACAATAATTTCAAGTTTTGTGCTCTTTTGATAAATCCTGCATTGTTTAGAACGAAGTGTGCATATAGGCTTGTTTTATGTAGATTTTGACCATGGAATTGAGCTTCTATTTGTTCAAAACATAGGGTTTGATATAAAATGTGCATGAAATAGATTTCTACAAATCTTGGAATTTAGGAAACAAGTTTGTGAACTTTAGAGGCCAAGTGCAAGGCATTTTTGAAATCTGACCAAATTGGAGAGGAATTAGAGGATTTTGAGTCCAAAACTGAACTCCTTACATCCAATAACCTTGATAAACATATATGGTTTGCATCAATTGGATTTCTACATCAAAGGGAATGTTGTTTTTAAAAGCGGGTAATTAGGCACAATTCCAAATGACAAAGTGTCTGTATGTGTAGAATTGTATGAAAATTATGATATAGATTATGGACTAAATTGCTTGCTTTGATTGATTATTATTATGTGGAATTGCTATGATTAAATGATTGTAAGACCAAGTAAGTGTGACCACTTGGCAAGGCCTGTTGTACGATTTGAATTATTGTGCTTTGGGATTGGGTCCAAGGGTGTTCGACCCTCAACAAATTTTACTTGGATGTCTAGTGATGGATTAGCTATTGGTTTGATAGTGATAGATGTGCAAGTGGTAATGTCCACTTAAGGGGTCATTTTGATGATAAACCTAGAGAGGGGAGAGGATTAATTCCCTTTCTCTCCTATTATGTTTATGTGTGTGAACGATGGAGGATACTTGCAATCGGGAACTACATGAGGATCAACATGAATACCGAGGAAATGATGGAAAGCGAGGTAGGTTAATTGTGTTAGAATTAGAGTGAATATTGTGTCAGGAGTGGGGCATGACTTTTAACTCAATGGGAATACATCTTCTAATGTCTAGTCATAAGTACCAACACAATCGTCGTTCACATTACTCATCATGAAGAATGAGTGAGGATGGATGACACACAGTAGGTACACTGGGGGATGGTCCAAAAATTCAAAGGAACTTGGGGAAAATGTTGAGTGGTGATAACTTGAGTAAGGGTCTTATTCCCGGTTAGTGGGGGGACTCACAGGCCACACTTGACATTCCTGACTAGTGGGAAGCTTTATCCATGGTTGGTGACAACGCCATGTCCTGTACCGGCATGTGTCGTGTCCTCCCAATCGTCATTCATATGTTGCGTAAGATCATGAAGGCATGGGAGGCTTAGTGACAGTGTTGAGCCTAAGGTAAGAACAATGTGAGAGTAGAATGCAAAATATGATGTCGTGAGTGTTGCTTGTTAGCCAACTGCATGTGGTGGTTGTTAGGTTATGTGTGAGACATAATGTCTGTGTTTGTGGTTTCGAAAGGGATGGAGTACTCACCCCTTACACCAACATTTCCAGGTTTGGATGATGAGCATCAAGAAAGATCTTTGTTAATGGCGTGTTTATTCTGTAGGGCTTGGATAGACGACTGCTCTAAGACTTAGGTTTTCCACTTTGGTGTATTGATTTGAATAGACCTAGGTTTTAGGAACTTTTATATGTGTTTAGTTATCTTACTTACTATTTACCTTTGATACTTATTTACTTATGTTTGGTGGTCATGGAGGCTCATGTCAAATCTTTATATATATATATATATACACACACACACGCGCGCGCGATGTTATTTCAAAGACTTAAGGTGTGTTATATTTGAAGTTTAACTATTTGTTATGTATATCAACTTAGCTTTAAATGAAACAACATTTTGCAAATACATATGTTGTATACAATTTTGAAAATATATTGCTTTTTCTTCAAATTTATAGCTATCATTAAAAAGAAAAGGGGAGCCTTCATGAAAAGTTTTATTTTAGTGAAAAATTTACCTTATGTTTTGATTTTCTATTACAACATTTAAGAAAAGGTTTTGAATTCACTTGTTTATGAGATAAATAAAAGGTATTTGAAGTGTATTTGTAAATCCAAATTTTAGGATGTTACAACACTAATTTGTGTATCACTTGATATTTAACACTATTTTTTTAACATATTGATACATCCTTTTTAACATATGAAAATAAAATATGATTCTTGATTTTATAAAAAGGAAAATATAATAAATTATTTGATGTTTATTATTAATTACCCCAACAAAAAACACATTATTATAAACTTATTATAGAAAAAAAATACACTATAAATCGAATACTATAACCATTATAAAATTTAAATAATATTATCTACAATATGTTAAACATCTATTAAATAAATTCATATAATTATAATATGTAATTTGGTTTGATTTTAACAAGAAGATCAAAAAATGGAGCCAAACTACAAAAAAATATACAATTTTTTTATTTTAACGGTTTTTAGTTAATTTTTTAAATTGATTTAACGGCTTAAAATTAATTTGATTCGATTATAAACACCCCTAATTAGATTATATAGCAGAGGAGTTTGTATTGCAAATCACGGTTTATTATGTCCAAGTGGTTATCGCTTGTATAGCGGCCGGGTAGTACATTAATGTCATTTACTGGTTTGTTTTTATGCCTCGTGTTAGGAGGCCTGATCTCATGTAATTTGTGTTTTGAATTGGGCATCCCTTGTGCTTAATTCAGATATTCTAATGAATTTTTAGCTCATGAAAACATGCTGGGTGATATTATGCATTAGATAAAAAATTAAAATCAATTAAATATAATTTATTTGAATTATTTACTCTTAAACTCCATTCAAATGGACCTGTGAACGTGCCTAAATTTACTTTTTATTGACTGAATTTCAGCACAATAAGAATATTTAAATTTTTTTTGCTTTATTTTTTTTTAATTTTATCGATCGGATACTATTTTTGTATTAAAATTTTTGATATTTTATTTTTTCTTTGATATTTTAAAATAATTGATGCATTACATATTTTAAGTTTCATTAATTTTTTTCCACATATACTCATAAGAAACTAATACTACACTTGTAACCTATTTAAACAATTTTTTTGAAATAATGATATTTAAAAGTTTAACTCTTTGGATTCTAAAATTGATGTTCATAAGCAATTAATACCACACTTGTAACCTACAAGCTTCCTATTTACCAGAACAAACTTTTCAAATTTATTTGTTTTTTTATAAGATCCAATTCATTATATTTCTTTCATTTATTATTTTAAACTCAAATATTTTAATTAAATAAGAAAAAATTAAAGTTATATTTGACAGTCATTTATAAGAGAGAGAAGCACTAATAAGTAATGCCAATTGTATTTTTGGAAAAGTATACCCCTTTTATCCCTATTTATAAGACATATTTCTTATGATATCAAATATAAGAAAAAATAATATGACACATCAACTAAAAATATTAATTAATTATATTTAATTACATCAATTTCAATTATTTTCTCAATTAAATAAATAGTATTTTATAGATAGTAAAATTAAATAAGGTTAAGGTAGTTGGTTTTTTTTTTTTTTTATAGTTGAGTAATTAACTAGTACCTACCAAAGGAGGAAGAAAAAACAGTGGACCTGCAATTTGTGCAGGCCAATGGCCATCACTGGTCTGCAATGCTGATAGGTGATGTGCGGCTCTTCTCAACGTGCTTATGACTTTCTCGTATGTTATTTCTTCTCCATCTTCTATCTTCACACTAGGTATTGATTGTTTGAAGTTTTTTTCTCTCAGAATCTACACGTGGCGGGAAACATAAGTGAAAATTAGTCATATTTATAGATGGCAAAAATAAAATAGCACAGATATTAAATCATGAAATTTTATTATAATGATTATGTATATTAAATTTAAATATTTATAGATGTTGGATTTTACAATTGAAGTTTTTTATATTAAAAAATTATATATGAAAATACAGTTATTTTTAAAATTGTATAAAACTTTGTGGACGTGATTTATTTAAAAAAAATTGAATCTAAGAGTTGAATTGTTTTTTAAGGGAAAATAAAGTTATGGCATTTCATTACTGATCAAAGAAGCAATACAAGTAAGGATATTGTTGAGAACATGGTTCCAAACATGTGATCCTGATGCTCTAAATAAAGAGTGAGGAACATGATTAACTTGTCTTTTTACAAAACTCACTCACTTTAAAGTTGAATTGCTATTGAATAATATAAACATGATTATTTATTCCTTAAAAAATAAAAGCATCTCTGTGCATGAGTATATATGTTTTTTATTATTAAATTAAGGAGAACGAGCTGAGGATTAAGTTTGATATTTATGACATGACTTTTTTTGTTGTTGTTTTTGATAAATGCATATACTCCTATATGACTTGATGTCACAACGAGAAACTGTTCATGCATGAGAAAAGAAAGACACTAGAGATGTAAAATGCAAACTTGAAAGAAAAGTAAATATTTGTCAGGTACTGTTTGGTACCTGAAAACGCCAAAGGAGATCACCACATGCCTTGACCTTGAAGCGATTGTTATAAAAATTTTGACGAGCTGCTTCAACTTGAGCTCGTTCCTCTGGAGTTCCTGCCTCAGGATCAAACTCCCATGTCTGTCTTCCTACAAAATTGTTTGTGCTGAAAATGTATGGGTCTTTTCCACCATCTGCTATCTTCAGCCTCCACATTTTGTTGCTTTCTCTTAATATGCTATAATGCCACAGTCAATTGATTCACCTAGCTGCATGAAAATACGAAGCAATTGATTAGATATGTGTGTTGGGTGTTGAACTAGCAGGTGAATCACACACTCAATTCTCAACTCCAACAAAACACCTTCAATTCTTATACACATGTTTCATGTGAGATATGATGTCGAGAGAGCCGTTCCATTCGATCTTATTTATACCACATAATTACTATCAACAGACTACAATTAATTCTATATTTTTGAGTGGTCAGTATAATTCATTAAATACTTATTAATTGAATAATTGAGCAGTAACCACCAAATTTGTGTACCATCAACATTTTTGGTAACAGCAACACCAATAGAATTGTAACATGTTTCGCTTTCTCTAAGGCTATGTGTTTTATATGATACGTGGATCATTAGATAACAGGTGGGGGATATCTCATCAAATGGATTTTATCCACAAAAAAATTATATTTGAAACAGTTTTATTCAATTAAATTATTAATTTTAAAGTAATTAAAATAAAGCTATTATCTTCATTTATTTTCATATGTAAACACGGAAAATAATGAAAAAATATTTTTTAAAAGAAAAAAAGGAACTCCTAATAGCAATTAGCTGGAATTTTATTTTTCATGATAGAATTAATATAAAAAATTTTCTGATTATTAAGAATTCACAATTCATTTTTTTTTATAAAAAAAATTCCGAGTGTTTTGTTTTAATTTAACTCAAACTAATGTGTAAAGTGAAAAGATCTTTCTTGCATAAGGGTTAGACAGGTAAATGTTAATCATTAGATCTAAACATGAACAACGAAGATTAAAGTTAAGTGTCTTTTTAAAAAAAAAATCTAAATGAAAATATTATTAAATTGAGTTCTAAGCACAAGAAGTGCCCCAACATGATCAAGTAACATATTACAAAATTGTATATCTCCTAACACAATGATAAGTGAGATTTAAAGTATTTTTTTTCAAAATATTTTTTTTAAATAAGAAAATTATATATTGAGCTTTTCTTTCAATACATGTGACATTTTTTTAATAAATATAATCTTAATGTTGTATAGAAAACTAAAAAAAATTATTTTTATTGATGGACTTAAAACATGTGATTTATTGCTTTATCCTTAAATCCGCTCTATCTGGTTGCATTACTTTACACATATACCATAACCAGCGCCTCCTAAATTGAGTCACGACCCAGCTTGCATGCCATATGCTATGACCATGCACTTTATAGATAATTAAAGTGTCTTTAAATCTTAACTATATATTCAGATACGATTTTGTAATCAAAATTTAATTTTTTTCTCATGTAAAAGAATTCTGTCACTAGCAACTTATAAAAAAAAACTGGTCAGAAGGTTAAAACTCTGTAAAAAATCTCATAATTGACTATGTTATTCTTACAATACACTTAGAAGCATCAGTCCATTGCGATTAATTTTAGATAACAATGATTAGACGAGAAGATCCAGTTGAAATAAAAAATTCAGGGCTCCAATTAAACAAAAATCGGGAACTAATTAAAAATTTGATAAAAATATAGAGACTCGCAGAATAATTATATCTTTTTTATGTCTATATTTCTTTCCATAAAGAAAAAACAATTTCTATCTTGAAAATTAACATGGACTAGAAAAAGATTTATGCCGAGACCAGAGTAATGGACATTTGATTAAAAAGAAGGTGTAAAAAGGGATAATTTTTTTTATCCCTTATTAGAGAAAAGTATTCTTTCTTGTAAATAAAACAAAACCAACAATAAAACTATCCAAGAAACTGCAACATCCTAAAAATTACAACCCAATAGTTGTATGATTTAATTGTGAATTAGTTGTGTTAAATAAGAAAGACGTGCTTTATACGAATAAATTTGATTAAGGGTTAAAAATAATGTAATTATTATGGGAACAATTAATTTTAAGTTAATATGACCTTAGTTAACCAATGTCAAACTTTGGTCAAAGTAAGGAGTAGAGTTGTTAATGGCATTGTTGTAAATAACTCAAACTTTTAAATAGACGAAGAATTAGTTCTTTCATGGCTAAATTGATTTAGAAATTGCTCATGATGGTTATGATTAATAAAGTTAAGTAATTAATAGAAATTAATAATGTAGAGAGATGAATAAGGAAATTAATTTTTAAATCCTATTTAAATTAAATTAAATCTTATAATGAGTTGTAGAGAAATAATTAATTATGTGGCACATGCTGTAAGTTAATTAAAATAACATAGATTAATTTAATAGAAGCATGAGAGACTAAATGTAACATTATTTTTTTATAATGTTTGATTAAGTGATTTTAATTAGATTTTAAGAGTAACTATATTTAAAATAAAGTGTTTGTACTTAATTAATTATGAGGTGATGGTTTGTGATGTTTTTATATATGATTATGATTAAGTATGCAAAAATCTTATTTTATGTGTGAATAATAAGTCTTAGAGAGGTTGGATTGAGATGAGTACACCTTGAATGAAGGGATGTGATTAGAAGGAATAGGGAGAGTCATATAATTAGCATAAAGGGGGTTCAAATCTAAACACCACACAAAAACTCTTATTTTACTCCTTTTTCCTCTCCAAGACAACCCTGGAGAGCTTGAGACCTTGAATTTCTTCGCTCAAGGGACCTTGTAGTAGTGCTTTATTTGAGTTTGAGGGCTAGTTCAGTGGTAAGGAACCATCCTCTTTCCCTTCTCATATTTCGTTTTTGCTTTTCCTCCATGAGTACTTTTAGAAGTTCATAAAAATGTTCATTTTCATCGTTTTGATGTGGTTTCTATTGCTTTTTGGGGTTTGGATGGTATGGATGGTGTGGAGATGCTGTGTGAGTTGGAGAAATATTTCATTTTGGACCTAAAGTCTTCTCCTTTCTTCATTCATTTATCTCAAAACTAGAGTTGTAAGGAAAGCTTAAACTATCTTTAATAATATGTTGTGTGTTGAATCATTATTTTGAGTTCAATAGAAGCGTTTTAATTTGATAGTCATATTGGAATTGAAAGATTTTGAGTTGGAGTTCAATTAAGTGTGGAGGTAAGTTGACTAACAGATAAAAGGTTGAACTCAAGTGTAGGTACAATAAGGACAGAGTGAAGGTATATCTTATCAGAAAGTGAAATAGAACCTTGAAGAGTAATTAGCAAGGTTCCACCATTGGCAGTGGAAATGGAAGACTAGGGTGAGGGACCAATATTAGATAATTGGGTACGGTCTTGAGTCATATGATCTGAAGCTCCTGTATCGATGATCCAGTTAGAATTCCTAGAAAGTGTAGAGAAGGCCTAAGGCTTACCTAAGATGCCGGTAGAGGCAACATTGGCAAAATGAGTAGAATATGTAGCAGAAGCAATCAAACATTTTCCCAAAACCTGCTTGCGCGGTTTCTTGGTAAAATCCCACCATTCAGGATAACTAATTAGTTCAAAACAACGTTGTTGAAAGTGACCTTTCTCACCACAATGAGAGTAGGTGGATGAAGGCTTATTCGTGCGATTTATTCCATAGTATGAAGAAGTTTATAAGCGAGATGGATGTGTGAGAAGAGAAAAACCATGATTAGGGTTTGGTATTTCAGAATTAGAATCGGCCATCGAAGAAGGGAGTTAGGGATTTGAGAGAAATAAAAGTGGAATACAGGTATTGATATGGGAAGAAAAAAAGAGATGTGCGTATGAGAATGTGAAGAAGAAAAAGAATTGGGACATGGGAAGGTGGGAAAACACGAAGCAATGTGTTTTATAAGGATCAGAACTCTGCTCGTAATACCATGTTAAAAAACAAATACTCGTAAATTGAAATAATAATTCCTCATATTTTCTTCCTCAATTGAGGTCTATATATACAAATCAACAATACTAAAATAGATGTTATCTATACAAAAATAGTGAGTTGTAAAACAACCTAGTAACAACTATTCTAAATTTGAATTTACAATCTTATCACAAAAACAACCCAGTAACAACTACTCTAAATTTGAATTTACAATCTTATCACAAAAACAACCTAGTAACAACTACTCTAAATTTGAATTTACAATCTTATCACAAATATATATAACAAAAAGGTCAAAAGAAATAAATTTTTAATTTCAAACTTCAATTCAACAAAAAATACACACACACACACACACACACACACAAACGCGTGCGCGCGCGTGCGAGAGAGAGACCATGCATGATCCAACTTGACCGGACTGAAAGATCTTATATAATAAAAAAGCTATCAAACATCGTAGAAATTTTAGCTAACGTCCAATACTATGTACATTTGAGATATGCAATTGTCATAAAACCCCCAACATGAATAAAGCTCAGTGGCAATGTGTAAGAAATTTAACTAAAATCTTTCAAGCTATGACAATTCCATCCATATTTGGTGTGGTAGATATGAAAATTTCTCTCTTTTTAGTTATTATGTATAAGATATAGTACAGATAATAAAATACCAAATTGATCTAATAGTCGCAACAATAAACAATCAACTAATAACTTATATGAAAGATTTTTCAAGGTTTAACCAAAGTTATAATGTGACACATATGACTCGTATGAATCCATATCCCCATTTGATAATCATATCATCAAGACATCATTAGTTTTGATAAATGATTGGTAGCTCGTATTCCCTTCATAATAGTACCATTATTATCAACATCCTCATCTCGATAATTAAGTGCCTAGGCTTTTCTCGGAGATGTAACAGCCCGTATGCATCCGGTTTGTTAACATTCAATTATGGTCGTTAAGCACAATCATTAGTTTAACAAAATTAATTAGGAAACATTTAATAAAAAAAATGACGTCATCATACGTCCATAAATAATAATAACTGTGCATTATGTAGGGTAGTTGCTTAAGAAATTACAACAATATACAATCGGGTTACACTCTTCCCTCAGGATCGGGGTACAAAGTATATATATTTATATATATACATCACAAAACAATGAGCCAACATGCTCACAATTAAAACTAAGGTTCATTCAGAAACCCCTTTCTAGCTCGGGCTCTTGTCCGGAATCCCTCAGACTGCCTCCCTACCTGGGCCTCTTGCCTCGAAATCCACCGTCCTCTCTCTGCTCATCACCTGCAAAGACATATAATCCCCAACCGGGGTGAGATATAAATCTCAGTAAACTCTGGGTCCTTGGAGGCTTCTCCTCCCCCGGGTTCACTTTTCACGATACATAGCATCAAAATGGCATCACATAATCTGGCCATCCCTGCCTTCGTAAACACGCATCACATGTATATAACAACACATATATAGAGAGAGAGGATCATCCACTTAAGGGCATATTCTCTGTATATCATTGCTTGGGGAAGATCATCCATTTAAGGGCACATTCCCACAAGACTTTCCGCAGACTCGGCCTGAGGAAGATCAACCACTTAAGGGCACATTCTCTCAGGAGTCTGCTCGGACGTATATAGCTCTTCCAAGAAAGGATCATCCTTATAAGGGCACACTCTCTCAGGGTTTTCATATATACTAATTGACCACTTAGAATTGTTCCACATGACTTTAGCTCTAAGGGAAGTCCATATTTAGTCCTTTCTACTGGCTAGAGAAGCTCGTCAAGCACGCACACAACATATCATCATATACATGTTCTCAACCAAAAGCAGTAACACACAATTTCAATACCACATGCATCATGACATACCATAATCATCACTCCCTCGGAGTATGGTGGAACAAGGTCAAGGGAAAAACTCCCAAGAATGGAGAGCTTACCTGCTCCAAGAGTTACGTTGGTTCTTCCCGACCTTGTGGTTACAACCACCTATTTTCCTTCCTATCACGCTCTGCAAAACATGCAAGAAACAAAATAGTCATAAACCGTTGCATGCAAAGAAATGCCATTCTTTTCTTGAAAGAACCCAAGCCTAGTTCCAGCTTTGGCTCAAAAGGGTCTCTACACATCTCAAAACACAGTCTCAAACAATCGGTGAGACTTGAGTGTCTTACCCTTTTCAAACTTCCAAGAAGGCTAGAGGACAACTTCTCTAAGCTCGAATGTCCTTAGGATGCTTTCCTTCCCTTAAAACCAAATTCTGTGAGAGTCATTGGGAAGACGGTCTCTCCGTCTGATGGTCTTTGGAGAAACTAATGTTGGAACCAAGCTACAGGGTGGTTCCTTTCAACTTTTCAGTTCCATGCAAAGGGTTTTAGGTCAAGGGTGAGTTGTTATGAAGTTTCTCTCACTGAAACTGGAGAAAACGGAGAGAGGAAGAAGATGATAGTGTTTCATCAAAATGGAGAGAAGTAGTCTATTTAAATGACCCTGGCACGTGACACACGCGCCAATAATGCCATATGTCAAATTTAACTAGTGATCATACACACTCGTTCCGGGTTCAGACCACTCACCAAAAGCCTACCTTGTACAACTCGAAATCGTAATCCGGACACCCTTGTGTAGGCTCATGGGATCCATACGATCAAGGCCTTACCTGATGTATCAGTCAAGTGTTGTGTCCGCCTTTGTCCGACCTTATCTGACCTCGTTCGGGTTCCTGTCTTGGCACTTCACAAGTCCAAGGTTCCGCCCTCTACCAACCTTATTCGCCCTCATCCGACCTCGTTCGGGTTCCTACCTTGGCACTTCACAAGTCCAAGGTTCTGCCCTCTACCGACCTCGTTCGGGTTCCTCCCTTGGCACTTCACAAGTCTAAGGTTCCGCCCTCTATCGACCTTATCCGACCTCGTTCAGGTTCCTACCTTGGCACTTCACAAGTCCAAGGTTCCACCCTCTACCGACCTTATTTGACCTCATCCTACCTCGTTCGGATTCTTTCTCCACGTCAGAACTGTCCCATAATCTTCATATTTCCTCATCGAAGTGACATCCCGATCACACAAATCCGAATGCCTCATTAACGCTGACTTAGGAGACGCGAACCTGGATTTGTTATAAACACCATTACCTCTTAATTATAATATTATTATATTAAAGTGCCAACGTGGACACCCAAAACCTTATAGGAGATGTATGCTTTACTAATCCTAGTGATGCTAAGAAAATGTCAGGTTATCAAGTTAGTTTACGGGATTGTCTCAGTTCTAGGTTGCTAGCTTGACCATAAACTCTTATAACTCGATACCATATCTTCTGGACCTTATTATTTGTCTTTGCCTTCATTCTATAGTGTACCAAAATATACCATCAACTCATGGTTCACCATCAAATGCTCAAGGTCACTAACTTAGTGTTTCATCATTTCATAAATAATTTCCAAAAAAAATTTGAGAAAATTTCCTCTATAAATTAATGGTACTTTCCACACATACCTATTCAAAGTTATGTTGCAAATTGTTGAAATTGATACTTCATATTCAAATTAATCAAATTAAGAAAAAAAATATGGATAGGATTATTTTAATTTCATATGCTTTAATTTCCATGTTAAAATTGTCTCAGTGTTAGTCTTTCATTGATTTAATAAAACTCTGGTTGAATGATATTTGATATGGTTAGAAATACCTATAATGTGTTCAAAAATATAATAAATATCACATGGTTAGCGTAATTGGATGATGTAGCCTATAGTTGAATGGAATTGTGGCCATTGCAACTCTACATAAAAAGGTATGGTTTGAATGGACACAACTCTTGATGAAGAGATGTGAACAAATCATCGTTTTCTTACATGAAAGGTTGGGTGTCTTTTTTACTTTTTATATAAATTAATTTATGTATTGGGATATATTGTAATTATCAATATTTTTAAATTGTCATTGAGTTCACTAATGTTGTTATGGTGGTTGCAGCTATTGTGGCCGATATGTGTGAAATAATTGTATGTTTACACACTACTACAAAAATAGTCTTTTACGATGGTTCTACATGTCATTCCATGACGATTTTCAAAATCGTCTTAGAATCAAAGATTCTATGTCGATTCTTCCAAAATTCGTCTTAGAAAGTAAACATTCTAAGACGGTTCTTTGAAAAACAATATTAAAAAGTATTTTCACTGCTAGAAAAAGGCAATTTCGCGACCGAAAATAGCAACCGAATCACTTCTGTCGCTATTAGCGACCAAAATAGTCACTGATTTGTTTCTTTCGCCAATTGCGACCGAAAGTTAACTGGGTAACATATCTGCTATAGCAACCGAAATAGCGACCGAAAAGGAGGGTCGCTGTTAATGTCGGTCGCTATTCGGGTGACTATATATGTATTTACACAAAATGACTATCGCAACTGAATTAGCGATTGAAGAGGGACTTGAAGTTAGTCACCGAATACTATACAGTCGCTATATTATGAAGATAGTGATTGATATTGTGTCAGTCGCTATTAGATTAAATTTTATATTATAATTGCGATGAAATTAACGACCAAATGTATTTTTTTTCCTTAGAAACTAACTTTTTAATTTATTTTAAATCATCATAAATATATCATATATACTTGAATACATTTTATACTTGAAAATTAATGAAATAATATATTAGTATTATTTTTAAATTTACAAATAAATATCTACAATATTTGATAAATCATAATAAATATATAATATTTTTAATTATACTAGGATAATATTTAATAAATTTAACAAACCAATATTTAAATTTTTTATTAAGATAAATAAATCATATTTATCATTTATTTTTCTTAGAAAATAATTGTTTATTTCATTTAATTATTTAAAAATTATAATAAATAAATACCCTATATTATGAAAATATGTGTTATAATCAAATTTTGTAAAATTAAGTATTTTAAAATATAAGACATAAGTGTAACACTAATGATTTATTAAGATTCAATATGGTGTAAGTAAAATTTATGCATTGATGAAACCCAATTGAACTTTAGTAGAATATTGCACTAAGTATCAATTTTAAATGTTGACTACTAGAAAGTTGACAAACATTTTCTTAAAAAATAAGAACTTTAAAAATGCTTGAGGGAGGACTAGAACCATATTTGTTTGAGTGAGATGCACACTCATTTTACTGCTACACCCAAATACTTATTTGAATATTTGGTGCAAAATATAGTATTAATATAAGTTTTATGTAAAAATAGAATTTAATATTATATATTATATTTTAATTTTAAAAGATAATATATAAGATTATGAAAATATAATAAATTAAAAAAGAATAAAGTTTGAATTTTGAACAGTTTTTGTCAAAGACTTATATTAATATTATATTTTGTACCAAATATCAAAATGGGTACGTGGATGCAGTGGTAAAAGAATGTGTCACTCACTCCAAAGACCATGATTCTAGTTATTCCGCAAGTTCATTTTCACCCACTCTACTGTAATTAACATTTAAAATTTAATAGTCAATGGTTAACTTAGAATTGTGAGAGTTAACTTAGAATTAACTATTTAATTTTTATAATAATAGATAATAACAAGGTTTATAAAAAATAACTCTCATTTTCAAGAAGGAAAAAATATAAAGCTTTAGTAACAATTATATTGCATGAACTTTTGATAATTGGCACAATTAAATATGAGGGACTAAAATTATACTCTTGTGATACTTGACGATTGGAACATGAAAAATTAAAATCTCACAATTACAATTTTTGAGGAACAAAAAATATAATTAAGTCTAATAAAATATAATAAGGACTTAAATACTTTTGATTCTTGGATATTTTGTCAAGGTCAATTTTTATTTATGTGTTAATGTCCACTTTTAGACCATACTATGAAAATCTATTTTTTTTCCTGAAAACATAGGTCTATTTTTTTAAGGTATTGGTATGTACTTACTTGAACAAAGTAAAAAACTACATAGAACATGTTTGTTAAAAATTTTTTTATAGTAAAAGGAATTAATTTGTTTATTATTATTATTATCATCATCATCATCACCATTATTATTATTATTATTATTATTATTATTATTATTATTATTATTATCATTATTATTATCCAATGTTTTAAAAATTGACTCGATGACTGACCTGGCCAAGATACTGGGTTATTGGATCAGTAATCAAACCAGTGTGGGTCACTGATTGATTCTTAATAAAAAAATATAAAAAAATTATACCTATCTTAAAATATTTTTAAAAAATAACAAATTAATATAATTTCATAACATAGATAATTAGATACTAAATAAGTTCAATTTAAAAAAACTTATGAATTGATCACTGTTAAGGTACTTGTATACAATCCTTATTATTTAAATATAATTTTGGTTATTACTTGATCAATTTTTGTTGGGTTGCCATTAATTTTATAGAGGTTGACCTGTTATTACTTATTATTTAAAGTAATTAAAAAGATGTTTGCGTATATTTTAGTTGATAAATAATTATTTTAACAAGAATGGTATAAAGGCTGTAACTACAAGGCTGTAACGCTTATTTTTAAAAAAGTTAATTTTTTCTCTCTAAGTCTCAACCCAACCGCCAACCTCACCCTCTCCACTTAACCAT
This sequence comes from Glycine latifolia, assembly GCA_013407115.1. Taxonomy (NCBI): domain Eukaryota; kingdom Viridiplantae; phylum Streptophyta; class Magnoliopsida; order Fabales; family Fabaceae; genus Glycine; species Glycine latifolia. The sequence continues at coordinate 20,985,125 of CM023943.1, forward strand.
CACCCTCCATCACGGTCACTTTATTTTTTGCTTTCCCCTTGACTCTTAGCCACACAATCCCTCACCCTCCACGACCTCCCTTCCCCTTTGCGCAACACCTCACCCCTACACCTTTGAGCGGCGCAACACTTCACCCTCCAACTCCTCACGGCACACCACCCTCCCCCTCCGCAACGCAACACAATGCCCCTCTGCGAACCTCAACATTCACAAGATTCCATTTTTATTTTTTATTTGTTCTTGTATTTATTATTTTGTTATTGGATCTGTTTATTTTCTTATTTTTCAACTGTGATCTGTTGCTACTTGCCATTGTTGTTTATTGTTTGATCTGGATTTTTGAGTTCATTCTCCTCTTCATGTTCTTCCCCTCTTCCCTTTTCATTTATGTTGCGTCCCTCTACAAAGGGATAAATCATCATGGGAGCTGTCATTATTATTATTATTATTATTATTATTATTATTATTATTTATATATATATATATATATATATATATATATATAAGTATTATGGAGATCATAATTATATATGAAATAATGTATCTCAAGATCTTTACAAATAGAAATGACATATCCTACATACATTTTTTTTTATCTTATTTTTGGTTATATTCCTTTTGTTTTCTTTTATTTTATGATAGTTAGCTTTTGCATTTTTTAAGGGACTGAAACATCCACATTCATCCAATAAAAAAAAAACATCAACATTCATAATGCATGTATGAAACTAGTTATGCACTATTTTTTTTCCTCTATTTCCTTCATTTAAAAGATTTTTTTCCTTTATTTTATTTTTTATGGGATTTCCTTCTTTTCTCTTATTCTTTTTGTTTTTTTTTTCATTTTACAAGTTTTTTAAAATTATTTTTCTTACTTATCATACCCTTTCTTATTTTCATATGTGACCATGATGCAAAGCTAAAAATGGGTAGTTACAAATCTTGCTTTGTAGTTACACAATTAGTTTCAAATCAGTTTTAGTTTCAAAATTAAAAAGTAATATCTAATAAGAATTGGTTTTAAATTTTAAAAATACAGTTTTAAAATTATTTTTTCCCTGTTTTGATAATTTTATATATTTAATAAATTAAATTATTTTGTTTTCTTGTTTTAGTATTCTAAAGTTTATGTTTGTTCTTTTAATTTTTTTTTGAATTTTATTATTTTTTAAAAATTAATTTTTTATTATTGTCTTTTTTTTCTCTCATTCTTTTTTATCACAATTTTTTGTCATATTAGGGTGAATTTTTTATAAAAAAATTAAAGATATATCTACTAATTTTTAAAATTTATGTTTTCATTTTATAATTTTTTTAAAATTATTTTTTGTGTAGATATGATGCTTTTGTGTATGAGAATTATTGGATAACTTTCTATTTTTAAAATACATGAAAATAGAGTATAACTAATTGCTTAAGTTGTTATGAAATTTGTTACTAATGATTATGTATTTTAACATTTGAAATAATAATCACGTGCACGTTCCATATATACTTCCTTTTAATAATGGAAAAAAGCTATCTTTAATTGTGGTCCACACAACTTTCACCTTTTCTTATCCTTTCACTGCAAGTTTCATATACTTTCTTTTACTAAGGGGAAAAAACTACCTTCAATTGTGGTCCACACAATCCTTTCAGTACACGTTCCATATACTTCTTTTTCTCTCTCATCCCATTGTTGCCATTTTCCACTATTTGTTTCTTCTCCACTTAAGCACGATCCTTGTCCAACTTCTACCTTTTGTGATTGGTGAGTTTTTTTGTCTCTACTTGTCACTTTTGTTTTTTTGGTTTCTTCTCAACTTATTCACTGCACGTTTTTATTATTATTTCACGACTCTTGTCATTTTTCTTTTTACTTGCAGTAGATGGTGTGAAACCATTTCTCCCCCTAAAGTATATTTCTTTTCGCTTGTGATTTTAGTTATTATTTGTTGTAATAAAGAGAACTGCGAATGCGACAGAACAATACATAAGAGAGTAGAGAAAAAAATAGAATATTCATATCTTAGTTTTATATTTTGTTTCCCATTTTTATTTAATTAGTAAATATTTTTCAGCAATATATGCTAGAAGAAATTGTGGAGTTGATGCAATAAGTTAATTTTTTTTCCAAAATTATATGCTAAGGCAAAATCAAAGAAAAATAGCTCTTGGTGCCTATTTTTTTCCTTTTTTTTTGTTGGTGCCTATTTCCCCCCTTTTTTTGTGTTTGACATGATTTTCTTGAAATCATTAAATTTCTTTATTAAATTTTCCATGTGTGTTTAGCTAATTGTGGGCCACAATGAGTTGCCATTGACACACAATAGATGTTTAATTTGATACTGGCAATTAGGAGATTCACTTTTGGGTAAGACTTTAAGAGTAGTGGTAGGGTAAAATTCTCTTAACATTGCACGTACTGGTGGTCCTCTCTAACTTGCAATTACTATTTCAATGTTTTATTTGTTTATTTATTTATTTAATATGTTGCTATTTTTATCAATTGAATCAAACACAAGAATATGGCTTATTATCACTTTCTGTTTCCTATCACTAGGATTATGTTGTTAACTCATTTATGTGAAATAAAATGCAATATCCTATTTTTTTTTATAAAATTTTGTTAATTATTTTCTCTCTCTCTTATTTTCATCCCTTTTCTCTTTTTCTTTTTGGTTGTAATGTGTACTCTTTTGTAGGAACATGATCTTTTTAGTTTCCATGTGCCTCTCCATCACCTTCAACCATGATGGTGGCTGCATCATCTCACGTGAAATATTATTATTTGAGTTTAGAATATAAAATTGTCTCATATACTTAAAAAGATATTATTATTTATATTAATTCTATTTAATTCAAATAAAATTATGTTTTATAAAAGATAAAAAAAAACATGTGATTTATATAAAAAAAGGTTGATATTGTTCCTTTATTTCTACTCTACTACTAATTGGGACACCATTGCTTTAATTATTTGGGTAATTTAGTTAAGAAAGCACTAGACATTGGTTTCTACCCAAAAGTTAAGCGATGTGATATTGATGAGAGCTATAACCAGATGGAAAGGCAATAGGACTTAAGTGAGAAATTTAATGGATTGATTTGAGGTTTCGGTATGCTATTACTAATTTTTTATTTGTAATCTGATAAATTATTAGATGATATTTATGAATTAGCTTAATATTCTAATCATAGCAGTTCCAGCATACTAAATAGTGAAATTATTATCTTGGATATCAAACACTTTTGTGAATAAGCTTATAGTTTTGGACGGGGAAATTTGTATTCATGCAAATTTATAATTTTTTTGGGTCAGAGCTTTACAACTTTTATGTTTTGTCATTTCCTTTTGAAATTTCCAATGGGGGTAACTTGTAACTTTTTCCAAATAGGGTCATTTTTTACAATAATTTTGAGACTTTTTTTTAAATGTCTCTTTATTTTTGTGATTGTGGGTATATATATTTAGATTGTATTAGTATTGAAATTTCAATTCAAAAGCTAAACATAAAGAACCAAGACTCCAAAGTGAAATTCATTAATTATGGGTGCCAACAGTGTTTAATTTGGTTTGTTTTAACATTTTTATTATAATCAATTTTAAAATTCTCATTATATTTGCTTTCATAATTTTATAAAAACTCAAAAGATATAATTTTATTTATATATATTTTCATAATATTTTTTTAACAAAATAAGAATCAAAATAAAAAAGATTTACTTAATCTTTTCTTACAATTATAATAAAATTATATCAGCTGAAAAGACTAAAAATAATTTATGCTCTAGACAAGATTTCTTAACACCTTTTTTCTATTTTCATTTTTATTTTTCTAATGTATAAATAAAGGTTAATTTTCTCTTTCCCTGTACTTCTATGCAAGATTTTATAACTTATTCGTTTGATTAGATGCCAAGTTAAGAGTTAATTAATTTTATGTCTTCTTAAAATTATGTCTGAAAAAGTATATAAAAGTAATCCTTGACTCTTTTTACCTATATGTTTAGGGAATTCATAAAAATAATCCTTAAATAAAATACCTTATTATTTATCAAATTAATAATGTATCTGAAAACTTAAGTGAAGCCATTGTAGCAACTACGAGATTACTCAATATTGGTGTATTGTTGTTTTAATCTTGTTATTATTACCATGATATTTGGTCGCAGGAACTACGCTTTGAAATTGAAAATATCTACTCTAGTTCAACGTTTTCTCAATTGATCAAAAGGTGATCCTTTGCATTTGTCTACTGCAACATTAAGTTATGAACGAATGAATCACTGATCTAAATTTTAATTTGTTCTGTCAATTAGGATCAAACACTAGTTATTGCAGAATCAGATTCTATGTGTGACAATAAAAGGTTATTATGCATTAAATTATTCATCGCAAGCTAGTGGTTATGTCCCAAAGATTTCATAAACTAAAATAATTTAATTCCAATGGAATAAAATTTGAATAATTTTTTGTTGGATATTAAAATGATAATTTCTTGGATCTTCTTGTAGATAAATGATGTAAGGTTTTCATGTGCTTTTTCACACTTATATAAATGGTGGCTTCATTGATGTAATATTATGTCTCTTATGTGTTTGTATGAACACACTCCATTAAATACTACCAAATCATTTCATTCCACGATTAAATTTTCTTACCCCTTTGTATTTCTTAATGTTAATTTGTTGTTGGTAGTTTGTATCAATGGAGATTCTTGAGAATCGAATGTGGATGTATCAAAGGTTGGATGCTAATAAATGTTGGACAAATGAGTTTAGAGAAGGAGTGTTTGAGTTCGTACATTTTGTTACTAGTCAAGACATGTTTCGAATGCAAGGTGAACAAATAAGGTGTCCTTGCAAGAAATGCAAATGTAAAGTTTTCAAGTTTATGGATGATGTGATGAGGGATCTTTATGAAGAAGGTTTCATGCCTAATTATTATTGGTGGACAAACCACAGTGAGGAGTTACCACAATTTCCTCCAATAATGTTGCAAGATTCATACTACAGAAGTGGTGGGCAAAGGGAAGAATTGAATCCTTATGAGCAACTGATCATGGATCATGCAGGACCATCAATTGGCCAATACATAGAACAAGAGGGGGGTAATTGAGACAGAAAGCATGGAGGAAAACCCTAATCCCGAAGCTCAAAAGTTCTTTGATATGCTTGCAACTGCGCAAGCACCGTTGTGGGAAGGATATGAGCATCATTTAGAATTGTTAGCTTCTTTGGCCTGTCTTAGCTTGAAATCTGATTATAATATGTTAGAAGGGTGTTTTAATTGTATGGTTCAACTAATGGGCGACACCATGCCAGAAAACAATACTATGGTTAGTAATTTTTATCAAGCTAAGAGGTCGGTGCATAAATTGGGTCTTGGTTGTTTGAAAATTGATTGTTGCCCGAACGGATATATGTTGTTTTACAAAGAAAATTCATATAAGAGTATAACTAATTGCTTTTTTTGTAAAAGTGATCGGTACTTGATAGTCAATAGGTGAGGGATTGAAAAGAACTTTCCTGTAAAAAAAATGGTACTTTCCACTCATTCCAAGAATAAAAAGATTGTACTCTTCAATGGCCACTGCATCTCACATGAGATGGCATAGTGAGAATCGGAGGGATCCGAATGTGATATGTCATCCATCTGATGGTGAAGCGTGGAAGCATTTTGATAGAACGCATCTAGAATTTAGTCAGGACCCTAGAAATGTAAGATTAGGGTTATGTTCAGATGGGTTTAGTCCTTTTGGTCAATTTGGGAAGACTTACTCTTGTTGACTGATTATCTTAACTCCATATAATCTTCCTCCTGGCATGTGCATGAAGAGAGAATTTATGTTTTTAACTGTCTTAATTCCAGGACCATCAGATCCAAGGCATAAGATTGATGTGTACTTGCAACCACTAATAGATGACTTGTGCACCTTGTGGAATGATGGCATACCAACTTTTGATGTATCATTAAGGCTGAATTTTTTGATGAAGGCTCCTTTGATGTGGACAATCAATGACTTCCCGACTTATGGGATGTTGTCAGGTTGGATAACCGCTGGTAGACTTGGTTGTCCCATATGTATGGAATGATTGAAGACATTCACAACTTTAAATTTTCACAAGGTTTGTTATTTTGATAGTCATCACCAATTTCTTCCGCTTAATCATGCATATAGGAGGAATAAAAAGTCATTCAAGAAGGGTCAGGTTGAGACCTCACCCCCTCCTGCACATTTGTCTAGCCTTGACATTTGGAATAGAGTTGCACACTTACCACTCTGCCTTGATTCACAAGAAGAAAAAGATTTTCCCGGTTATGGTGTTGAACATAATTGGAAGAAACAAAGTATATTTTGGTTGTTATCGTATTGGAAAACACAACTTTTGCATCATAACATTGATGTCATGCACACAGAGAGAAATGTGTTTATGAATGTATTTAACATTGTGATGGACATTAATGGCAAAAGTAAGGATACACACAATGCTCGAATAGATTTAGCAGAAATATGTAATCGGAAGGAGCTTGAGTTGGTAGATGTTGGTTGTGGCAAGTTATTTAAACCAAAAGCAGTTTATGCAATGACCAAATCCCAGAGACTCGCTGTTCTTAAATGGGTCAAAGAACTAAAGTTACCAGATGGCTATGCCTCCAATTTAGGTCGGTGTGTGGATCTTAACAAGGGAAAAATTCATGGAATGAAAAGTCATGATTGTCATGTTTTCATGCAACAGTTGCTTCTAATTGCATTTGACTCGTTACCAAAAACCTATTTGGAAACACTTGTTGAACTTAGCCAATTTTTCAGAGAACTAACTTCGACAACATTAAATGTTGAACAACTAAGAGTTATGGAAAATAACATACCTATTTTGTTGTGTAAGTTAGAACAAATATTCCCACCAAGATTCTTTGATTCAATGGAACATCTTCTAGTTCATCTACCTTATGAGGCAAGAGTTGGTGGGCCGATCCAATATCGTTGGATGTATCCTTTCGAGAGGTATAAAATGAGTAATCATTTATACACCATTGTATTATATAGTAATTTTTAAAAAAATACTTATTCATATTAATTTTAGGTTTTTACGTTCCCTAAAAAATAAAGTCAAGAATAAGGCTAGAGTCGAGTGATCGATTTGTGAGGCATACTAAGTGGAGGAGACATCTACCTTTGCCTCGTTTTACTATCCTGATCAAATTGCAACGAGAAGGAGTAGGATGCCTCAGAATGTTGATGCGGATGAAGGTTATTCATCTTCTCCTCCTATATCAATTTTCAATTACCCAGGAAGAGCGAGTGGTAAATCCAAAACATAGTTTTTGGACCAAGTTGATCTTCATGTTGCTCACTTGTACGTTCTTCAAAATTGTCCAGAGGTTGTGCCATATTTAGAGTAAGATGATTTTAATACTTGTAAAACTCTAATTAAATAATTTAATCATGTTATGTTATGTACTTTGGGTAATTTGTTTTCTCCTTTCTAGTATTTATGAGAATTTTTTGAGGGAGCTGAATCCCACTGCTTCAGATGCTCAACTTAACCAAGACATTTCATCCAACTTTCCTACATGGTTCAAGCAATATGTAGGTTAACACTTTATATATTGTTCAAATAATATTTCTTCCATATTGGTTAATTTGGCATGGGGACCTAAGAGAAAAGTTGAATCATGGCCTATGTATGTTATAAATGGATACAAATTTCAAATAGTTAGCAAGAATGAAGGCATGAATTCTTCTAATTATGGTGTTTATGTACGAGGAATTGATGGTTAACTAGAATATGATTTTTATGGAATGTTGTCTGATATTATTCAATTGGAGTATACTAGCATCCCATTAATGAAGTTAATTATATTCAAGTGTGATTGGTTTAATAATACTCCTTATATAGGGACACGAGTAGTTAAAAAGTATAAGATTGTTGAAGTAAGGCAATTGAAAAGATATACTAAAGCATATGACCCATTCATATTTGCACAACAAGCTGAACAAGTTTATTACACAACATATCCTGAAGGACATCGAGGATGGTTAACTGTAATGAAGACAAAAGCTCGCAACAAAATCACTGACAATATAGTGAGTGAAATTGAGCAAGAGCCTCCATACCAAGATGATGAGCTTGTAGGGCTTCAAGAAGTGTTGGAAATTGACCCTGATGTCATTAATGAATCTCTTGTGGATGTTGACGGAGGTGGAGAAGAGATAGATGCACATTTACTGAAACAACCAGACTTGGTTGAACTAGATGAGGATGAATGCATATTAAGTGAGAATGAGATTGAGAGTGATTTTGATGATACAAATACTTCTTAGGTAGTTCATACATTAAAGTTGATTGCATGTGTTATGTTCATTCTATATATATATATATATATATATATATATATATATATTGACATTTGTATGACTGTGGTTTGTAATAATTATTACTTTTACTCTTGTAGTGGACATGAAAGAGAAGATAACTGAGCTATTTTGGTGTAGAAAACATGTTTATGTAAGTTTTCATTAACAAGTTGGATTTGTTTGTTTACTAAAGTGTATTGTTTGTGGTATTTCACTTTTTATTTATTTGTTCTTAAATATATATATATATATATATATATATATATATATATCTGCGTGTGTGTGTAACAAAATCAAACATGTAGATGGCAGACAGAGGTAGAGGTGGTGGTCGCAGAACATTTATAAATCGTGGTAGAAGACGAGGTGTTAGTTTGGGAGCTCCAATTACCACCAACCCTTCCACCTATTCCATTCACATATCAACCTCAAAGTTGATGATTAATGTTATTGCGCCGGCACCAAACATACTTCTTATAGCTCAAGACCAACCAAATCCGACCTTTGTAAGGGAGTCAATTCCCACTACCCCTGTTGGAGATGCTTCACCTTCAGCACCAGATCATTCTCTTACACCTGAGTACCCACTTGATCCAAATTGTGAACATATTACTGATGAGAGGCATTTCATTCCTGTATATAAAGGAGAGTAAGTACATTTTATTAAACTATGAATTTTTCTTAAAATGTTTTTTTAATGTGGTATTGACAATACCTTTGTACATAGGTTTCAACCAACATATGGATGTTCTAATATCATGTCAAATATCATTAGGGCAAAGTTTAATGAACCAGCTACAAGTTGGTTGAAGGTATTAGTTGACCTTCGCGATATGTGGTTTGGAGAGTTTAAGGTAATTTTAATTTTAGTTTAATTTAAAATGGATTGTTTATGCTATCATTTCTAATTTAATTCTTGTTTCTTATCTTATATAGAAATATTATAGGAGGTACCCAGCAGAAAAGAGAGCCATCAGAACTATTTTTGAGACAAAAGGTTCACGTATTTTGAAAAGTGCAATGAACAAGATCAGAAATGGTCAAGATAAAGGAAAATGTTCGAGTAGCCTTGGACGAATATTGGGGTTTTAAAGATTTCCTAAACAAGAGCTCCACTGCCAAGGAAAATCGATCTGTTGATAGGAGAGCCTCAGCATATTGTGGTGGTTCCATATCTATTGCAGCTCACTTTGAAAAGCTGGTAATTTCACTTTATATATATATATATATGTATATATATATATATATATATATATATTTCATTGATTTTTAATTCAATGTAATTAATTAAAATGTTTTACAATTTTAACTTTTTAAATTTATGTAGTCAAAGTAGTTTCAAAGACCACCAACTGCTTGGGAGGTGATGGAGAAAACTAAGAAATTGAAGTCGGGAGAATGGGTCAATGATAAGTCCCACGAATTTGCTGTAAGTTATTTTTTCTAATTATATCACTTTATTTGATATATTGTGGTTGATATTATAAATGAACTCTTACCTTTGGTTAATATCTCTTCAACTTATTTACATTTCTTGATTATCTTTTCTTACCTTTGCTAGTTTAAACTTTGAAGCCTACTATAGTAGATTAAAGTCAAATTTTTTCTATATTAGTGGTAATTTTCTTGAATATTAATTCTTATATGGCTACACATTTAATAATTTATCTTAATATCTCACTTTATATTGCAGGAGAAATATCAACATCCTCGAGACAAAATCTTACAACATTCGGCAGAGAAATGCACATCTATAAGGGATTCCCCTGACACTGCTACTTCTGTTGATGATAATGAAATATATTTGTATGTTGTTGGAGGTCTAAATAACAAGGGGAATGCGTATGGGCTAGGTACATTGAGCAAAAGGGTTAATTGCTCAAAATTAGCTCCATCTACTTCTTTTGCTCCTGTGGAAGACCAAATAGAGGAAATGCGTGAAACAATTACTAAATTGAATGTTGAGTTTATGGAAAATGCAGCGTATATTACAACACTTGCATATTCAGTCTATCATCCCAGCTCTTAGTCCATCGACTACCACAACAGATGAAACTGAAGACCATGTTGGCGATGCTTAGGTTGATCGTCCTCATGACATGTTAAAGGACCATTGACTCCTGGTTATAATTTATTTGAGTTTTATTATGTCATGTTAGTTATGAGCTTGACCTTTAATAAACTTTGACATTCGTTTTGTAAAAACTTTGAAAAGTTTGAATTTGCACTTTATCAATCTTTAAATTAGAACTTTTATTAGATATATTTACATGTTATCAATGTTCAATTTTATTTATAAGTTTGATTATATAATTTATTAAAATTATATTTATCATCAATACTTATTAAGCAGGTCAAAATTTTAAATATAAAAAAAAATCAAGCACATTTTTTAGCGACCGAATCTGCGACGGAAATATTTTTAATTAATTTTAGATTTCAAAATTATATATTAAATAGTGACCGAGTTAGCGACTAAAATGGATTATTAATTTTATATTAATAGATTGAATATTAAATATCCACCGAATTAGCGACAAAAAGGTATTTCATATCTAAAATTAATTAATAAATAGTGACCGAATTAGTCACCGAAACGAAATTAATTATAAAATTAATTTCTAAGTAGTGACTGACTTAGCGACGGAATATTAGTTTAATTTACTTTAAATTTAAATGTTTGATGTATTAGCAACCATGTTAGCGACTGTTTGTTTCGGTCTCAGATTTGGTCATAGTAAAAAATTGTAATCGATATGCTGCGACCCAATTTAATTAATTTGTGACTGACTTTGGCGGTGGCTAATTTGTGATCGAAACATAGTTCGGTGACTAAGGACTTAGCGACTTGGGTTTTTGCGACGCATAAAATTCGGTCACAAATGTGGTCGCGAACTTATTTAGTGACCAAATTAAAGGATTTAGCGACCGATGTAAATCATGTTTTTTTTTGTAGTGTTTCTAAGACAATTTTTTGGAGACCACCTTAAAATGTCTTCTTAAAAAAATGAGGAGTCTAAAATAATTTTTTTGCAAAAACTGTCTTGAAAATCTACATTTTAAAACGGTTTTCTAAATAACTGTTTTAGAATATTTTTTTTTAAAAGTTTGAGGATTCTAAGACAGTATGTTTTTCCAAAACCATCTTAGAAATCTACTTTAAGACGGTTTTCTAGATAACCGTCTTAAAATTTTCAATTTTTAAAATAAAATTAAAATTTGAGAATTCTAAGATAATTTTTTAGAGAATCCTCTTATGATATCTTTTTTTTTTAAATTAAAAATTGTCAACGCATCAATTATTATATTATACTAATTTCAATTTTTTTAATTCTTCATATATCTTTTATTTGTTGAAGTAGAACTTCTTCCAAAGTTGAAGATTAAAGACGATACAGACTATCTAGAAATGAAAAGTTATGATTTCGACGGACATGACTCGATGAAGAGTTATGAATGAATAATTGTGTTTTTACATGAAAGGGTAGATCTTCTTTTTAACTTTCTATATAAATTAATTTATGTATTGGGATATATGGTAACGAAATTTTAAATTGCAGTGGAGTTTGCCAATGTTGTTTTATGGTTGCTATTACGATCGATGTTTGTGAAACAATTTTAAGTTTGCAGCAAATACTAAAAATAAAAAAATTATAATTATTTTAAGTTGAATGTTTTTTTATCTTTAATAAATGATATAATTAATTTTGTTTTTGATTCATAATAATTTTTTCTAGTTATTAATCTTTAATATATTAAAAATTTTATTATTTATTTTACCATTAGTTAAGTAGTGATGCATAAGTTGAAAAATTTTAAAAATAATTTGTGATAATTTTAACTATTTATTTTATGATTTAAATTATAATTTCTTGACGATTTTTAATTAGCAGAATAAATTAAAGAAAAAAAATACAGAATATTGATCCAAGATTGTTTAATACAAGCATGAAACCCAGAACCAAAGATTCCAATACGAATATTGATCAAATACTCACAACCAAATATAAAGATCTAAGCTCACCAATTATCATTATGTGAAAAGCAACACACCACATCAAAGCTAGGCAACCTCGACCTCGACCTTAAATTCTGGATTGTTCGTGTTTGCCACCATCGACAATCTTAGCTAAGATAAGCAACCTTGCCTTCCTAATCGAAAACTTCAAATCCACGCCGCATTGCTATGCTTTGGTCTGGACCACAACCCCATCTTGAACTTCGAGCTTCAATGCTCTTACTCCTCCCTCGGTCACCTCAACACCTCCACCACTCCGTTACCCTCTTCCACCGCAGTGACTGCACCCTAACCCCAAGCATCTTCTTATGGATCCACATCATCAACCCCCTACACACCCACTCCAATCTCCACAACCCCACCCTCTCTTATTACTCCCAGATGCTAACCTACCCCATTCAACCCAACGTCTTCACTAGTTCAGTTCACCCTTTCTTGTTGGATAATTTCCGTTTTTAATTGATTGATACTTTTCGTTTTTATTTGATTGATATTTTCTGTTTTTATTTGATTGACCAAATCAAATAGTATTTGATGGCTTAGGCCCAGTCCATTGTAAACCTAATTCATCCTATAAATAGACGAGTAAGGGTGGAGGCAAGACACACAGAAATTTGAGAGTCTCAAGTGACAGTCTTGAGTGCCATATTTGAGCAAGCCACCGTGCCTGCATATTTGAGAGCTTAGAGTGAAACACTGTGAGCGTTTGAGTGACCACCATTGTTGGAGAGGTTGAGTGTACCACCACATTGGTGTGTTTTTGATTCATTGTAACCGATTATTGTTATAGTGGATTTTGATACTGGACTAGGTCCCGTGAGTTTTTCTTTTCTCACATTGAGGAAGGTTTTCTCACGTAAAACAAATTCTGATTGTCTCTCTCGCTCCCTTTTGATTTTATTTCTACTACCGTAAATTGATTTGAGGGTCCGGGATACCCAATAGTGGTATCAGAGCCCGGGTTCGACGGGTTCTGAAGGAGACGAGATGGAGACCAACGGTATCACCCACAACGAAGATATGTTCAGGTTGACCGCAAACAACCTTGCGTATTGGAGACCGATGATGGAGGATCACCTCTACTGCAAAGATTTATTTGAGTCCATTACCCTTGCTCAGAAATCGGCTGGCAAAAGCGATAGGGAATGGGAGGTCCTGAGTCATAAGGCGGTGGCCACGATCAGAAAATATATTGATAAAAGCCTCTTTGAGCACGTGTCCGAGTTCACGAACGCGTACAAATTGTGGAACAAGCTAGAGTCCATGATTCAGAAGAAGACTTCCAGGAACAAAGCACACCTGGTTCGCCGACTTGTGAAGATAGAATACAAGGACGGGATGAGCATGATTGAACACCTCAGCACCTACAAAGGGATTGTGAATCAGTTGACCAAAGCCAAGATGAAGATTGATGATGAGTTGCAGGCTTTGTTGTTATTGAGTTCGTTGCCAGATAGCTGGGATACTCTGGTAGTGACTTTGAGTAACTCGGCTCCTGATGGAAAATTGAAGATGAATGTTGTAACGGACAGCCTCCTGAATGAAGAAGTCAGGAGAAGAGAACGAGGTGTAACCAGCACGTCTAAGGCTAACGTTGCAGAGAATAGAAGAAATTTTGATTCCCGGGGTCGTAGCAAGAGCCGAGATCGAGGTGGACGAGATAGGTCCAGAGGTTGATCAAGGCCAAAGCATGACTTGAAGTGCTTCTACTGTGGGAAGGTAGGACACAAGAGACCGGACTGCCGAGCTCTGCAAAATGATGAACAGAACGGCTGTGTAAAGCTGTATCAGATTGTTCCCAGAAAGAGAAATGATAAGAGCACCGCGGCTGTGGCCGCTAACCCGAATGCTGAGATATTCCTCCTCAGTGAGGAAATATTGAACATAGCCCATGATGACTGCAGCTGGATTATTGATTTTGGTGCCTCGTTCCATGTCACCCCACATGAGGGATTTTTTTCTGCTTACAGGAAGGGAGATTATGGTGTCGTGAAGATGGGAAATCAGGTGACCAGCAAGATTGTTGGTGTCGGTGATGTAACCCTGACCACGGATATAGGGTGCCGGGTTACGCTGAAAGATGTGAGGCATGTACCTGACATGCGTTTGAATTTAATCTCGGTTGGAAAGCTAGATGATGCCAGGTCAGTGAATTACTTTGGTGAAAGTAGATGGAAGCTGACCAATGGAAGTTTGGTTGTGGCCCAAGGAAAGAAAGAAGGCTCCTTGTATGTGATGCAAGGAAGGACGACTGGTGGAGAAACCAATGCCATCCGGGATGGACAGAACCTTGAGCTATGGCACAAGCGTCTCGGGCACACGAGCGAGAAATGACTCCAGATTTTGGAGAAGAGAGAACTATTGACCGGGTTGAAGGGCCAAGTGTTGGAGAATTGCACACATTGCCTAGCTGGAAAGCAGCACCGGGTTTCGTTTGTGAGACCAGATCAACCCAGGCGACGAAGGCAAATCTTAGACCTTGTCCATACTGATGTTTGCTCCATGACAGAGAGATCGCTTGGAGGAGCTCAGTACTTTGTTTCTTTCATTGACGATCATTCCCGCAAAGTGTGGATTTATTTGATGAAGACTAAAGACCGGGTACTTCAATGTTTTAAAGAGTTCCATGCTATGGTTGTAAGGTCTCGGGTGGCCACGTGGAATTTAAGGTAATAATAATGATTACAAATTAATTAGGGCGGTAATTATGATAATGAGGGTTCGAGAAGAGCTCGGATAAGAAGGTAGTGTAGATAGCATTCCTTAGGTCCGGATTTGTATGACCGGGATGTCATATAGTGAGTGTAGATTCGAACTCGGAAGGGAAAGGGGTGTGAATAGCGCCTTAGACCGGGGGGCAGAATGTGTAAAAGACCGAGGTATGAAACCGAGGTCAACCCCTGTTTATACAGCTCGGCAGTGGGTGCTTCCACAGGCTTATGCTGTGCACGTGACCCATTACAACTGCCAAGATATTTTAGTGATTGATTGATGTCAGTGACGTACGATGGTACAGAGGGTGTATATAAGTAAAATAAGGGTCATTTCCCACCTAACCCATTAGTCTCTCTTCTTCCTTACACTTTCTCCTTTAACGAGAAAAAATAGTTGTGAGTCTTGAGAAGAGAAAACCATTGAAGGACTGTTTAGCCTGAGGTAAAAGCACAGGTAAGAGTCCTTAACCTTTGATTGTTAGGGGTTGTGGGTTAGGGTGCGGATAGGGCTTTTCTGAGGTTGCAGGTCACCTGTTGGGCGACTGTTTTCTGTAACTAGAAAGAAGTTGAACTTATTTACATGCAAGAGTAGAGAACCATGATTAATCTCTTGCATGCGTGAATGTAGGTGAACACTCTGAGAATCGTGGTGCCTGAAACCGCGAAAGACGAAGGAGATAGTGCAGAGCTTCGAGCAGGTAAGCTCCCTGTCCTGGAAGCCGTTCCTCGACGGTGTTCCACCACACTCCGAGGGAGTAGTGGTTATTGTATGACTTGATGCATGTATTAGAATTGTGTTTTACTGCTTTGAGAACATGTATATGATTTGCACTCTGTTGATTATTGTGATTGTGTGAGATTCTCTGGCCAGTAGAATGGACAAATATGGATTTCCCATAGAGCCAAAGTGATGTGGAACAACTCTATGTGGTCAATTAGTATGTATGAAAACCCTGAGAGAGAATTTCCCATTAAGTTGAAGAGCTTCCTACGGGTGTCTACCAGAAGTCCTGAGTGTTGTGCCTATTAAGTTGGATGATCTTCCTCAGGCAATGGATGTGCGAGAGTTGTGCCCATTGAGTTGGACGATCTTCTCTCGTATGATCCGTGTGATTGTGTACATGTTATATTGATGAGAGCCGGAATGGCTAGATATATGTATGCCGATTTTAATACTTGTATCTTGGAAGTGAACCTGGGGAAGGAGAGGCCTTCCAGAACCCGGAGTTTACTGAGATGTTTATCTCACCCCGGTTGGGGGTTATTTATGTGTTGCAGGTGCTGAGCACAGGGAAGTATTGGAGCATGCCGGCTCTGCCGATATGTGTTTTGTATAACCCGGCATTGTAATATGAATGTACCCGGCCTTGTTGATGAGCTGGGCCTTAGGGGCGATTATGTTAAATGTACTATGCATAATGTACAACATTGAATTGTATATATATTACCGACGTGTGCGGACGTCGTTCTTTTGAGCTTCCAGATTAATTGTTATTAATTTAATTGTTGTGCTTTATGATCGTATTTGAATGTTAATACGCCGGATGCATACAGGGTGTTACAATGGTGGAAATGGAGACCGACAAGAAGTTGAAAGTGCTTCGATCAGATAACGGTGGTGAGTACCGGGGTCCCTTTGAAGCTTACTGTAGAGAAGTCGGGATCCGACTTGAGAAGACATTTCCCAAGACTCCGCAGTTGAATGGACTTGCTGAGAGAATGAACAGGAGTATTGAAGAGAAGGTCAGGAGTATGCTATCCAATTCCAGATTGTCGAAAGCATACTGGGGAGAGGCCGTCATGACAGCTGTTGACTTGATTAATCTGTCACCATCAAGATCACTGGAAGGAGACATTCCTGAAGAAGTCTGGACAGGTCGGAATGCGACCTATGACCACCTGAAGGTGTTTGGATGTAGAGCTTTCGTACATATCCTCAAAGATGAAAAGGCAAAGCTGGATGCTAAGACGAAGGAGTGCATTTACCTCGATTCGCCTAAAATCGAGTTTAGTTTCAGACTGTGGGATCCAATCAACAAGAAGATTGTGAGAAGCCGAGATGTAGTATTTCATGAAGATGAGACAATTTATGACATCTCGAAACCCGAAGTCCGGGTTCCTGTTCGACGTGAAGAACCCGTCCCTCCTGTTCGAGTTGAAGTAGGGGGAGAGCCAAAGGAAAGAAATGTTGACCAGCAATATGCTGAAGAGGACCGAGATACTGAGGTCTGAATTGATGTGGAGAACCGGGATAAACCGGGTTCTCAAGCAGCTGAAGAAGAACAGCCGAGATACCCCACTAGAGACAGAAGACCTTCTACAAGGTACTCTTCTGATGAATACGCCATTATTGCTGAAGATGGTGAACCTCAGAGTTATGATGAGGCCGTGACGAGCTTAGACAAAGAAGAATGGTTGAAGGCAATGCAGGATGAGATGAATTCCCACCACGAGAATCGAACTTACGAGTTAACCGAGTTGCCTAAAGGAAGACGAGCTCTGAAGAACAAGTGGGTGTACAAGATCAAACCTGAAGAGAACGGGCAGAAGCCGAGATACAAAGCCCAGATTGTAGTGAAGGGCTGTAATAAGAAGAAAGGTGTTGATTTTGAAGAGATCTTCTCTCCTGTTGTGAAGATGACCTCTGTTCGACTGTGTTAGCAATGGCGGCTTCGATGGACCTCGAGGTAGAACAGATGGACGTGAAGACCGCATTGCTTCACGGAGAGTTGGAAGAGGAGATATATATGGAGCAACCTGAAGGGTTCCAAGCTCCGAGATGCGACGACATGGTATGCCGGTTAAAGAAGAGTCTCTATGGCTTGAAACAAGCACCTCGGCAGTGGTACAAGAAATTTGAATCCTTCATGAATGAGCACAAGTTTGTGAAGACTGAAGCCGACCACTGCGTATTTGTGAAGAGGTATGAGACCGATGATTCCCTGACTATGCTGCTTTATGTTGATGATATGTTGATTGTAGGGCAAGACAAGATGAAGATTGCCGGATTGAAGAAGGCATTGAGCTCGTCATTTGCGATGAAGGACCTCGGCCCTGCAAAGCAGATTCTCAGAATCAAGATCATCCGGGATAGAAAGAAGAAGCTACTGTGGCTAAGTCAAAAGAAATACGTTGAGAAGATTTTGAAGAGATTCAACATGGACAAGGCCAACACAGTTAGCACCTCCTTAGCTGGGCACTTGAAGCTGAAGCAGTGTCCGAGATCTGATGAAGATAGAGAAGAGATGCTGAAGATCCCATACCAATCCGCAGTCGAAAGCTTGATGTATGCAATGGTTTGTACTAGACCCAACTTGGCGTTTGCAGTTGGAATGGTAAGCCGGTTTCTTTCAGACCCCGGCAGAGAGCACTGTGAAGCAGTGAAGTGGATCTTCAGGTACTTGAGAGGAATGACTGAGTTATGTCTCCGATTTGGAGATGGTGAAGCCGAGCTGCAAGGTTACTCGGATGCTGATTTAGGGGGAGATTCCGACTCGAGGAAGTCGACGACCATATATCTGATGAGATTTGCTGGAGGAGCAATCTCGTGGCAATCAAAATTGCAGAAGTGTGTGGCACTTTCAACAACCGAGGCCGAGTACATTGCCGTGACTGATGCAAGCAAGGAGATGCCGTGGATGAAGAAGTTCCTCATGGAACTTGGCCATGAACAGGACAAGTATGAGCTGAAATGTGACAATCAGAGTGCCATTCATCTGGCGAAGAACTCGACTTATCACTCCCGCTCCAAGCATATTGATGTGAGATATCATTGGATCCGGGATGTGGTGGAAGATGGAGAGCTCGGACTTGCCAAAGTGCACACGGACCAGAATTGGTTGGATATGATGACCAAGCCGGTACTAGCATGGAAATTTGAAGATTGCTGTGAAGGAGTCGGGCTGATGAATTCGGCACATTGAAGCCGAGAAAGAAGGCCGAGTTGTTGAAGTTGAAGACCTCGGTCTCATTGAAAAACAGAAGGGAGAGATTTGTTAGATAATTTCCGTTTTTAGTTGATTGATATTTTTCGTTTTTATTTGATTGATATTTTCTGTTTTTATTTGATTAACCAAATCAAATAATATTTGATGGCTTAGGCCTAGTCCATTGTAAACCTAATTCATCCTATAAATAGATGAGTAAGGGTGAAGGCAAGACACACAGAAATTTGAGAGCCTCAAGTGACAGTCTTGAGTGCCATATTTGAGCAAGCCACCGTGCCTGCATATTTGAGAGCTTAGAGTGAAACACTGTGAGCGTTTGAGTGACCACCATTGTTGGAGAGGTTGAGTGTACCACCACATTGGTGTGTTTTTGATTCATTGTAACCGATTATTGTTATAGTGGATTTTGATACTGGATTAGGTCCCGTGAGTTTTTCTTTTCTCACATTGAGGAAAGTTTTCTCACGTAAAACAAATTCCGATTGTCTCTCTCACTCCCTTTTGATTTTATTTTCGCTTCCACAAATTAATTTGAGGATTTGGGATACCGAACATTTCTTCCCTCCTTAATGGTTGCACCCTCTAACCTTCCAGAGCCATTCACTTTCACGGGGTTTTTGTTTGAGGGAGTGTGGGTGAAAGATGTATTGTGTTGGAACGGGATAATGAATGGGTACACTCTCGACCTTTACATCGCCCTCTCAGGATAGTGAACGTGCCACTATCAGTGGGACCACTGTTAGGGAACACAATAATGCAACCTACGTGTTTCGGTTGCAAATTTTGGTGGGTTCGGAGGTTTTAATGTGGGATTCAAAGGTGGAGGTCTAGAGAGACCTTCCATATCTTGTGGGGTCAGAGGGGGATTTTCGAGGCTGAGAAGGTTGTTTGCGAAGAGACATTGTTTAGCTTGGTATTCGACGGCGTAGCTTTAGAGAAGTTGGTAGTGACAATAACAAAGGAGGGAAAAGGTGAGGGAAGGAGACAAAGCCACTAAGAACAGAGACACAAAGGAGTGATGAAGCCACTGAGAAGCCGGAGGAAGGTTTCAGCTTTAGATCCAGATCAGATCTGCATTTTTTTCCTTTAATTTAATTCCTTTTTTAATTGAATATCAGTGGTTTTAAAATCTCCACATATTATTTTGTAAACTTTTAACAAATGTTTCGTCACTTAATTGATGTTAAGAGAATTTTTTTTAAATATATCATGTATCAATAACTACTTTTTTATATGAGACTAAACATAAAATTAAATTATTTATCATACACCAAAAACACATTTAAATCTTCTTTTTATATCTTTTAAACTTAAATGTATTGGTCCTTGATAAATTATGAAACTTATTTTTGATTCTCCATAAATTACAGAATTTTGTATTTAGATATTTTTTTAGTTCCTAGTCCCTAATAAATTTAAAATTGTGTTTTTGGTCTTTGTTGTTAAATTACTCTATTAAATGCTGATATATCCAGTAATTTTTATATTATGATTTTGATATTTTTAAAACAGTTAGTATTGATTTAATTTAAAAATTTAAAAAACAATTTATTTATGGTGATTTTAAAACGCTAAAATCAATTATTAAAAAATAGATATGATTCAAACCTCCTTCTCTCACCAACCTTCACCAAAGAAAATGTTATATATGATTGTTGTCATGTTGTGAGGGGATAGGGATATTTATTAAGGGATTAGTCAACATTGCATCTTCCATAAAAGGGAAATATGTGTGGCATATGTTCGTGTTGGGAGAACTCGGTGGTGCGCGTCACCTTCTCCACCAACTCGGACTTCGTCTGGGGAGTTACAGACTCCACCCAGAATCAATCAAACAGTAACAAAATGCGGAAACGTAAATCTGAAGCGAAAGAGAAGAACAAGAGATAAACACACACACAAATGGTTTTACGTGGGAGAAAACCTCAAAGAGGAAAACCCACGGGACCTTGTCCAGAAAACTCCACTATCACAATAATGGTTACAAACACTCCACGGCCACACGCCGGAGTAAACACTCAACCTCACCAACAATGGAGGGAGCTCTCTCTCTCTACAGCCTAATGCCGGAGAAACACTCACAGAGACACTCACAGGAGACACTCTCAACTGCACTCTCTTCTCTGTGGTCTGCCAATTCAATGTCTTCAAGGTCTAGCTCAAGGTCTGCCTCCTCCATCCATAAATAGCTTATTTATAGAGAGGGAATTAGGTTTAGGGATTCTGCATTCCCTAAACGGAATGGGCCGAGGTTTGACCTTGGGAATTGGGCCCAAGTCAAACATTCCCATTTTCACCACATGGGGATTTGGGCCAGCATTAAAACGGAACTTATCCAACAATTCTCCCCCTTCCGTTTTCAATGCGGCAGGTCGGCAACCCGGCAAAATCCGGTCTTCCACTCTTGAGGTCAAGTCGGCAACCCGGCAAAATCCGGTCTTCCACTCTTGAGGTCCGAGATCTTCACTTTGCAACTCGGCCTCTTCACCTCGGCTTCTTCATGCCGAGTTCATGAGCCCGGCTCCTTCACAGCAATCTTCAAACTTCATTGCTGGTACCGGCTTCGTCATCATGTCAGACCAATTCTGACTTGTGTGCACTTTCCCAAGTGTGAGCTTCTCGGCCTCCACCGCATCTCGTATCCAGTGATACCTGACATCAATGTGCTTGGTGCGGGAGTGATACGTCGAGTTCCTCGCCAAGTGAATGGCGCTCTGGTTGTCACACTTCAACTCATACTTTTCTTGACTATGGCCGAGCTCCTGGAGAAAACTCTTCATCCACAGCAACTCTTTGCACGCCTCGGTAGCGGCTATGTACTCGGCCTCTGTCGTTGATAGTGCCACACACTTCTGCAGTCTTGACTGCCACGAGATCGCCCCTCCAGCTAGGGTCATCAAGTATCCCGTCGTCGACTTCCTTGAGTCGGAATCTCCCCCTAGATCAGCATCCGAGTAGCCTTGCAGCTCGGCCTTGCTTCCTCCAAACTGAAGACACAGCTTGGTCGTTCCTCGGAGGTACCTGAAGATCCACTTCACTGCTTCCCAGTGTTCCCTGCCGGGGTTCGAAAGATACCGGCTTACCATACCAACTGCGTACGCCAGGTCGGGTCGGGTGCAAACCATTGCATACATCAAACTTCCGACTGCAGATTGGTAGGGGATCTTCTCCATCTCCTCTCGGTCTTCATCAGACCTCGGACATTGCCTCTCATTCAGCTTCAAATGTCCGGCCAAGGGGGTGCTTACTGTCTTGGCTTTGTCCATGTTGAATCTCTTCAAGATCTTCTCAACATATTTCTCCTGACTTAGCCACAGCAGCTTCTTCTTCCTATCCCGGATGATCTTCATCCCAAGGATCTGCTTTGCTGGACCGAGGTCCTTCATAGCAAAGGATGATCTCAACGCCTCTTTCAGAGCGGAGATTTTCACCTTGTCTTGTCCTACTATCAGCATGTCGTCCACATATAGTAACAAGATCAAGAAGTCACCAGTCTCATACCTCTTCACAAAAACACAGTGGTCGGCCTCCGTCTTCATGAACCTGTGGTCGGTCATGAAGGAATCAAACTTCCTGTACCACTGGCGAGGTGCTTGCTTCAAGCCATAGAGACTCTTCTTCAGTCGGCACACCATGCCTTCTGATCCCGGAGCTTCAAACCCTTCTGGTTGCTCCATGAAGATTTCTTCCTCCAGCTCACCGTGAAGAAATGCCGTCTTAACATCCATCTGCTCTACCTCCAGGTCGGCAACTGCTGCCATTGCTAAAACAGTTCGGACCGAGGTCATCTTTACCACAGGAGAGAATATCTCATCAAAGTCTATCCCCTTTTTCTGGTTGCAGCCTTTCACTACAATCCGGGCTTTGAATCTCGGCCTCTTGCCGTTCTCCTCCTGCTTGAGCTTATACACCCACTTGTTCTTCAGAGCTTTCCTCCCTTTGGGTAGCTCGGTCAGCTCATACGTCTGATTCTCATGCAGTGACTTCATCTCGTCCTGCATGGCCTTCTCCCATTCGCCGCTCTCTGCGCTCTCCACCGCTTCCTCGTAACTCTGGGGTTCACCCTCCTCAGCAATTACGGTATACTCGTCAGGTGGATACCTTGTAGAAGGTCTTCTCTCTCTCGTGGGGTATCTCGGCTGTTCTTCCTCATCATCCTCGGAACTCGGCTCTTCACTTTCATTCCGGGTTCCGGTAACATCGGCATCTTGCTGGTCATTATCTTCAACATCGCCTTCAGCGATTTCTTCATTGACTTCTCCCTCTGCTGCTGCATTCTCTTGAGGGACGGGTTCTTCTCCTCGGACAGTAACCCGGACTTGGGGCTTCGAGATGTCACGGATGGTCTCATCCTCGTGGAAGACTACATCTCGGCTTCTCACAATCTGCTTCTTGATTGGATCCCACAGTCTAAAGCCAAACTCGGTTTTCGGCGAACCGAGGTATATGCACTCCTTCGTCTTCGCATCCAGCTTCGCCCTTTCATCTTTAGGGACGTGCACGAAGGCTCGGCATCCGAACACCCTCAGATGTTCATAGGTCGGCTTCCGACCTGTCCAGATTTCTTCTGGAATCTCTCCATTCAGCGGTCGGGACGGCGAGATATTTATCAAGTCGACCGCTGTTCTTACTGCCTCTCCCCAATATCCTTTCGACAACCCTGCGTTGGAAAGCATACTTCGGACCTTCTCTTCGATAGTCCGGTTCATCCTCTCAGCTAGCCCGTTCAGCTGAGGTGTCTTGGGGGGCGTCTTCTCCAGTCGGATCCCGGCCTCTCTGCAGTAAGCCTCAAAAGGACCCCTGTACTCTCCGCCGTTATCTGATCTGACCACCTTCAATTTCTTTCCAGTCTCCCTCTCCACCATTGCGTGGAACTCTTTAAAGTATTGGAGAACCTGGCCCTTAGTCTTCATAAGGTACACCCACACTCTGCGGGAGTGGTCATCAATGAAAGAGACAAAATACTGCGCGCCTCCAAGCGATCTCTCCGTCATGGAGCAGACGTCAGTATGGACGAGGTCAAGTATGTGCCTCCGTCTCCGCGGTTGATCCGGTCTCACAAATGAAACCCGGTGCTGCTTCCCAGCTAGGCAGTGCGAGCAGCTCTCCAGCACTTGGCCCTTCAACCCGGTCAATAGCTCTTTCTTCTCCAGAATTTCAAGTCCTTTCTCGCTCATGTGGCCGAGACGCTTATGCCAAAGCTCCAGACTTGAACCATCAAAAACCGTGTTGGCTTCACCGCCACACATCCTCCCTTGCATCACATACAAGGAGCCTTCCTTCTTTCCTCTGGCCATCACCAAATTGTTCTTGGCCAACTTCCATCTACAGCCCTCAAAGCTGTTTACAAGCCCGGCATCATCCAACCTTCCAACCGAGATCAGATTTAGCCGCATATCAGGTACATGCCTCACGTCCTTCAGCACGATCCGGCATCCTACTTCAGAGGTCAGCGTCACATCGCCAATACCGACGATCTTGCTGGTTACCTGATTCCCCATCTTCACAGCTCCACAATCTCCACTCCGGTAGGAGGAGAAAAACCTTCTGTGCGGGGTCACATGGAAAGAAGCTCCTGAATCTACAATCCAGGTACAGTCGTCGAAGGCTACGTTCACAGAGTCATCCTCTCTCAGGAGGAACACTTCAGCATTGGCACTGGCGACTACGGCCGTGGTGCTCTTCTTCTGTGAACTCTGGTCTGACTTCACAGACCCATTCTGCTCATCTTTCTTCAAAGTCCAGCAGTCAGCTTTCTTGTGCCCGGGCTTCCCACAGTAGAAGCACTTCAGTTCACTCCTCGGTCTTGACCGATCTCGGGACTTATCCCGCCTCTCACGACCTCGGCTCTTCCCTCGAGCTCGGAAGTCGGACTTACTCCTTTCAGCCACGTTGGCATCAAACGTGCTGGATACACCCCGTTCTCTCCTCCTGGCTTCTTCATTCAGGAGGCTGTCGGTCACGACATCCATCTCCAGTTTCCCTTCAGGGGCCGAGTTGCTTAACGTCACTACCAGGGTATCCCAACTCTCTGGCAATGAACTCAGCAACAGCAAAGCCTGCATCTCGTTGTCAATTTTCATCTCGGCCTTGGACAACTGGTTCACGATACCTTTGTACGTGTTGAGGTGCTCGATCATGCTCATCCCTTCCGTGTACTCCAGCTTCACCAGCCGGCGGACGAGATGTGCCTTGTTTCTCGGAGTCTTCTTCTGAATCATGGACTCCAACTTGTTCCACAATTCGAAGGCATTGGTGAACTCGGACACGTGCTCGAACAAAGACTTGTCAATATACTTCCTGATCATGGCCACCGCCTTCCGACTCAGGATTTCCCACTCCTTGTCCGACTTGCCTGTCGGCTTTTCCTTCATAACAATCGGATCATACAAGTCCTTGCAATACAGATGATCTTCCATCATCGGCCTCCAGTATGTAAAGTTGTCGGCAGTCAACTTAAACATATCCCCGTCATGGGCGATACCTCCACTGGTACTGGTCTCCATCTTGTCTTCTTCCTTTCGTCAGAGCCCGTCGAACCCGGAGCTCTGATACCACTCTGTTGGGAGAACTCGGTGGTGCGCGTCACCTTCTCCACCAACTCGGACTTCGTCTGGGGAGTTACAGACTCCACCCAGAATCAATCAAACAGTAACAAAATGCGGAAACGTAAATCTGAAGCGAAAGAGAAGAACAAGAGATAAACACACACACAAATGGTTTTACGTGGGAGAAAACCTCAAAGAGGAAAACCCACGGGACCTTGTCCAGAAAACTCCACTATCACAATAATGGTTACAAACACTCCACGGCCACACGCCGGAGTAAACACTCAACCTCACCAACAATGGAGGGAGCTCTCTCTCTCTACAGCCTAATGCCGGAGAAACACTCACAGAGACACTCACAGGAGACACTCTCAACTGCACTCTCTTCTCTGTGGTCTGCCAATTCAATGTCTTCAAGGTCTAGCTCAAGGTCTGCCTCCTCCATCCATAAATAGCTTATTTATAGAGAGGGAATTAGGTTTAGGGATTCTGCATTCCCTAAACGGAATGGGCCGAGGTTTGACCTTGGGAATTGGGCCCAAGTCAAACATTCCCATTTTCACCACATGGGGATTTGGGCCAGCATTAAAACGGAACTTATCCAACA
>CM023943.1:21013205-21112825 GCA_013407115.1 Glycine latifolia
TATATATATATATATATATATATATATATATATATATATTACTTACAATGTTGTGCAAGCTTTTATAATTATGAATTATATAGTTAAACCTTAATATGCCTAACTATATGTAGTAAGATGCAATAATATAAATTAATATAATTAAACCTATGTATATCAAAGGAGTTTTTTTTTTTACCGAAAATTCGATGGAGTATCCTTAAATATGCAGTTCCAAAAATAGTTTGAACTCCTATGCCAGCATAATATCCAAAAATGTTAAGAGAGAAAAAATTATTTTCCTATAATTATCAGTAAGTTAGCTTTCTCTAGTAAGATTGCACAACTTGTTTGATTTTATTTGCCACATTCTATTTTTTCCCCTTTAGAAAGTTACCAAATTTTTATTCAAATAGCTGGAAGTAAACTCTGGATATTAGCTCTTAATTATGAGAGGTTGCAATTAATTGATAGGCAACATCTTCAACCCGGCTTTTTGACAAAAATAGATAAAATTAAAAAAACTATTTACGTAAAAGTTTTAGTATAAAAACTATTTACATGATATGAATAATTTTTTTTATTTATATCAATTATAATTTCAAGTGATGTAAATCAATCATGTCTACAATCAATATAAAAATCATTTTTTTCTATCGATTATAATTAAAAAGAAAAACCACTCATTGGTCATTCGTTCATTAATAAAAATGTTTACTTATTTTTCTTTATAATAAAAAAAGCAAGCTTCAAAATTACAGATCAATCGAGTCCAAGTAAGAGACAATGGGTGCTTCTTGCATGTCCTTTCTCATTGATGTCTTTGCCCTTTTATGCACACACCTTTTCAAAATTAACCTTCAGTGGATGGCAATGGAACTCGACTACGATATTCAGCTAGAGCCCACATTGGATAAATATTTCTATACATTGGGTAATGCAACATGCAGTTTTTATTGAATACTCCAGTGATTTCCTACCACATCAATTAAGTCACAAAAAAATTAGAAATAGAAAAACTCAATCCGGAGCATCATTTTTCATATTGCTTACTAAATACAATTAAGGATAGATCTTTAAAAAATTAAATAATCAAAATATTGAAATCTATATTTCAATTTTTATTACCTAGGAAACTGAAGCACGCGATCCAACTCTCACATCAACATCAAATTGAAATGGTAAACATCTAGTTTAACATAGGAATTGCAAGTTTATTGTTGTATACATTTCCACTTTGTTGACATATAAATTTTGTATTGCCTTTTTTTTTTTGTCATTTCAATTTATCCTATAGTATGAATTAGACTACACAATTTGAAGAGTGAGATTCTCAGTTAGACATTCTTAGTATTCTCTCTTTTCTGTCTTTTGAACGTAGAGTTTATGCATTATCCTTGCAATCCAAAACTTTCCTCTCTTGACAATCTAAAACAACATTTTTTTTCTTCTTTATTTATTTGTATATTTTATCTTATTAATTTTGTATCTCTTCCAATAAACATCTTTGCTCCCTGCCTCTAAATTGAATTTTAATATTTTTTCTAAAAGAAATTATCAAAAGTTATAAAATAACCTTATAATATAATTTAAATTGTTTATGATAAATGTAAAATATAATTCCTCTATTGAAATATATTTATTAATTTATTATGAACTTTAATTATAATATATATTTATATTTAAAAATTATTTATATTAAATTTAATTATAAAAAATAAATATTTATCTTGTACAAGGTATAGATTAGGATATTAACTCAACCGAAATTTTAAAGAGATAACTTGCCGAAAAACTTAGGCGTTGTATTTAATGTCTTTGGATTATTTTGCAATTAAAATTATAATTTCACATTGGTAACATGCACCAATTTTCAATGTCTTTTAGCGAGGTGAAACTTCAATTTTAATTTCGAAACACCTAAGGTATCTCAATTATTGCACATAAGCCTTATCCCTAGTAATCTTCACGTATGGTGTCTTATTTTTTAAGATCCTATTTAATTTATCATTAAATAAGTTATTAAATAAGATCTATTATCAATATCAAAGGTTGATATGCACCTGTTGGGGCCAATCACCTTCTTCCAACTGGGAATTAATGAGCAACTTTGCAGCACGATGAAGAGGAGTAAGGTCTCTCTCTGACTGTACATAGAAATTTAAAAATAAAGGTAAAAAATTTATTACAAGATTTGATTGTAGTTACAACAACAAAAAAAACATTTTAAAATTAAAGTCACGATGAAGTGAACCTATAATCACATAAACACACACACATAAAAAGCAAACCTGTCCAGCATGAATTAGACCCATAAGAGCCCATGCTGTTTGTACAACATTTGATCGACTTCCTTCAAGAGGTATGTATGTCTGCATTGTTTTCATTAAAAAAGACATTATTACAATTATTATTAACTTCAACTAACGTTAAAGAGTAACTATTTAGTAAAAACAATTCAATTACAAACCTTTTTTGGGCTTGAAAGATAACTCTCTCCCCACCCACCATCCTCTCTCTGTGTTGTAAGTAGAAATTTCACAGCCTTGCGAATGGCAACACAATTAGTGTAAGTCTTACCGGCAGCTGCTAGACCACCAAGTGCAAACCAAGAGCCATAAGTGTAGCAAACTCCCCAACATCCATACCATGAACCATTGCTTGTTTGTGTATCTTCAAGGAATTGAACTGCATTGACTATGAAATTCTTAATCTCTGTCTTCCTATGCTCTGGATATAGCTTCTGGAACAAAACTAAAGCTTGAATTGCAGACCCTGTGCACTCAACATATTCATGCTCAATTACAATGTCCTCAAAAAATTCAGTGGGATTGAGTAACTGAAAATTAATGAAAAAATTGATTAGTTTATTAATTGATGAATGGATTTTTATCAATCAATGAATATGTACATATTGCATTATTAATTAATATAATACTTACTTCCAACCATTCTTGAGCTCCTATTGGTTCCCATGCTGCTAAACCACCTTTTTTACTCTACAATAATAAAAAAATGTAGTTGTGTCAAAAGAAAAGCTATTAGTAAAAGTAAATAAAAAATAAATTATCAAAGTCTTTTGCACAATCCCGACCTTCCCATTGATAAAAGATCAAGTAACAAAGAGAAAGGCAATTAGTTGATTGATTTATTAATTAAAAGCATATGGCCATGAATTTAAGTGAATATTGCAACATGTTACAAAACAAATTTCAGCAACTTGAACAAATGATGTGATGTTGGATTTGAGAAAGGGAGTCCATCATCAACATTAATTGGTTGCTATACGAAATGTGTAGCAAATTTCTATAAAATATTTCATAACATTAACATTTCTTTAAATTTGTTGGAAATTGAGATTTTTCCAAAAACTATATCTAATTATCTAATTTTTTTATGTTTCTGTATTTCCAAATTTCTTGCAAGAATGGTAAAAGTTGCTTGTGTTAAGAAATAACTAGTTGTAGGTTAAATTTCTTGTAAGAATGGTAAAATTTGCTTGTGTTAAGAAATAGCTAGTTATGGTTTAATGATGTTAACTTTTGCATATTTGTAACATGAGTCATGATTGCTCTAATGCTTTGTTCAATAATAGACTTTTATAGCTTTTAAATTTTTAAGCAACTTATGTAACATTTATAGTGTTATGTTTAAATATAATATACATTAGAGCAATTTTGTATTTCTCTTCTTTGTGTTTGATGAGTTTCCATCTAAATCTCCGTGTTTAGTTTTCTATCCAAATTTAATGATACTTGCCTGAAGTGACAACAAGATATTGACTGAATCATAAAATCTTTCGGGTTTCACTTTTTCTCCCACAATCTCTGGTGGCAACATTGATAGAAGAAGACAACACTAAAACATAGAAGAACTTTAATTAGCTAAATTAACATATATTTGTAATTGATAAAGCTTATTATACAATTAATTAATTTTGCATGAGCTAAGTTGTCAGATACCTTCAAACCTTCTGCAGTGCAATCAGAAACTTGCCATCCATGGTCTTGATCAGAGAATGTCCAAGACCCTTTAGAAATATGACGATACATACTCTTAAAATCTCCTGAAGGGTTGTCTCTCACCTTTGAAATAAGAATGTCAATTCATTACTACTATGTAAAGCTAACAAACATACTCTTATGTAATCTAATGAACATTAACTTAATAGTCAATTATAAATTACTATGCATTGCAATTACAATACTATAATTGTACTAGTTATAATTAATATTGTTAATCGGGCAAAGTAGTTAGTAAGTAATAAATTTTTTAGTTGATTAATGAATTGTATAATTTGAATAAACAATATTCATTGGGGAATTTGCCTTCCTTATAGGAGAATTATGATTCTTTTATGTACTTATCATAAAAATTAAGCACACCTGAGACTTCTTGATGAATTCATGCCCTTTTGCAAGCGAGTGACCAATTTCCTCAATTAGCTTAGTGGCAAGCAAAGCTTGAACTGCAAAACCAGCATCCCATTGTTGGCTACCAAAACTCTGCATCATATACATAAGTGATTAATTAATTAACTAACTAATTTAATACACCCTAATGGTTATAATAACACACATAGACATACTTGCATGGTCATTCCATCTTCAGAAACCCATAAGTAATCTGAGACCCTTGCAAGATGCTTCTTAAAAGCATCTCCTTGTGGATCTTCAACCCAACAAGCAAGCATACATAGAGCCTGAAAAACATATACATGTTTAGCATAGATGAATGAGTTTCCTTTTTGAAGAGGAAAATAATTTTTCTCATAAGGCTAAACAATCTAGTTAATGCATTATTGTTATGACACCTACCTTTTCCACACACCCAATAGTTATGTATCGACTATTCTCATCTTCGTAATGAATATGGTTCATTGTTACTTGAAGGGCCTTTTCTCTAATTAGTTTGTTGAAAGGCCAACAAGCAAATAGTGGCTCAGTAAATATGTATAGACTGTCCCATACTAGGTCTTGTATCATAGAATGAGGATAATAAAGATCTTCCTGTGATAGATAGAATGAACAATTATCAGTTTCATGATAAAGAGAATGTGTACATACACACATTGTAATTGATTATATATAACTTTTCTCACCTTTGCACATTGATGACGCACTTTTTTCCAATTAACTTTTTCATAAGGCTGAATAAAGAGCTCTTCTCTCAATTGTAAAATGAGTTGTGTGATTGGACCCACAAACCTTTTCCCATATAAGTAAGACATAGGCAAATATACCAATCGACAATAACACCACATTTTAGCTACAATAATTATGGTGAAAATGAGATTCAATGATTAAACATCGTATATTCAATAATTTAAATATGTATTATTGAATAAAGAGTGACAAAATAAAATAAACTCAACCTGGATGCATAGGAAGAAACGAAGGAATAATCCAAAACTCTGGGGGCATTGGGTTGCTTCCACACCAATCAAATACACCAAGTATCTACAAGAGTAGGATCCCATTAAACCAGTAACATACATACTAGTTTTGCTAGTTTGTGTATTTATATTTATGTAAAATTGAATGTGATACCGAAAGCCAAGTTTTTCCCCATGAAGGGATGTATGTTACACCGCCATGATCATGAATCCACTTTCGTCCTCTAGCACATGCATTATCATGACCTCCATTAGGCCCTTCTCCAAGAATTCGCATACATATATAGTTTAGTGTAGTACAAAACATGGTGCTATGACCCTCTATGTGTAGTCCCCACCCTCCATCTTCATTCTTTAAATTGAAGAACAAAATGGACAATATTAATTATTCTTTGTTGCAATGAACAAATTTTAAACTTCATGATTAAGCAAATACATCAACAAGTTAACTAAATGATACAAGAATTTTGAAAACAAAAAATGTTACAATTATATATATATATATCATTCTTGATATATTGGACAAATGAGTCTTGAAATTGAATAGGTATACCTGGTGATAGTATATGTAACGGAGAATCTCTTTTCGATACTCTTCTGGAAATACCATATCAAGATGTCCTGTAATGTACATACAAAAAACCTACAATGTTTTGAAAAAATAAAAATTAATATTGATTAATGTTGTTTTAGTTGGACTTTATTGATGAATAATCTTTAATTACTTTGATGGATTTGAGTCTAGTTCCGTATATGGTGTTTAAATTTATGTTCTAGGTAATATTTCATAATTATTTTATAAAAATGAAACTATGACCAAACATTGAAAACAATTTTTGATTTTTAATTAGTTTCCCATATTCAATTTTATGTACAAATAACAAAGTTTCCAAACTTCAAATTTCTCATTTAATGGTCTTGTATGTCTTAAATTGACAAACTCTATTGTTTTATTATTGAATAAATCTCTATTTCAATCTTTGATAAAAGATTAGTACCACAAGCAACAAAAAAAACAATAGTTCCATAAAAAATAGAATGAAGGTAGTAACTATTTACTAATTTATTACTTAAAATTATATTTATTTTAGTTTATTTAAATACTTTTAAAGAAATTAAAAAATAATTGTTTAACAATTTGATATATTCTAAACATGCATCATAAACAATTTTTTTATTATTTGATTTCAACTAATATAACTATATGCAATAATAATAATTTAAAAATTAACAATATGTTTAGACACCCTTTTAGAACAGTGTAAAATCACATCAATTAATTACAGTGAAGAAAAAAACACGTGAAAAATATAATTATTTAGTTCTGAATTAATGTAAAATATCACATAAACACTACAAAACCAAACATGCTATAAATATGTTATAATTTTGGTAAGAGAAGACCAAAAGTGATTACTTGTATTTTTCAAAAGAGTAAATATATGCGTACACTAAAGCAGTATTTATTGAGTAGAATTGACATAAAGAAACTAATAATTATTTTTGCTATTGTACTCTTAAAGCTTCATCTCAATAATTTATGTAATGGAAGTTTGCATTAGAGATAGATTATTGGTCTATAACTTCAATTCTTATTGAAAAACAGTATGAAAAACATCTTAAAAGTTACACTTAAATTTTTTTCTTTTTAATTTAAATTGAACTAATTAAATTAATTTAAAATATAAATTCACAACTTATCTAATTCAACAAAATTAATTAACCCAACAGGTTGGTGCAAAGGTGTAAACTTTCGTTGTATTCACATATAGGAAAACAATTTATTTAGTGAAATCATTCATGTTCGATTATGTTTGTGTAAAATTCTCTTGGATCAATACCAACAATGTTATGAAAATCGGGTCGAACAGGTCCAACTAAAACATGTTTAGTTTCAATCCCTTGCGCATAATTCAGATATTCTAATGAATTTTTAGCTCATGAAAACATGCTTGGTGATATTTTGAGGTATTAGATAAAAAAAATTAAAATCAGTTAAATAAGATTTATTTGAATTATTATTACTCCTAAACTTCATTCAAATGGACCTGTGAACGTGCCTAAATTTACTTAAACTGAATTTCAGCACAATAAGAACATTTAAATTGTTTATTTTTTTTGCTTTATTTTATTTTTAATTTTATCGGATACTATTTTGTATTAAAATTATCTATATTTTCTTTTTTCTTGATATTTTAAAATAATTGATACATTACAAATTTTAAGTTTCATTTTTTTTCCCACATATGCTTATAAACAACTGATACTACACTTGTAACCTATTTAAACAAATTTTTTGAAATAATGACATTTAAAAGTTAACTATTTGGATTCTAAATTTGATCTTCATAAGCAATTAATACCACACTTGTAACCTACTAGCTTCCTATTTACCAGAACAAACTTTTCATTTTTTTTATAAGATCCAATTCATTATATTTCTTTCATTACTTTTTTTTAAACTCAAATATTTTAATTAAATAACAAAATATTAGAGTTATATTTGACAGTCATTTAAGAGAGAGGACCACTAATAAGTAATGACGATTGTATTTTTGGAAAAGTGTGTCCCTTTTATCCCTATTTATAAGACATATTTCCTATCATATCAAATATAAGAAAAAAAAAAGCACATCAACTAAAAATGTTAAGTAATTATATTTAATTACATCAATTTTAATTAAAAAAATTATTTTTTCAATTTATCCTTTATTGAAACTTGGTATCAAGGATAAGGAAGAAATATTGAAACTAACATCTCAATTAAATAAATAGTATTTTATAGATAACTAGTAAAATTAAATTAGGTTAAGTTAGTTGAAATTTTCTTATATTAAGATCAAGAAAATATGTTATTTTTTCTTCTTATATTTGAGACTAAAGGGAATAGTCAACAAATTTTTGACTTCATTTTATTTCTCTTGTATATTAATTATTTTTTGACTAAAATACTCTGAATTGTCTTTTCCCCTCTCTTATAGAGATTGGAGAAAATAAATATTAAGTAGGTTCTCAATAAATTTAATGATAAATTTAGAAAAATATTATAATTATAAAAAAGTAATGCTAATAACTAAATTAACTAACTTCTTTAATAAGCGTAAATTAGTCAATTATGTCTCATAATTGATAAAGGTGCAACCAACCCGTCTAATGATCCTTTATATGGGATTGGAGGTCCTATGATAAGATCCAAAACTAAGAGGATGAAACAAGCATTGCAAGTCTGATTCTAAAGATCAAAGAGAAAGAAAACCAATGCGAATTAAGGAGTACACCTAATTGGGTCACTTTCCTACAAATTGATGAAGATCCTTTGAGGCCAACTTAAAAAGAATCACTTTGAGAAGCCCAATTTTCAAGATGGACCGAGTTGATCAATTTTGGTGGACTATTAATATTGGACATATTAAATAATAACTAAGTCCAATTTCTGTATTTTATTTATAATGTTCGTACTATTTTGTTACTAAATTTTTTGGTGACTTTTCATTTTCTCTTAACCTTACTAAATGATTTCTAAAATGCTTCATGTCATTTAGTGGCCAGTGGAAATTTAGTTTCATGCTTATTGTCATTTAGTAATATGCTATTATCAATGTATTTGGTAAATACATATTAGTGAAAATTTATTATAGCATTTCAAGATTAATCCATAAATAAGAAACTCTTTGTACTTTCCAAAAATAGAATTTGAATATTAATAAATTTTAAAAGTTTTTATACTGCGAGAACTTTTCCTTTGTTCTACAAGCATGTCACGGTTAGAATCGCACTCTTTTTGATAACTTTGATCCTACCAACAAGTCATGGTTAGAGTCAAGTTTTTTTTATACTTCTTTTCAAGACGATCCTAAGTGTTCTCTTATCAATAATTAGATAATGGAAATATAAATTTAGAACAAATTTATTATTATAAACTAAATTAACTATTTATCTTAATATAGTGAATTAGGTTATGGAGTCTTATAAATAAAAAATAATTAGTATTTAAAAAACGGCATTTTGGAAAACAAATCAATTTACACCCTGTATACTAAAATAAGGATATTTCAAAGTAAACGTAAACAAAAAACAAAGGAGTAAGCACGTCTAGTTTTGAAAAGTGCATGCAACTACATTTAATTGCAATGTCCCTTTCCAAATTTTTAGTCATAAAAATTAGAACTATTTTATTTAATTTTGAAACAAAAATTCATAAATGTAATATGATGAAAAATCAACTTATCATTTTTGACATTTTCTTATTCCGTGATTCTAAACGCACAGATTTTTCTTAACCAGATAGAAAGTTGAATAAACATAATCGAGTTAGAATAGTTTTAATATCTATAATTATATTATTTTCGTTAAATGGTTAAATAAAATAAAAATTATATTAATATTGAGTTATTAATTGGTACCTACCAAAGGAGGAATAAAAAACAGAGGACCTGCAATTTGTGCAGGCCAATGGCCATCACTGGTCTGCAATGCTGATAGGTGGTGTGCAGCTCTTCTCAACGTGCTTATGACTTTCTCGTATGTTATTTCTTCTCCATCTTCTATCTTCACACTAGGTATTGATTGTTTGAAGTTTTTTTCTCTCAGAATCTACACGTGGCGGGAAACATAAGTGAAAATTAGTCATATTTATAGATGGCAAAAATAAAATAGCACAGATATTAAATCATGAAATATTATTATAATGATTATGTAAATTAAATTTAAATATTTATAGATATTGGATTTTACAATTGAAGTTTATTTATATTAAAAAATTATATATGAAAATACAGTTATTTTTAAAATTATATAAAACTTTGTGGACGTGATTTATTTAAAAAAAATATTTGAATTTAAGAGTTGAATTGTTTTTTAAGGGGAAATAAAGTTATGGCATTCCATTACTGATCAAAGAAGCAATATAAGTAGGGATATTGTTGAGGACATGGTTCTAAGTAGGGGTGGAAATATAGGCTAGGTCAGGTCAGGCTTTGACAAGTCTTAGTCTGACCCGCATCATTATCATTAAGTCTAAACCTGACTTGTTACCTGTTAAAAATAAGTTATTAAGGTCTGAGCCTGGCCTGCATAAAGGTTTGGCCTGACTTGAAAGCCTGTATACAAAACTTGATTAAATAAAAATAAATAATTAAAAATAAAAATAACATAATAGATATATTTCTCTTATAAATTATAAATTATCAAATATGATCTTATAAGTTATAAATATATTTTTCATAATCATTTTATGAGATTTTCAAAGTGATTTTTTAAAGTGGTTGATCATCTACCTTCATAATAAGGAAACATATTTTTTAAAAAATAAACATATTATTTTTAAGTTTTAATATATATATATATATATATATATTAAATAAGCCAGTCTGATAGGTCTAATAGGTTTTTTTTTAAAGCTTGAGCCTAACCTCTTTATTTAACTAGGCTTTTAAAAAAGCCTTAGTCTGACCTTTATAATAAACAAGTCAGGCCAGACCAGACTTTAAATAGGACAGGCCAAAAATCCCTGATAAGCAGCTTGACTCATTTTCACCCCTAGTTCCAAGCACTCAATCTTGATGCTCTAACTAAAGAGTGAGCAACATGATTAACTTGTGTTTTTATAAAATTCACTTTAGAGTTGAATTGCTACTGAATAGTATAAACATGATTATTTATTCCTTAAAAAATAAAAGCATCTTTGTGCATGAGTATATATGTTCTTTATTATTAAATTAAGGAGAATGAGTTGAGGACTAAGTTTGATGTTTATGACAGGACTTTTTTTGTTGTTGTTTTGGATAAATGCATATACTCCTATATGACTTGATGTCACAACAAGAAAGTGTTCATGCATGAGAAAAGAAAGACACTAAAGATGTAAAATGCAAACTTGAAAGAAAAGTAATTTATTTGTTAGGTACTGTTTGGTACCTGAAAACGCCAAAGGAGATCACCACATGCCTTGACCTTGAAGCGATTGTTATAAAAATTTTGACGAGCTGCTTCAACTTGAGCTCGTTCCTCTGGAGTTCCTGCCTCAGGATCAAACTCCCATGTCTGTCTTCCTACAAAATTGTTTGTGCTGAAAATGTATGGGTCTTTTCCACCATCTGCTATCTTCAGCCTCCACATTTTGTTGCTTTCTCTTAATATGCTATAATGCCACAGTCAATTGATTCACCTATCTGCATGAAAATACGAAGCAATTTATTAGATATGTGTGTTGGGTGTTGAACTAGCAGGTGAATCACACTCAACTCTCAACTCGCAACAAAACAGCTTCAATTCTTATACACCTACACAAAACACGAAACCTGATATGTTTCATGTGAGATATGATGACGAGAGAGCCGTTCAATTCGATCTTATTTATACGACATAATTACTATCAACAGACTACAATTAATTATATTCTATATTTTTTAGTGGTTAATATAATTTATTAAATACTTATTAATTAAATAATTGAGCAGTAACCACCAAACGTCTGAATGATTTTGCATAGGAGTGTTGCAGGCATCATGTACACTTATACACCACGTTTTTTTCAGTGTAACATCAACTCTTTTAGAGTTAAATGGGTTGGTTAATGGTCAATACGCAGCATTAAGTTTTTGGTACCAGCAACACCAATAGAATTGCACCATGTTTCGCTTTCTCTAAGGCTGTATGCTTTATATGAAACGTCGATCATTAGATAACAGTGGGGATATCTCATCAAAATAAATATAGGTTGCAAGGTTGGTCGGTTCTAGTTGTTTTAATTAATGTCATGCTAGAGATTTTTCGATCAATTCTAATTGATGTGCATTAAATGGATTTTATCTGCAATAAATTATATTTGAAACAGTTTTATTCAGTTAAATTATTAATTTAAAAGTAATTAAAATAAAGCTATTATCTTCATATGTAAATACGGAAAATAATGATTTTTTTTTAAGAAAAAAGGAACTCCTAATAGCAATTGGCTGGAATTTTTTTTTCATGATAGAATTAATATAAAAAATTTCTGATTATTAAGAATTGACAATTCATTTTTTTTGTGGAAAAAATTCTGAGTGTTTTGTTTTAATTTAAATCAAAGTGATGTGTAAAGTGAAAAGATCTTTCTTGCAGAAGGGTTAGATAGGTAAATGTTAATCATTAGATCTAAATTAAACATGAACAACAAAGGTTAAAGTTAAGTGTCTTTTTAAAAAAAATTAAGCTAATGAAAATATTGTTAAATTGAGTTCTAAGCACAAGAAGTGCCCAAAAAGGATCAAGTAACATATTACAAAATTGTATATCTCCTAACACAGCAGCTACATAATAAATGGCCAACATAAAATAATTGTTGCATCCAACAATCCAATGATAAGTCAGATTTAAAGTATTTTTTTAAAACTATTTTATTTTAAATAAGAAAATTATATATTGATTTTTTTTGTCAATACATGTGACATTTTTTTTAATAAATGTAATCTTAATGTTGTATAGAAAACTAAAAAAAATAATTATTGATCGACTTAAAACTTGTGTTTTATTGCTTTATCCTTGAATCCGCTCTGGTTGCATTACTTTACACATATACCACAACCAACGCCTCCTAAATTGAGTCACGACCCAGCTTGCATTCCATATGCCATGACCATGCACTTGATAGATAATTAAAGTGTCTTTTTTAATCTTAACTATATATTCAGATACGATTTTGTAATCAAAATTTAATTTTTCTCTCATGTAAAAGAATTCTTCAATAGCAACTTATACAAAAAAAATTGGTCAGAAGGTTAAAACTCTGTAAAAAAATCTCAAGTAATTGACTATGTTGTTCTTACAATACACTTAGAAGCATCAGTCCATTGCGATTATTTTTAGATAACAATAATTAAATGAGAAGATCCAGTTGAAAAAAAATAATTCAGGGCTCCAATTTAAAAAAATCAGGACCTAATTAAAAATTTGATAAAAATATGGAGACTCGCAGAATAATTATATCTTTTTTAGGTCTATATTTCTTTCCATAAAAAAAAAAACCAATTTCTATCTTGAAAATTAACATGGACTAGAAAAAGATTTATGCGGAGAGCAGAGTAATGGATATTTGATTAAAAAGGTGTAAAAAGGGATAAAAAATTTGATCCCTTATTGGAGATAAGTATTTTTCTTCTTGTAAATATGAAAACAAAACCAACAATAAAACTATACAAGAAACTGCAATATCCTAAAAATTACAACCCAATAGTTGTATGATTTAATTGTGAATTAGTTGTGTTAAATAAGAAAGACGTGCTTTATGCGAATAAATTTGATTAAGGGTTAAAAATAGTGTAATTATTATGGGAACAATTAATTTTTAATTAATTTTAAGTTAATGTGACCTTAGTTAACCAATGTCAAACTTTGGTCAAAGTAAGGAGTAGAGTTGATAATGGCATTGTTGTAAATAACTCAAACTTTTAAATAGACGAAGAATTAGTTCTTTCATGGCTAAATTGATTTAGAAATTGCTTGTGATGGCTAAATTAATTTTAAATCCTATTTAAATTAAATTAAATCGTATATGAGTAGTATAGAAATAATTAATTATGTGGCACATGTTGTAAGTTAATTAAAATAACATAGATTAATTTAATAGAAGCATGAGAGACTGAATGTAACATTATTTTTTTCATAATGTTTGATTAAGCAGCTTTAATTAGATTTTAAGAGTAACTAAATTTAAATAAAGTGTTTGTATTTAATTAATTATGAGGTGATGGTTTGTAATGTTTTTATATATGATTATGATTACGTATGCAAAAACCTTATTTTATGTGTGAATAATAAGACTTAAAGTGGTTGGACTGAGATGAGTGGACATTGAATGTGATTAGAAGGAATAGGGAGAGTCATAGAATTAGGATAAAGGTGGTTCAAATCTAAACCACACACAAAAACTTTTATTTTACCCTCTTTTTCCTCTCTAAGATAACCTTGTAGAGCTTGAGACCTTGAATTTCTTTGCTCAAGGGACCTTGTAGTAGTACTTTATTTGAGTTTGAGGGCTAGTTCAGTAGTAAGAAATTCTCCTCTTTCCCTTCTAATCTTCCATTTTCGTTTTTCCTCCATGAGTACTTTTAGAAGTTCATAAAAATGTTCATTTTCATGGTTTTGATGTGGCTTTTGTTGATTTTTGGGGTTTGGGTGGTATGGATGGTGTGGAGTTGCTGTGTGAGTTGGAGAAAGCTTTCATCTTGGACCTAAAGTCTTCTCCTTTCTTCATTCAATTTTCTCAAAACTAGAGTTGTAAGGGAAACTTAAACTATCTTTAATAATATGTTGTGTGTTGAATTGTCGTTTTGAGTTCAATATATGGGTTTTAATTAGATATTCATATTGGAATTGAAAGATTTTGAGTTGGAGTTCATTTGGAATCCATTGGAAGGGATTTTAGAAGCAAAATCGCAATCTCACAGACCTGTTAGGAAATGGCGCATTAGCACACTTTGAGTGACACTTAAGCATGGTTTGAGGGTTTGTTAGGAAGTGGCACTTAAGTGCACTTTGAGTGGCACTTAAGCGTGGTTTTAGGAAATGACCACTTGAGCGTGATTTCTATCAAAACTTCCTTTGTGCATTTTCAAATGAACGAGAAGAATGAAGTTGATTTATCATTATTATCATGTAATGAACTTTGTTTTATGAACTAATTGTTGAAGTGAGGATGCATGTATATGTCTTAATTGTTGTATAATGAAATACTCTTAAACTGACATTTTAAATGATTCTTTTTTACTACATAATTGAATAGACTATAATATTTTGGAAAATGATATGAGATGTGGATGAGATAATGTTGCTTTATGATTTGAGTTGATTTTATGTTGAGATCATGAGATTGACATCATGAATTTTGGGGAGTTGATTGCAAGAATTCAAGGTGCTGGAATGTCTTGCTATGCTTATTGAATTATAGGTGGGTTCATGAGTGTGTTGAACATATGAATGGTGAATTTATGATATTATAACCTCTTATGGTGTTGAGATTGGTGAATGAATTTGTGATGATGCATGATTATTATGGATGATAATCTTGTTTTGAATGAATATGTCAATCTATCTCAACATGCTTTGTCCTATCATATTGGACGGGGTTGTGAGCAATTTCTATGCCTGCTTTTTTGTCACAATGTAGCTTAATTGGTTGCTCATAACATATTCCCAGGTCCTTCAATACCCTCTTAACCCATAATAATTCACAAACATCATGTGTCATTCCTTTAAATTATACTTCTGCCCTAGACTTTGCAACAACTTTTTGTTTTTTTGCTTTTCCAAGTTACAAGGTTTCCTTCTACAAAGGTAAAGTACCTTGAAGTGGATAGACATGTAGATTTATCCCCTGCCCAATCTGAATTAGTAAATCCTTCTATGCCTTGGTTCTCCTTTTTTGAGAATAGTATTCCATTCCCAGGTGACCCCTTAAGATACCTAAGAATCATGTAAACTGCATTCATGTGGCTCATGCTAGGAGCATGCATAAATCTACTTACTATACTCACCGCATAGGCTATGTCAGGCCTAGTGTGGGATAGGTAGATCAATCCTCCTACCAACCTCTGATATCGATTAATATCTATTGCTACCTAATCCGAATGTACTTCCAGCACATGGTTTATATCTATTGGTGTCTTTATTAGCTTGCAGGCCAACATTCCAGTCTCGGCAAGCAGATCCAAGACATACTTTCTTTATGTTAGGAAAATTTAATGGTTTGATCTTGCTATTTCAATTCCAAGGAAATACTTTAACTTGCCTAGATCCTTCATTTCAAACTCAGTTGACAAGTGTTGTTCCAATGACTTCATTTCATCAAAGTCATCCCCGGTTAAAATCATATCATCCACATAAACAATTAAGACAATTACCTTCCCTTCTTTGTGTTTAATGAACATAGCGTGGTCTGAGTTACTTTGAGTGTATCCAAACTTCTTCATAGCTAAGGTAAATCGTCCAAATCATGCTCTGGGCGACTGTTTCAACCCATACAGTGTTTTTTTTTTAATTCACACTATGTTTTTTTCAGCTAGCATTCTTTGGACTCCTAGGGGTACATCCATATAGACCTCTTCCTCTAAATCTCCATTCAATAAGGCATTTTAACATCAAATTGCCTCGAGGGCCAGTTTCTATTGGCAGGAATGGATATTAGAATTTGAACTGTGTTCAACTTGGCCACCGGTGCAAATGTGTCTTGGTAATCGATTCCATACTTTTGAGTGTAGCCTTTAGCAACCAGCTAAGCTTTATATTTATCAATACTTCCATCCGTTTTTAACTTGAAAGTGAAGACTCATTTACATCCAATGACCTTTTTCCCACTTAGTACAAGTGCTAGTTCCTATGTGGAATTTTTCTGTAGTGCTTTCATCTCTATTGGTAAAGGTGCTAGTTCCCACTTGGGGAATAGAAAAAAAGGATTTAAGTTTCTGTTAGGGTGTTTTAAAGGCCAAGGCATTGGAGGGGGGTCCTATTGATTAGGTGGGCAACAGAGGTAACGACTTCTCCCTAATAGTATTTTGGTACATTCATGTCAAAGAGAGAAGCGCAGACTACTTCCAACAATTGTCGATTCTTCCCTCAACCAGACCATTCTGTTGAGGGGTGTAAGGGCATGAGGACTGGTGTCGGATGCTGTGAGACATAAGAAATTGGGTAAAGGTACTATTTTTATATTCGGTGCCATTATCAGATTGAAGGGTTTGAATAGAAATCTGAAATTGGGTTTTAACCATGGCATAAAACTGCTTAAAAGCTAAAAAACTTCATTTTTGTGTTTCAACAAAACAACCAAAGTCATGCGAGTACATTCATCAATGAAAGTGACATAATAGAGAGATTTGAAAAAAGAAGGCACTTTTGCAAGACCCAGACATCAGAGTGTACACTACTTGAAAAGGAATATAACTTTTATTGTTATTAGGGAAGAAAGGCATAGGATGACTTTTGGCCAATTGAAAAATGTTACGTTGAAATTCAATATTATCAAAGCACCAAATAAACTAGGAAATAACTTGAGAAGATAACTAAAAGAAAGGTGGCCTAATCTTCTATGCCAAAGCCAAATAGAGTCCCTGACTTTATCAGAACTTGTGGCAGCATATGCACAAGCCAATTTATTTTCATCCGTTGTTGGAACCTCCAAGACATATAGCTGACCACGTTTAACACCATAGCCAATCACCATCCCAGTGAGGATGTCCTAAAAGACACAAAAAGTAGGCAAAAAAGTCACAGTGCAATTAAGTGTGGAGGTAAGTTGACTAACAGATAGAAGGTTGAACTCAAGTGAAGGTACAATAGAAATAAATAGAGTGAAGGGATATCTTATTAGAAAGTGAAATAGAACCTTGACCAATAATTGGTGAGGTTCCACCGTTGGCAGTGGAAATGGAAAACTAAGGTGAGGGACCAATATTAGATAATTGGGTAGGATCCTAAGTCATAAGTTCTAAAGCTCTTGTATCGGTGATCCAGTTAAAATTCCTAGCAAGTGTAGAGAAGGCCTAAGGCTTACCTAAGATGCTGGCAGAAGCAACATTGGCAGAAGCAGTAGAATTTGCAGCAAACACAATCAAACCTTTTCCCAAAACCTTCTTGTGCAGTTTCTTGGTGAAATCCCACAAATCAGGATAACCAATTAGTTCAAAACAACATTGTTGAGAGTGACCTTTCTCACCACAGTGAGAGCAGGTGAAGGAAGTGTGGTTTTTTTCCATAGTATGAAGAAGTTCTTGAGCAGGATGGATGTGTGAGAAGGGAAAAACCATGATTAGGGTTTAAGTTTGGAGAAGGTAGATGGTTGGATATTTCAGAATCAGAATCAGCCATCGAAGAAGGGAGTTAGGGATTTGAGAAAAATAAAAGTGGAATATAGGTACTGATACGGGAAGAAAAAATGAATGTACGTAAGTGAATGTGAAGAAGAAAAAGAATTGGAATACAGGAAGGTGGGAAAAAATGAAGCAATGTATTTTAGGAGAACCAAAACTTTGCTCGTAACACCATGTTAAAAAGCATATACACATAAATTGAAATAATAATTCCTCATATTTCCTTCCTCAATTGAGGTCTATATATACAAATCAACAACACTAAAATAGTTGTTATCTATCCAAAATAGTGAGTTATAAAACAACCAAGTAACAACTATTCTAAAATTGAATTTACAATCTCATCACAAAAACAACCTAGTAACAACTACTCTAAATTTGAATTTACAATCTTATAAATATATATATA
The DNA here is from genome assembly GCA_013407115.1 of Glycine latifolia. Classification (NCBI taxonomy): domain Eukaryota; kingdom Viridiplantae; phylum Streptophyta; class Magnoliopsida; order Fabales; family Fabaceae; genus Glycine; species Glycine latifolia. The sequence goes on from CM023943.1 coordinate 21,031,831, forward strand.
TATATATATATGCATGATCCAACTTAATCAGACTGAAAGATCTTACATAGTGAAAAAGCTATCAAACATCGTAGAAATTTTAGCTAACGTCCAATACTACATACATTTGAGATATGGAATTATCATAAAACCCCCCAACATGAATAAACCTCAGTGGCAATATGTAAGAAATTTAACTAAAATCTTTCAAGCTATGGCAATTCCATCCATATTTGGTGAGGTAGTGATATGCGTCTAGCATATAATGCTTTACAAGCTAAAAGAAGCAAGGAATTAATCACAAATGAGCAATAATTGTCTACATATGCTGGAAGTATTGATTATTCCTTCTCAATCATACTCTCAATCATTTTATGTATTTTCATAGCAGAAAAATGCAAGAAAAGAAGTGAAAAGAGCAAGAGCAAGAAAAGTCAGGTCAAAGGTCACTACACGAACCGCACAGTACTAGCGCATTCCGCGTCAAGGAGAAGGGTTAAATGCTAAACTCTCTGTCAAGTCGCAAGACTGGCACGAGCGGCACTAGACCTATTATGCAGTTGCACGAACAGCGTGGGAATCCGCGTGAGTAGCACGGGCGACACAGGTTTCAGCTGTTCTATTTCACAGTGCACTCTGCTGAGGGTATTTGGGGGATTTCATTCCCTAAGTATATATAGGACTTCACAAAGCTGAGAAGGGGGACACTTGCAAGATATCATAACAAAAGAGAAGGAAGAGCTTGTGGAGTGTTCTTGTTAGGTCAAGGATATTAAAGATCAAGATTAAAGAGATACTTCTCTTCTTCCTCTTCTTTTATGTTTTTCAGTTGAGTATGCTTTGTTTTGTGCTATTGGAGTCAGGCATGAATATGTCTGGCTAGTTCTTTATAGTAGTTAGGGTCACAAACCTAATGTAAGCCCCTTGTTGGTTGGATTGATTTCTATTGTTCTTTTATGCTTAGTTATTTTACTTTACCTTTTTTTTGAAGAATATATTTTTATTAGACTTGATCACTCTGATAATGTTCTGAGGGTTAGGGTTCACAATAGGAATATTGAGAGTCTAATTTCTGACTGCGGTAAAAGTAACAATCTTTACATTATCTAAGAATAGAAATGTATGATTGCAGATGATTTGATGCATCCAACTTAATGCTTAATCTAAGAAAGATTACTAAGGAATTAGTATCTTTAAGTGGGTTAAAGGGTTAAAGTCACTAAGGAATTAGGATTTAACTAATTTTTGTATGAAGATGCATTATCTGGATAACTAAGATAATCGAATGTACCAACCAATCCAAGTTAAGAAAGTGGGGATCAAAAGGTGAGTGTGCCCTGACTACAAGTTCTTCTCATATTTTCCTAAAACCAAATATCGTTGTTCTTGAACTCTTATCGATTCTTAAATCTTGTCTTTTAATTTTCCTTACTTCAAGATACAATATTCATTTTCATCACAACGTTTAGTCCTCCAACTTATAGATAATAGTTATGATAAATCTGGTGCCTCAATCTTTGTGGGACGATATTCTACTTATCATTTTATTAGACGGAACGATCGGTACACTTGCCGAGAGTGCAACAGGTACATATGAAAATTTCTCTCTTTTTAGTTATTATGTATAAAATACAGTACAAATAATAAAATACCAAATTGATCTAACAGTCGCAACAATAAACAATCAACTAAAAACTTATATGAAAGATTTTTCAAGGTTTAACCAAAGTTATAATGTGACACATATGACTTGTATGAATCCATATCCCCATTTGATAATCATATCATCAATACATCCTTAGTTTTGATAAATGATTGGTAGCTCGTATTCCCCTCATAATAGTACCATTATTATTAACATCATCATCTCAATAATTAAGCGCCTAGGCTTCTCCCGGAGATGTATGCTTTACTAATCCTAGTGAAGCTAAGCAAATGTCAGGTTACAAGTTAGTTTACGTAATTGTCTCAGTTCTAGGTTGCTAGCTTGACCATAAAAACTCTGAGAACTCGATACCATACCTTCTAGACCTTATTATTGGTCTTTGCCTTCATTCTATAGTGTACCAAAATATACCATCAACTCATGGTTCACCATCAAATGCTCAAGGTAACTAACTTAGTGTTTCATCATTTCATAAATAATTTCCAAAAAAAACCGAGAAAATTTCCTCTATAACTTAATGCTACTTTCCACACATATCTATTCAAAGTTATGGTATTCAAACAATAAAATCCACAGTAATTATTAACGGTATATGTTTTTATCAGGCATCACTTTACATGTTTCCAATAAAATATAACATTTCAATAAAGTTTGAATCATAATTCATCCAACATTGACCTTAATCTCCAAATAAAAAAGAAAAAGCTAACTTTCAATTTTATTCATTCATGGAATGTTAAACTGGATGAATCATATCTTTTAATATAGTAATAGATCATATCGATCTATTTTTTTCTTCCTAAAGCCAATCTTTGATTAATTACTAATAATTAACTAAAGCTTAATTCTAATTACCTGACAAGGAAATTAAATTTAATTCACCCCATTAGTGCATTCATGGACATTGATCATTATCATAATCTAGAAGGAGTGCTCTTAGAGCATCTTTAACCACAGATCTTGAGCAAGGATCTTGAGTTCAAGATTTGGTCTTCAAAAGATCTTCCAATAAAGGATGAGGCAAGATTTACATCATGAAGAATGGAATCTTCTATAAGATCCCTGAAGATCTACACATTGATAATAAAAAATACTCTCTAACAACAAAACACGGAAGGAAGAACTGCCCAATAGAAGGAGATGATGAAGAAGAAAGGAAAATAAACCAACAACAGAAAACAACAAAATAAAAACTGACATACCGACGGAAGGCGGCGGGGGAGGGGGGGAAGCAGTTGTTTGGAAGGGAGAAGAGGGGTTGCGGCAGCGGGGAAGGAGGTGGGTCGAGAAGAAAGAAGAAAGAATAAGGAGAATGTGAGGAGAGAGAGGAGGCAAAGGAGCAAGCACAATGAACGTTGCTGTGTACGCAGGATTTGTCACTTAAAAAAATGGGTGCACAGTGATCATTAAAAATAAAATAAAAAATTGTTGTTATACACATAGTATCCTATAACTTGGTCCAATACACATAGAATTTGTACATACAATTTTCAATCTCATTCTTCATTTGTTAATCTCAATCTTAGTTAAATTTTATTTGTGCGAATTGGATCCAAATCAATTTGATTGGCAAGCTTATATAATTTATTTGCAAAATTATCATATGCCTCATTTGATCTAAAATTCACAAAATTGTCCTCCTTTTTCTCCCCCTCCTTTTTTAACACTACCACTACCAAATTATTTTATGTCAAACACTCAAACATCTTGCGCCGTAAATTCTCAAAGTTCTTAAACATTTCCTTCAATCCCATCAAACAATCCTACCACGTTTTCAAATGATAAAGTTGGTTCGCAATTAATTTCCACAATTTTCTACCCAAATTGGGCTAGAAGAGATCGTCGTTGAGGAAATATAAGGGTCTTCTACAAAAAGGAAGCATCGAGTTGCCTTTGCAATTGAAGAAGATACACGCCTCATTAGTTCATGGCTTAACATCTCATCCAATCCAATGGTTGGTGTTGGTAAAGCAAAATAACGTTTTGGTTTAGAGTCATAGAAAATTACAACAAATTTCGATGTGAACTCCGCCAAAGAGCAGTGAATCAATTGAAATCATGATGGCAAAAAATTAATCTGGGCATGCAAAAGTTCAAAAGTCGTTATAAGCAAGAGGTATCATTGAAGAAAAGTGGTTGAATAGATAACGATGTCATGCTTCATGCATATGTCATTTGGAAGAAAGACGAAGAAAGCAATTTTGGTATGAAACATGTTTGGCGACTTTTGAAAGATCAACCGAAATGGTTATAGCAATTTATTGAAAATTGCTTTAAAAGGACAAAGATTTTTGCATCTGAGGCATATTTATCCTCGTATAATCCAGAAACACTGGTCGAAGATTCTGAAGCTGACACATTATCTCCAATTGTCTGTTCAATGGGGCAAAAGGTAGCCAAAAGGAAGAGCAAAGGGAAAGGAGTAGGAACATCTATCAATCCTCTGGAGTTGACTGGTGTGGAGGAAGCAATTAGAGAAAGAAATGTTCTCAACACCATACTAGCAGTCTTAAGGAAAAAAGAATTGGAAAATGAGTACTACGACATTCTAATGAAGGACACATCTACAATGTCTGAAACTCAACTCGAAGACCATTAAGCCTTTTGTAAAATAATTAGGTGTAAACTAGGTATGTAGTATTAACTTGTTAGGTAGTTTTAATTTGTTGTATCCGTCTTTTAATTTGTATTTTTAGGAATCGTGTTTGACTTGTCTTTTTTTTATTTAATTTGTAACTGTATTTTAATTTGTTCATATTTTTTATTTGTGAAACTTAATCGTTACAAAACTAGTCATTATTAAACTAGTCATTGCATAAGTAGTCGTTATAAAAGTAGCCATTATGAAAGTAGTTGTTGCAAAACTAGCCATTGTATAATTTGCTATTTAATTGTTCAATTCTTAATCATTTTTGTATTTCTCCTTCGAACAATATTTTTATTTCACTCCTTTATGCAATCAATCATTCATACAATGGATCGAAATAATGACTTCGATAGAGTTTGGAAACAAATTGTTTATGAAACATCTGACAACAATAGTGATGAACAAATCATGAGCTACTTACGTGCGATGCAACAACAAGGAAACAACAACGGTCAACACAGAAGGCCTAGAAGAGTCATTAGTCGCAATCATGAAGACGAACATTTACGATATATGAATGACTACTTCTCAGAAAATTCAGTATACACATAGGCTCAATTCCGACGTAAGTTCTAAATGCGAAAACAATTGTTCATTCGAATTGTCAACACTATTAGTAATCAAAATGATTATTTCCAAATGAGACTTGATGTTGTTGGTATAATGGGTCTCTCACCATTGCAGAAGTGCACTACAGCTATTCGTATACTGGCATACAGATCAACTGCTGATTGTGTGGATGATTACATTAGAATTGGTGAATGCATTGCAACTCAATGCTTACAAAAATTTGTAAGGGGTGTCAATGAGATATTTGGACAAGATTACTTGAGAAGACCAACAACAATGGCATCAATCGTCTACTACAAATTGGAAATGTACAAGGGTTTCTAGGTATGTTAGGTTTTATTGATTGCATGCATTGGGAGTAGAAAAATTGTCTAGTTGCATGGCATGACCAATATCGTAGAGGTGATCATCGCAAACCCAAAATAATACTTATAGTAATCGCTTCACAATACTTGTGGATTTGACATGCATATTTTGGAGTTGCAGGTTTAAACAATGACATCAATGTGTTAAACCATCGCATGTGTTTGATGATGTTTTGCAAGGTCAAACTCTTCTATTACAATTTACAATTAATGGAATTCCATATAACATGGGGTACTATCTTGCAGATGGTATTTATCCTGATTGAGTCAGATTTGTGAAGACCATACCAATGCTACAAGGTCCCAGAAGAAAATTATTTGCAAAACGTCAATAAGCAGTGAGAAAGGATGTGAAACGACCATTTATTTTGCTCAAACTCGATTTACAATTATATGTGGTCCATCGCATGCCTGGAACATGTATACAATGAAGGATATAATGTTGACATGCATTATATTGCATAACATAATTATCGAAGACAAACGAGATACATTCAATGATAAGATCGATGTTGATTATGATCACATGGATAATGACATCTCAAATGTTGAAGTTTCGTAGTTCTCCTCGTGACTTTGCTACATACTTGTAAACAAGACATGTTATGCATACAAGAAGAATTCATCAACAACTTCAAACAGACTTGGTGAAGCATATTTGGGAACGTTACAGTCACAACAATAATGAAATTTATTTTTTCTTTGGCATTAATGTGTTGCATTTTTTATTATCAAATTTATGTATTTTTCATTTGTTTAACATTTAGTCATAAATAAAAATTAAATTTATGCTCATTTTCCTATTTCTTAATATTTATAAATTTTTTCTTTCCATGTTTAAATAAATTTAATTACTTAATTAATTATATTTAATTTAATAAATATTTAAATAAAATATTTAAAGTGGAATCCATATAGGATCTATTATAAATTATCTAAGATCCTAAAATGAAATCTATCACTAATGAAAAAAATGAGATATATCGAGATATCTTTAATCACATGTTGGGTGGTGAGTCCCCTAAAAAGTGTTCTAAAATTCAAATTTAAGATCTACAATTAAAAATATTCTAAGATTCTAAAATAACTCCAAAAGAAAAAAATGAGAAAGATCTTAAAAAATTTTAAATCCTATGTAACACTATAAAATTTAACATTAAAAGTAATCTTAAGATCAAATTTCTCCAACTTCGATAGCCATCTCAAAATCAACCACACCATTCATGATTTTGGAAACACGTCTTTTTGGTACATTTGGAAATAAAAAGCAAGCAGACATAAAGGTGAAAGAAAATGACGTTGCATAAATTAAGAAAGTGATGTTGCACCCACTTTGACAAAAAATGGACTAATTCTGAACCAAAGTCTTCGATACTGAGACTGAGACTGCGACAGCATTAGCATCTGGAGACACCAATCCGGACGCATTCAATTTAACATTGCGTGCATTTGGTAGAAAGAAATGAACAGGAATAAAAAAATTAAAAAGAGTTAAAAGTGAGGTTGTTAATTTTGTATAGATAAAAAAGAGTATATATATATATATATAATATTTGAATTAAAGTAATTGTTAGATAATAATAGAAAAAAAAGTTTAAAATTAAATACCTATGCAATCTCAATTTTATCCCCATCCAAAAAATTAAATTGCTCGATACAACAGCTGTTAAAAAAAAATTGATAATTATATAATCGATTATGGCAAAGGCATAAGCAATCAGATGCCTTTGGTAAGTTTTCTTTATTAAAAAATATTAAATAATAATTTTGATCTTTTATCTTATTTATTTTGCTAAAAACAGTCATTCATCTTTTAAAAGTTCACTTTCATCTTTTATTTTATTTAAAAGGAGAAAAATAATTTTTCTTTTAAAAATTCAATTTATACCTTATCTTATTTAAAAGATTCAAAATAATCTTTTAATTATTTAAAATATTTTATTTCTTCTTTTGAATAACACTCAGATAAATTATCATTCTAAATATATTTAAATAGTTATATTTTAAATAATATGAAATACCAAAGTGAATCATTTAAAAGATAAATAATCATTTTAAAAATTTTAAATAAAATAAAGGATCAAAATAAAATTTTAAAAATAATAAGGACCAAACTTAATAAAAAAAAGATAAATAGTCAAAATAATCACTTAACCTATTAAAAACATTATAGGCATATAATTGTTAGGAAATTAAATTTTCTAACGTTATTATGTGCTACATATTGTATTAATAATTGTATAATTCTATTTAATATATATTGGATAAATTAAATTGATTAATTAAACATGTCCAAATAGATTCCTAAGTAAATATGAGATAAATGGGTGGATAATAGTGTTGAACCAATTAGATATAATGAGAGTTTACTGATTCAACAATAAAGAAAAATACTATATATAGGATTATGATCCACAGTAAGTCAAATTAAGTTTCAGTTTTCTTTATTTTCCATCTAGGGAGGATACTCTCTAAGAAGTGATTTGACTGAAAAAGACTAAAGTTTATAAGAAAAAGTTAAAGGCTAGAAGAATAAAGATAAATCATTGCTGCAATGGAAACTAATACAATTTATTTGTTTAAAATTTTTTGATTGTCCAATATGATTATTCTAGAGTTTTATTAGGTGATGGTTTTCACCATAAGGATTTAGGAATAAATTTTCTTTCAATTGGTATCAGAGCCTTATCATATTGAATTATCATGAAAGTATTGGATTTAATTTTCTTGATAAGACTTGTATCATTTCTTGCCTATATCGATTTCAATATGGTTTCACGAAATCCTTATTTTTTTGCATATGTATCATGAATGGTGATTTACAATGAAAATAGGTGTTGGAAAATGTTCGTCTTTTATGTATATTAACCGTGATTTGAGGTTGACGTGATCCTGTGAATTATTTTTATAAACAATTAAAAAAAAGCTTTAATTTGAAAAAGGTGTTGTGAGTTTTGCGTCAAAACAATTTGTTGGAACCTTTTTTTTTCTTTTCTTTGATTACACATTGATGCAATTTTATTGTCTAATTTTGACGCTTTATTGTGCATCAATTTTTTTAGTGATATATGGATCAAATCTACAATTAGTTTGATGCGAAAGAAAAAAAATCTGATTGTGAATGAAATTTTGTTTGTAACCGTCCTTTTTGTAGTGATATTGTATGTAATATTGTACAAAATATTTTCTAGTGATATTGTATGTAACGAAATATTATATATGTGATACCGTTTTCTTTTTCTTTTACAGTTTGAAATTTTTATAGTTTAAAACCGTTTTCTTTTTCTTTTACAGTTTAAAATTTTTATAGTTTAAAACTATATATATTTGTTAATGATTAAACGTATATGAACTTGAGTTTTCCTAGAAAACAATTTGTTGGTAATTTTTTTAAAATTTAAAGATATTATTGTCACCAATTTAATAATAATTTGTTATCAGGAATGACATTCAATCCATTACGATAAAGTTTGGGTAATTTTATTGTACTCTCATTTAGAAAATTAAGAGCAATAAAATTAAGGAATTTAACACTACTACAAATCAGACCTACGATGACGGTTATTTAGGCCATACGATGACGGTTGTTCAAATGTCATTGATATGGGTGTCATTGAAAGTTGGGTACCTTCGATGACGGTTCCAAAAAACCGTCATTGTATTTTATTTTTTTCTTTTTTGTTTTTTAAATTCAAAACAAACGAAGACGGTTATTAATAAAAACCGTCATTGTATGGCTACAAACGAAGACGGTTTTTCCTGTTAACCGTCATTGTTTGTATTTTATTTTCATTTTTCTTTTTTTTTTAAAATGAAAAACAAACAATGACGGTTATTAATAAACAACCGTCATTGTATACACGTATACGAAGACGGGTTTTCTTATTAACCGTCATTGTTTGTATTTATTTATTATATTTTTTTAAAATTTTAAAACAAACGAAGACGGTTATTAACGTAAATCGTCATTGTATGGCTACAAACGAAGACGGATTTTCCTTATTAACCGTCATTGTTTGTATTTTATTTTCATTTTTCTTTTTTTAAAAAAAATTAAAAACAAACAATGACGGTTATTAAGGACAACCGTCATTGTATGCACGTATACGAAGACGGGTTTTCTTATTAACCGTCATTGTTTGTATTTTATTTTCTTTTTTCTTTTTTTTAAAAAATTAAAAACAAACAATGACGGTTATTAAGAAAACCCGTCATTGTATGCACGTATACGAAGACGGTTTTCCTTAATAACCGTCATTGTTTGTATATTTTTAATTTTTTTTTATTTTGAACACCTACAAAGACGGTTATTTACGAAAAACCGTCATCGTATCCGACATATACAAAGACGATTTCCGTCTTTGTTTGTTTAAATTATTTGACACCTATGAATGCATAACATACAACCATTAAAACCACATCAAATATTAAAACCATTTAACACTTTTTGTTAGAATAACAGGTTCACATAACCTAATAGAAACATTTCAAATTGCAGTTTATTGTACCAACACTATTAGCAAAAAATAAAATAAAAAACACTGCTATATATTCTGAAAGTTAACAATCCTGAGATGAAAAAAGGAAACCAAAAATCAATTATCAGTTCAAACTAGCGATGAACGCTATAGTCAAAAATATGATTGATCCAAACTAATTCTTATTTAAGCAACAACAGTTATGCATTGGATTGACTGCTTGCACTAGTCTTTTGTTGTTGCCTCAGCTCCATAAACCTATGAAGAGAGCAAATACTAAATCAGAGATAGGAGTTGACAGCCTGGAACACATTAATGAGACGGAGTTGGCATTGAAGACCCTAATAATTGAATATATATGTTTCACTAAATCACATCGGGAGATAACGAAAGTTACAATAAATACTCCATATATGCTTACACAAGACAAGAAAGCCAAACTTCAATTTTACCTTTATTTTATTTGAACAAGGTCCACACTTGAATCAGAGATAGGACGTCCTAAAAATGAGTGTCTGGACAAACTCTCCTTATTTGGAGGGGGTACACTAAGACATCTGCACAGTCCAAACAATAATTAATTACGATATTTCTTCCTTCGGTATAGGAAATCCACTTTGACAAAATGCACAAAAAAATTAAAGACAATTGCAGACAAAAAGGGAAGCAAAAATATAAGGCAAGCGCAATCTCGATTTGCATTTTTCCTCGTCATATACCACGTGCATGTACGAAATAGGCAAGCACAAAAAAAATAAGAGAGATTTTCTCTTACTACTAGGCCTGCTTACAGTTTCTGAACCTGCTTGTCAATAGGCCTGGAATCTAAAGATAACATATTATGTGAGGGGGAAAAAAGAGTTGACACCAGTAAACACTCAGAACCAGAATTCAACCACATGTGCAATTTACACAATTTCTGTTTGTGTGCCATTTTGACGAACTGAAACATATATATTCAAACAAATGGAATTTTCCATGCAATTCATGTTGCACCTAGTTTAGGGATACCACACCACAGATGCAAATAGGTTGACAATTTTCAGTTTCCATAAATTTTGGCCAAAACATTAACTTCAAGTCCTCACCTGTTTACTAACAGCCAGCCATTCCAAACATTAATTCACTGAACTCTGCAAAGCCTCTTTATTAAAAAATATTGATTTTTTCTGCATAAAAGGAGGATAATAGCCATCCTGAAAAAAACAACGATTACCATTGTAAGACAACGAATAGATGCTAGAGACTAGACCTATGCCAACCATTGTTTTGTAAAGTAAAAAAAATTTAATTATATTGGCACCTCTAGGAAATTTAAATTAAAATAGAAAACATAAAGAATGTATGGAAACCAAACAGTATTTAAGTCATCATCTGATCTCTATTTGGGATACCCATGTAATTGAGTTATATATTGTTGCTGGATTGCCTGCTTGCACTAGTCTTTTATTGTTGCATGAAGAATAAATCACCAAATTCATCAAACTGCACGTTGATTCATCAGCTTTGGAGGGCTTCTTCCCATCACAACTACCAGATAACTTGGTAGGTAGAAGCACAAACAGTAAGTTTTGCAGGATCATTCTGGTTAAGCTCGAAGTCCAATCATAGTTTCCTGTCTGGAAATAGCACGAGTTATCCCTTAAACATAAGGTTTGTTACATGGCTAAATATTACCATTACTAATTACAAAAGCAATACTGTGATTATAAAGTTAAAAACAAAGACTTACTAGAGGGAAACTATCAATAACACTGCGGTAAACATAAAACATTTCATCATGGCAAACCCAAGGTCAACACCTTACTAGAGGGAAACTCGATGTGTTAGGGAGAAACCTTGTGTTTGTACTCAAATGTGGCCTAAAAAAATAGATTATTTCCATCTTTATTCAGAAATCAGTATGTTTATACTGCATGTCCAACAATTATCCCTAGGAGGGAAAAAGGTTATTTTCCATATGGCCAACCATTTGCCTCACTTCATTGTTGTCTTAAAAGGTAGCAGGAGCAGTTTGCAATAAAAATCTTCTTGGTAAGCCCCAATATATCTAAACCTCAACCCACACAGAAAATTAAATATATATAAAGACCAAGCCCCAATATAACATAACCCAAGCCATGAAAAGTTAATTGTGTCTTACCAAAAAATAAAAGGAAGAAATGAGTAAATAAATGATGACTATGCTAGACATAAGATTAATGGTGAATATTTGTTTAGTTTAAAAGTTTGATAGTAATTAATAAGAGAATAATAACATAGTTGAAATCGAACCCGTTCAATGCATGGTTTTTTTAATATAAAAAAAGTGAGAGAAAATATAACAAAATAGTCATTAACAATAGCAAACAGGTCTATAGACTATCTACTTGCAATAGCAAAAGTCCCAACTTATCCATGCATTGATGTAGCAGCAATATATAATTTTTTTAATCATGACATTTGTCACTTATAAACATTTAAAGTTACCAATCCATATTAGAAGACCAGTTTCTAACCTTGAGATTAAATATTCATTGTCGTAGCTGAAAGTGACTTCTTTATCAAGTGACATGCCTTCATAAAGATTAGCTTCAGTTTTTCCCATGCCTTCATATTAGAAAAATGGAACAGTATTAAAACCTTCTCCAAGCTTTGTTAGCACAATAACACCTCCCTTGATGCATAATGAGACTATACACAGTGATGAATATATTGTCTCCGGTTGTAAAAAAAGGAGGGATATTTTTATCAATTTTAATTAGTAGCAACCTTTAATCTTCCCAAATTTATACAAAATAGAGCCTTTAAAACAATAAGTCAACATGTGTACATTGCAATAAACACAAGGATCCTAGATCCTCTTTGAAATTCCATACATAATGCAATAGGAAAAATTATTCAAACAAATCAACACGAGTGCAGTAGAGGTCAAATGGGCAAATTCACATAAAATTTGTAATTTTTTTTCATAAGAAAATAAAACAAACAGTGTACACAAACAAATCAAGCTCCAAATCCTCCCTCAAATCTGTGCACCATGTTGCATAAGCTCCACATACAGAAAACAATTACACTAAAGAAGGACACAACACATACAATTACATTTGCTATATTCAAGTCCCATAACCAAACTAAAAGAAACACAGCAGAGAAAAATAGCAACTAATGCAATTATCTTAAGTCTTTAAGAACTAAGCTTTAAGGATCTTAAAGTCTTATTAATTTTCTGCTGAACCTACAAAATTTACTCAACCACAAACTCTTGAGAGAATGAAGAATATCCCCCCTACTGCTGCACCTATAATCACTCACAGTCTGGGTGTTCTTGTTCCTATCTGCACTAACCATGTCCTTACTCCTTATAATTAAGCACCTCAAAGTTTTTCTTTGTCTCTCATGTTGCCATTCCTAGTTCCATCCTTCCACAAAGCCAAGAAAATGAGGGAAGAGACCCCCTCCCAAAAAAAATAGGCGTCCTCCCCAATAAAAAACTGCAGCACCTTCCCCGCCAGAGATGAAGCCAAGCCAATAAACTTAAACCCTTTGTTGTTACTGATAAAAAAAAGTTCGGAAAACATGGCTATAGATGTTGATCTCCTACAATTAATTTTCAAACTGCTCAAATGTCAACACTTCAAAATATTTGATCCTCTTTATAAATTAAAATAAATAAAAGGGGAGACCATGCCAGAAACATACTGAAAAGCTAAAATAACCATTAGCAACTTGGCTAAATAACATTTCATGAGAAACAGAGGATCTTTCATTACTTTCACCAGGCTCTTTTCTTATATTTCACCATGATTTATCAATAAAATAATAAAAGTACACCAAGTCTCACATCTTACTATCTTGAAATTAGTAAGAACTAGAAATAATTCTAAATTACATGTAATTGACTAAACACATTCCTACAGTCAGTGACTCACCAACATAAAAATTGATGCATATCACTCAAAACAACTTTTGGCAGCATACCAATCACAAGACTAAAGCATCATGCATCCCTTACATGACTACCTTATACTATACATATAAAGTGAAACAATACTTCACTTGTATTCTTCTCATCAACCCCTCGTAGGTTAGAGAGAGGGAAGATAAAAAAAGAACAAAAATCAGCTATCTTCAGCCCAACATAAGCTACATAAATCTATCCAACAATACACACTTTCAAGTGCTACACAGTACATGTTACATACACTAGTTACAAGCTCTAATTGCATGCATGTAAACAGAAATTTAGTGCAAAAAAAACAAGTGCCTTGCACAGCATTACCAGGTTGACAGTGCAATTTTATAAGTGGTACAAATATTGGTACACAGTGCGGCAATTTGCAAAGTATGCAGCACATTTGGGGTATACTTAGCTAGTACTATATTGGGGTTCATACATCGTTTTTGTACTTGCCTCAATCCAATTTCAGAGGCCTATGAACAAAGATAAAGAATCACAATCCAGGGACTTCTTTCTCTCGGATTCTCACACCCATCACAACCGGAAAATGAAATCTACAGCGCTATGAAGACACGTAGAAAATTGAAAATCTATAACAATTACAAGCACCAGAGGCATCATCACAATCTAAAATCATCATTATCATCATTTGCTGAGAACAAATGGGTGTTCCAACTTGCCATCAGTTCCACTCTCTCTTTTTGTCCTTTTTAGGGTCGCACTAACCTCACCCAAAGGCACAGACATACTAACCCACAAGCTCGCATTTTTTTCAAAAGAACAAAACTTACATTCAGTTTTATAGGTGTGGTATTGTATTGTTCTCCATTTCTTTCATTAAAGTTTTATCTTGGTAATTTGAAAAAAAAAAGGTGTGCATTAAAAGATTATGCATATTAACAAAGTGAAACTCTAATTCTAATTGTACAACAGCACCAATAGAACTGCATGAAAGTTTTATCCTTTTCAAAACCCAAACCCCTTAAATCATTTAATCAAACGTTTCACTCCTCCAAAACCCACCTTCCCATTATTCTTCCATTAACAAAACTAAAGAAAAAAACAATACCTAAAAACAGATCAAGCCGTGAACAAGAAAAAGCGAAATGACCCAGAACACAAAGTAATACCTACAATGAAATGGTTTGCCATTAATGAAGAAAGAGCCTACCTCAGCTTCCGATTTGAGGATGGTCGCACACCACTTTGAAGCGAGACGCGGGAGACACAGCTGATGCAGGCAATGAGGGTGAATGGGTAGGTTGCCGGCGACACGGTTACTTCAACTTTGAAGTCGGAGGCCACGACGCGGTTGCCGGAGACAGATAGGGTGAGTGGGAGAGCTGAGGGAGACGAGCTTAAGCCTTAAGGGTTCAAAGTATTTTTACCTAGGGCACCAATTCAAAATGATTCGTACAGCATACTGAGGAAATTAAAAGCGTTTGTATTTTTACCATTTTCGATGACGCAAAACAAAGACGGTTAAAGAAAAACCGTCATCGTGTTCAAGCACCGTCTTTCAAATGTTCACTTTAATTACAAGTTTGCCACCGCTTGGTCTTCAATGACGGTTTTATAATAACCGCCTTCGATTGTCCGTCTTTAAATGCCCCTTTTCTAGTAGTGTAAATATTTAATTAAATAAAATAAACCTTTGATTTATGTTGTTTTCACTAATTATTATTACTTTTAATTGTCTTGTATTTCATAATAAATTGGTTGAAACAATATTATTTCCAAAGTAACCTATGTTGTGGATAATACTTTATTGTGATGTATAAAAATGAATATATTTGTTATTTATGCGAGTAATCATCGGCCCAAAGGAAGATTATTATTTGGTCAAATAATATATATGCATGTGGTGATAAATATGTGACGATTATAAAGATTTTCATGTAAGCAATAGTCTGCCCAAAGGAATATTACAACTTGACAAGATTTATTGTCAATGTTTGATTACTGCGTTGAGAGTACCACTTACAAATTGATATTTTTTGTCCAAAGATCAAATGTTAATGTTGTGCTAGATGTGGTGTAAATGGTTCCACATTAGTTTGGATTGTTTGTTAATGTCATGTATATGCATTTTATTTTAATTATGCATTTAGTATGACATGAATATAAGTATGTTATCTTATTTGTTCTTTATACAATTTATGTTACTACTTGTTAATTATGTTGTTCAAGTGAACATGATTCCTATGTTGAACGAGATGAACTTTAAATTATGAAAAGAGAATGTGAAAATTGTTCTTGGTTGCATGGATCTAGACCTTGCACTAAGGATGGAGAAACCCGCTTCCACTCTGGAAAATCCAAATTTAGATGACAGAGAGAAGTGAGAGTGCTCTAACAGCATGAGTATGATGATCATGAAATACTCCATTCCGGAGGTGTTTCGAAGCTCTATTACTGATAACACTGATGCTAGAATTTCCTCAAAGAGATTGAACAATATTTTGCTAAATATGAAAAGGCAAAAGCGAGTAACACATTAGCAAAACTCATAACCATAAAGTATAAAGAACATAGGAACACAAGGGAATACATTATTATTATTGAGATGTCTAATCTTGCTGAAAAACTCAAGGCACTAAAGTTAGAGTTATCTGATAATTTGCTTGTGCACTTGATTCTCATTTCTCTTTCTGAACAATACAGTCAATTTGTAGTGAGTTACAATACACAAAAGAATAAATGGACTCTTAATGAACTTATTACTCACTGTGTGCAAGAAGAAGAAAGAATTTAGTGAGAAAAGACTGATAGTGCTCACTTATCATCAACCTCTCATAATAAGAAAAAGAAGAGAGTTAAGGATATTGCAAATGAATCACCCATGCTGAAGAAGCAAAAGAAGTATGATAAGGATTTTACCTATTATTTTTGCAAGAGTGGACACATGAAGAAACAGTGTTCCAAGTATGCTGCATGTGTGAAAAGAAGCATAAGACTCTCGCTTTTTTATTCTAAAATTAATTTAGCTTGGTCCACGGGTTCTTAAAATAAATCAATTTGGTCTCCAAATTTTTAAAACAATTTGATCCTCATGTTTTTAAAAAGTGATTAATTTAGTCCCCAAAATTTTAAGAACTCCAGGACCACATTGAACAATTTAAAATAATTTGAGGACAAAATTAATTCACTTTTTAAAAATTTAAGGATCAAATTAAACCTTTTAAAAATTTAGGAACCAAATTGATTTATTTTTAAGAACTTAAGATCCACATTGAATCTTATAAAATTTGGCGACAAAATTGATAATTAAGCCGTTGTTTAAATAATAGAGATTGGATTTGAGATTTTTTTTCACCCCACTAATACCAAATTTTTTTTTACCCAAATGATACATTTCAAGAAATATTTACCCTAATGATACAAAATATTATTCACATTAAGAAATCGATTATCCAAAAACCAATAGTTTTTTTTTGCCTAGTTTAAAAATCAGTTCTTGGGAACCCATTTCTAAACTAGTTGTTTTTTAATTTTTAAAAAAAACTAAGTTCATGATGATAACTAAGTTTTTTTTTTTTATTTCTTTTAGTTTTTTTTGTTTTTTAAAATTGTTTTTCAATTTTTTTTCTTACATTTTTTAAAAAAATTAACTACTTTTTTTAAAAAAATATTTTACTAATTTATATAAATATAATTTATAAAAAAATATAATTTATCTAGAACAATTTTAAGAAAAATACATATATTTAAATACTCAATATAAATATAATTTAGTTAAATATTTACAAAAATATATATTTTATCTAGAACAACATTTAAGAAAAATGGATATATTTAAATACTAAATATAAATATAATATAGTTAAATATTTATGAAAAATTTATATATTTAACTGATCTAATTATTTTACCAAAACAAATTAAATAAATAAAACTTGTTCAATTTTAATATAGAATGAATATAATAATGATTTTAACATTTTTAATTCATAAATCTTGCACTTTTTTTCCCTAAAGAAACTCGGTAAATGATGTCGTTTAAACTTTTGTTTTTATTTCTATTGCTCTTTTGTGCCTAAATATATCTATGATATTAAAATTAAGTGAACCTACAAGTAATAAAAAGATCAAAATAAAACAAACAAAAGGAGAAATAATTAAATTTCATATATAATGAATAATCACACTTTTTCTACGCATGAATAATTACAATGTAGTAAAATAATAAAAGTGATTTAGCGAAAATAATTAGAGTTATTTAGTGAAAAAAAAAATGATTTTATCCAAGGTAAAAAAATAACAATATAGCATTAAGAAAAAAGCGCAAAAATTATACAAAATTCCATTTAACAACTTATGAGAGTATTTTTTCTTTCTATATAAGCATATAAATAATTACAAAGGAAAACAAATAAAAAACAAAAAAATATAAGAAACAACAAAAAAAAAACAACTTAGTTCTCATTATGAACTTAGTTTTTTTTATAAAAAAAACAAAACCTAGTTTAGAATAAACTATAAGGCAAAAAAAAAAAACTTTCACGTTAAGAAATCTGTTCCCTCGAACAATGTTTTGTATAAGTGAGATAAATATTTTTTGGGTTATACTATTTGGATTAATATTTATTTTTTTATTATTTTGGTGAAAAATTCTTGGATTTGAAGACCAACAAGGAAGAGAAAAGAGGCCCATGAATGAAGCCCAAGAAGAGGAAAAATTAAGTTTTCAAGAGGAGTGCTAGCAGGAGGCCAAACACCCCGTGCCTTGCTTTTAGGTAGCTAGGGTGATCATCAGGCGGGTACGGGCGGATTCGGGCCCAAAAATCCCAACTTGCAGCAATCCAAAGAGAAACATTAGACGTGTCTCCACCCAAACAAGCTTCGATTTATGTTGGCTTTGGGTTCACGGATTTCAGATTGGTGCGGGCGGGTTCCGTCGATCATGGACTTTAAGTGGCCTTATTTAATTTTGGGGTCCAAATCAATTTTTGTTACCAGATTTTAGTTTGTTGTTTACGTTTTTTCCACTTATTAAATTCTCATTACCGCAACCACATGTTGGCCATTGTAGATATATTATTGTCAATCAGATGCCAAATGTTAATCTTTAATCTTAAATTCTTAACAAATCATGCTCCTTTTATCAGTCCATTAGTTGCATCAATCTACATGTTTAATGAGGTGAAGCCATTAACGATAAAAATACCTCTTTCACAGTGATATATAAACTTGAATCATCTTAGAAGATTTGTAAAAGAAATATAGAGTGTAGCAGAGAAGATGAAGAACCAAAAGGACATGTTGAAACCATCACCTTTGATGAGACCAAATGTGTCAATGGTAAGACCATGAAGCAGAGGGCAAATGAAAAGTGGTGGATGGTCTCAATCGAATCGAACAATTGGGTTCTAGATTAAAGAACCAAATTGAACGAGAGGGTTAATATTAAAGAACCAGAGTGAGAGATGGAAGAAAAAAAGTGACTAAAGGGAATGAAACATGAAGAATGAGAAAGAAATAGAATGCAATGAGTGGTCGGAGTAGGGATGAGCAAAGAACAACAGTCACTACGTAACTGCTGCACTAGGGTTCGTGGATAAGTGAATGGCTTAACTCACAGTTCATAACTTTCCTTTTATATGTAAGTCTCGTGCGGTCGGGTTCGGATATCGATGGGCAAAAAAAAAAAAAACTGAACCCAACCAATCATAACTGTTTGAAGTTTTTTTTTACCCGTAATTACCTGATGACCCCTAATTACCGTTCTAGAGTTCGTTTTTTTGCCTTGGGCATCTTTGGATTCAGGTGGGTTTAGATATTTTGTTCAACCCTACATTTGGGCGCCCAATATCCACAGAGAGTGAGTGACTTTTAAGTTCTGCATATGCCACATAAAGAGAGAACCTGACACTCAATTCTTGATTTTAATTTTTATTCAAGTGAGGGTGGGAGTGTTGGATGGTCAAAGATGTAATCTTTAGTGTATCCATCTTCAGTGTTAATATAGATAGGAAGAGGAGAGAGAGACAATTAAAATATATAACATGAGATGTGATAACAAAAGGAGAGAAATAAAAATAAAAAGAAAAAATAAAGAAAGAATTATAAGAAATAAATATGTACAAATTATTATAGATAAAAATAAGATAATATATTTAGTTTATGCCTGTAAAAGTTTTGTAATTGCTTATTATTTATTATTTATCACTTATTTATTTAAAAAAATTCAATTTTGCTGAAAACAAGGTATTCTCATAATCAAATCTCTTTTAATATGTTTAAGAAAATTAGTTATCGTTAGACCTTATAGGTAAAAAAAAAAAACTTACAGTTTCAATTGTCCTATTTTATGTTTTAAGTGTAAACATAGATATTCCATAAATTTATTGTCTATTTAAGGATAGAGATTTTAAGAGAATTAAAAGTAGATATTTCGTTGTATATGGAATGCAATTACAATACAAATTAATTGTTGTAATATGTGGCATAGAAAAGTTATCTTTTTTTTTTAGGATACAGAAATAAATTATTATTATTTTTACAAAAGAAATGAAGTTAAATCATGCAAAAATTTGTTCTAATTTAGGCATGGCAGTTGGACCCGTCTGAATCCATCCCGATTTTAACGAAGAAAAATCAAGTTTATTGGATTCAAGTTAAGATTTTTCTCGAAAGTCAAAAGTAGAGGCAGAGGTGGGTGTGAGATTACTGATACCCATCCAGCCCCCACACCCGCCCCCGCCCCGCTCCTGTCCAATAATAAATAGTATTAAAAAAATAATAAAATAAAATAAATAAATATTATTTTATAATTTTTTTAATTGAATTGATTAATTTTTTTTGTAATTTTTAAATTATGATATTATATTTTAAATATGAGTTTGTTATTATTTTTTTGTTACGTAATTAGTATTTTTGTTTAATTTTTTAATAAAAAATATATTAATTTTTAATTTTAATCAAATAATAGGGACGAGACACGATGAAAAAAATTTGACCTCAACAAAGATAGAGATGAGAATAAATTTTAAAACCTAATAGAAATCGGAGGTGGAATCAAGAAACGAGTTTTGAATCAAAAACGAGGACCGGGAATGTACTCCACCCCTCCCAGTTGTCATGCGTGTTCTACTTCATTTACATTTCACTTTAATAGGTCGGAACAATTTTATTTCACTTTTTTGCACGGTGTGCTTGGCTCATACCACAGTGCAACGCATGGGCGACATTTATGAGCCTCGTTAGTAAGCTATTGTAATGGATCATTCCCTTCAAAACGGTAATTTAATATCGTTCGGACCCAGCGGCGGATGCAGGTGTAGGGGTGTGAGAGCCATTGCCTCCACAAGGATTTTATTTATTTATTTGTATATGTCTAATAAAAAACTGCTCCATTAAAAAATAGGTATTACCTCATCCGATAATTTTTTTAAATGACTGTTAAAGATAAAAAATAATAAATTGATATTAAATCTATTATTTTATCCTTTTAATTTTTAATAAATAAATTAAGGAAAATTTATCAATCAAGTTAGATTTTTTTACTTAAATATGTTTTAGTCCATGATAAATTAAATTTTTTATTTTGGATTATAAAATATATATTATTTTTTCCTTGTTATTTTATTTTAGTCTTTTTAATATATTTATTGTTTTTATCTCTATACTTGTGCAGACCAATGATCCAATAATTATTCTTTTCAATAAATTTTGTGAATAAAAGGAAAATATTAAATCAAATGATTTAAGAAAAATCTAAATATTATTTAAAGAAATTTTAGAACAACTTTTAAAACATAGACGTTAAAAACCTTCAAAAGTTTTGTTATTATAAATTTTATGCATGTACATTTAATTTTTGAATAAATAATTAAAATAATTTAAAAGTTATTCTTATAAAGAGAAAAGTGTAAACAGAAATAAATTTAGCTCAAATGATTCAGAGGGACCAAATTTGAATAACGGTCATATATTAAATAATATTCATAATCAAAATTCTATTTATATGGTTAAATATTTTATTTTTTCACTAAGTCTTTATTTCTTTCCATCTTGATTTTCTTTTTACCTTTTTTTGTTAACATTATTTGGTGTATAGTTCGTCAGTTTCTTATAAAAAAAGTTAAAGGAGTAAATAAAGAACTTAGTCCCTAAAATTTTCATTCACTGGAATATAGTTTGTAAATTTTTTGAGTTTGAATTAATTCTTAAAATTATGAAAGTTCGTTTCTATTTTATGTATTTTGTATGAACTAAAGCTAGTGGGATCATACATAAATAACAAACTTGATATTCGATTTAATTATAAATTATAAAAATTAACGTGTACTGGTAATTAGATTTATGGGCTGAGGAGTAGAAGCTATGATTTGATTCAAGAAGACTATGTGCAAAGGGATAAAATATTTCGCTTCTTTGATATATTCATTCCTTATTGATATAAAAACACAAAGACACAATAGCAAAACGATAAAATAAACCTGCAAATCAGACTATATATATATATGATCAAAATGTGTCAAATTTGCAAAACTTCAAAGTTTTAGTGACAAATTCAAAACTTCTGGACGCGAATCTTTGTTTGATTCACTTGGACTTCCCTGAAGTTGATTACCAAAACCAGCACCAATTCTAGAAGAAGAACCAACAATGGATCTTGTAGATTCACTCGGAGTAATCAATGGAGATGTTGAGAAGGAAAACCCTTGGTTAATGCAATAGCCAGGTTCTGTCATGGCACTACTACAATAATAGCATACCACGACAGGCCATCAAAGTTGGTTCCATAAAAGCTGTCGTTGAAGATAATACGGTGGCAATATTGTAATTAAAACGAAAAATCCAACATCGGTTTTAACAAAACCGTCATAGTTAACTATGTTCAACAATGTTTTTGTTAATGAACCGTCGTGGTATCATTAGCGGAAATTTGCGCTTACTTTTCTCTCTCATCATTCAAAATTTGAATCACAGAAGCCGAAGCGTGTATCGTCATTTCGCTTCCTTTTCTCCAAGACCATTTCTTCCTTTCTCTTTCCCTCTCACCTCATTTTACAGCACGTACACTATCCATTTCTCTCCCCTAAGCAAACAATTGCCCTTAACCCTAAAAAACAAGCCACCCAAGCCTTGACAGTTTTTAAGTTCGGGACACTCCGATGAAGACTTCGTCACATACATAGTTATAAGTTTCACAGTGGCGGGGAAGGAGACGACATCAGCGGTGTTGACGTGGTTTTTCTGGTTGTTATCGAAGAACCAAGGTGTGGAAAAGGAGGTTTTGAAGGAGATAATGGAGAAATCAGAGGCTCCGGTGTACGATGAAGTGAAGAATATGTTTACACGAAAGCAGCCTTGTGTGAGAGCATGAGGTTGTACCTGCGCCGGTGTCTTTAGACACGAAGGAAACAGTGAACGACGATGTTTTGCCGAGTGGGATGGTGGTGAAGAAGGGGATGTCTGTGACGTATCACGTGTATGCGATGGGGAGGATGAAGAGTATTTGGGGTAAGGATTGGGCAGAGTTTAAGCCAGAGAGGTGGTTGGAGAAGCTTGAAACAGGAAAGTGGAAGTTTGTGGGAAGGGATTCCTTCACTTATCCGGTGTTTCAAGCTGGTCCGAGGATTTTGTTTGGGGAAAGAAATGGCTTTTATGCAGATGAAGAGGTTGGTGGCTGGTATGCTAGGCGCTTCACGGTGGTTCCCACGGTGACTAAAGGGCGCTACTTTGCTTGACAATCTTGATACCCTTTGGTGAAAAATCGCTTCTGGGTTCTTAAAGGAATAAATTTGGATTCAAGTCGTGATGGAGCAGAAGCACGTTCTACTGTCAACATTGAGTGTTGGGGTTGGAGTGGGTGTGGGCTTTGGGTGTTGGTTGGTTAGCAGTTGAATCTCCTGTTTCTGGTTTTGTGATCTTTCTGAGGTTGTTGTGGCATGGCTTACAGGAGAAGGCAAGGTATATCCAGGTCTTCCACCTTCAGGGAAGAATTTCATGATCCATCATTGGAAGATGTTAAGGATTCTAATCATGACAATGCTTCTCCTTCAATCTTCTCCTCTTCTTCTTCAACACCAGCTTCATCTATTGCTGCTCAAGCCATCAAAGCCGCTGCTTCTCGTCATCAACCGTCTCTTTCCTTTGCTTTTGCCACCGTCGAGACCGACCATCAAAGATCCAAGTTATTGGATGTTGAATGTGTCTATTTGTTTGCTTTATAGCAACCATTATATCAACAGTACTTCTCATCAATTACCCATCATAACTTTGAAACTCTTCATTTTGTAGATAGATAGATAGGTAGGTAGGTAGAAGGTAAGAATATGAAATGAGAAGATATATCTTAACAATCCTTGTGCATGCAGACACACACATATATAGTTAATTCTTCATATGAATGAATGCAGAGCTTTGATGCTTACGGAAATGGCAACTCCAAGTCTGGTTTCTAGGGTGTGATTGCCCAGAAAGCCAAATCAATTCTGGATGATGATAAGCCAATCCCAAAAAATGACACCGTGCCCCAAACACAAACACTCAAATCACACTCATATCATGTATAATTTGGCGCTTGTTCACTCGTTATTATGTTATATACAATGCAGGGAGATATGATACGATATTATGTTGCCTAAAAATTACATGAAGCATAAAACTAAAACTCTTGATTTTGGAATAAATATATCTGTCATTTACTCTTTCAGTTGGGTTGGAATTAACTTGATTGTGTGTATGTTTTTTTTTATTTGACATGCTTAGAACTCCCCTTCACAATTCAAGCCAGTATATGAACCTTGAAGTTAATTTCATTGATACTATTTGCATGTATGCATTTTGAGTGACACATAAGTCGAGCTTGAAGTGCAGAAAAGGGGTTCTATAGCTGCTGCAACAGGTGGTGCAGTGTGAGTGTTTCTATGACAGCCATGTCTCTATTCAAAGCTATTGGCCCTGCAACAGGTGGTGCAGTGTGAGTGTTTCTATGCTGCCTTTTCAGCTTTTATACAACAACATTGATCATAAAAGTGACATTTTTTTCTTGTTTCCATTTTAAAGAACTCTTCTTTGTATAACTACTATGATATGATATGCCTGCTTGAATCCTTTGTCAGGAAAAAAAAGTTGAAGCCTGAAAGAACTAATTGTTATGACTAATGATAGCCTAAAAGGTAACAAAGCCAATCTTTTTCTCTAACCAAAGTTACTATCCTCGAATTCTATTCTACAAAGCCATATGTATTGTTGATATGAAAAGAAAAAAGAAAGAAATAAAACAAGGGAGGAGAAAAAAGTGATAGGAAGAATGACTTTCCAAATAAATAAATTGCATCTAATTACAATCTAGAAGGAATAAATAAAAAAAAATATAAAAATTATAGGAAAATGAATGTTGTGAGGGTCCGTGAAATTGACATGAGTTTTGGTTAATTTGTTGAAGAAAATGGTTTGTAATTTTGTGAACTTATTGGACAGAAATTATTTCCTTTTCAAACTGGAATTATATATATATATATATATATATTTGATACATTGTGAGGGTCCGTGAAATTGACATGAAATACATGGTGATAATTTGGAATACAACAACTAGCCAATAATGAAGGCCGTCTTAGAGCAAAGATGAGAGTTGCAGTGGTTGGTGGTAAATTAAGAAAGTAATATGATTGGTAAGTAAATTTTATGCATTAGGGATGATTGTGATGCAGGGAAATTGTATGATTGGTGTTTTTTTGGTTGCAACAAAGGACACCAGCTTTTACTTTTCTTAATTCTTATGTTCATGCATTATCCCTAACGATTCTGTTATTTTATTTAAAATTGTCCTTTTCTTCAGGAACTCGTATTCCTTATATATATATTCAACTTCTCTTCATGTTTTGCTGCAACAAAATTAATGAAGTTGTCCTCTCTTTTATCTCTATATAATTTTATTTTATTTTTGCTGCATCTATGGATTGGCCTTATGTAACAAAGTACACAGGATTTGTTTTTTCCCTAGACCCACCGTGAATAAATCATCCAATTCATCATGCTGTGAAAAGCCTCTTGGGCCTATGTGAAAGCCTTTTGGTTAGTATGTCCTAACCATTTATGGATACTTACTGCACCTATAAGAGATATAGTATAATTTATACAATAATCTATTTAGTTTTATGCTTCATAAATGAGAATTTAGGGGTTAATTATATAATTTATAAATAGTGTGTAATGATACTTGTGGAACTCATTCCTAAATTCAATGTTGCTGATAAGTAATTTGTTTGACAACATTGTTTTTTACTCTCAGGTTTTGTGTGACATTGGATGATTGGTTAGAGGATGAAATAAATGCACTGATGGAAGTTGGGGAAATTTTTCTGCTAATTCAATTTAAGGACAGCTTCAGGGAGCATTTAATATAAGGTAACTACAATTCGTGTGAGTTGATATATAGGATTAGATGAAGTATTAAGATGATATTTTGAAACAATGTCTGCCATGCTTAATATATTTTATAATTTGCAGCAGAGAAATTTCATGAATGTCATCGATGCCCCAATTTGAAACAATCTCTGTCATTGGTGATGTTTTAAGGATGCGGCAAATTCTTATAAATTTAATTAGGTACTAAGCTTCACGTGATTACTTGGGTAGTCTAGGCTCAATTTGGCAAATAGTCAAATAAGAAGACATTGTTAGGAAAGGAAGACACAAAATTGACTTAGAACGTGAAAGTAAATTTGCTCATTTAAGTTCATGACAATAAAAAGTTCTCATGTAGAAGCTGAATTGATTTTTATTTTCTTTCTTAGGGGTTGGGTGGTTGTGAGGCAAAGTTCATGCATAAATAACTGTATTAGCTAGCTGATGCCTTTTAAAGACATGTTCCACTAGGCTAATAGTAGGAAGAAAACTTAAAAGGGTGACATACTGGATTGAGCTTTGAACTTAGAACATTAAGTTGCACGACTGATTGCAGCAACCTTCTGAATTAGGAGAAGACCATCTTCGTTGCATGGATTGTGCTTGCAACATGCTATAATGAATATAATTACTGTTGGTTTGTACTTTGTATTGAGAGAACAAGTGTTTTTAGTTTTACTACTGTGTGCCCTGTGAATATAATTTGTTTTCTTTTATCCTTTCAGGCAATAATTACAGGCAGTTTCCTTGGGGTTCTTTAGATCATGTGCTAATGGGTGGGGTTAGTGAAAGTACATTTCAAATTTACCCAAATTTAATTAAGAAAACAGCATTGGGGGATCTATCTTTTATAATTAGTCATAAAGGCTATGATACCTTGTTAACAATCAATTAGAGATGATTTTTTATAGCAGAGAAATGATTTTGGCTGCAGTTGTGGTTTTGGATTGTAATTAGAGACCTCGTTATTGGGTTTGTAATTGGGCTGATAAATAAATTTTAGTTAACCTAGACTCTGACATTTCTTACCTGATGTTCATTGTTCTTGAATGTTGATTACAGGTATGGGAATGCTACTATGGTGGAGAACACGGAAAGGGGATGGTGGGATCTTATTTTCCAGAGGATACATTTTGTTTTTGGTTTTGGAATTTGAGATTTTTCTGATTGTATTTCCTGCGTTATAGAATTAACAGATTTTGACATTTATTGGTAAGGAACGATTAATGGATGATTGAGATTATTGGATATTGTGGATTGCCATGTTGTCTGCTTCTGCATCTTATTTGATACTTTATTTAATACTTTAGGCTTGTATATATGTAAGTATATGGATTATTCTATAATTAGTATAGACCCTCACATTAGTTTTTGATATGTAAAGCTTTGAACACATTAATCTTTAACGTTACAAAATAATTATTTTAATACCTAATTTTACAAAATATCTTTAACCTTATAGAAAGCATTTTTAAAAAAAATAAACTAAATAAAAATTAAAAAAAATTAAGATACAAAGACGGTTTTGCCTAAAAACTGTCTTTGTATCTATTTTTTACAAAAAATTTTTTTTTAAAAAAATGAAGATACAAAGACGGTTTTTAGCAAAACCGTCTTTGTATGTTGACATCCAAAGACGGTTTTGTCTAAAAACCGTCTTTGTATCTATTTTTCGTAAAAAAAAAATTAAAAAAAATGAAGATACAAAGATGGTTTTTAGGCAAAACCGTCTTTGTATCTATTTTTCGTAAAAAAAATTAAAAAAATTAAGATACAAAGACGGTTTTTAGGCAAAACCGTCTTTGTATCTATTTTTCGTAAAAAAAAAAGATACAAAGATGGTTTTTATGGCAAAACCGTCTTTGTATGTTGACATACAAAGACGATTTTGCCTAAAAACCGTCTTTGTATCCCTTCTTAAAAAAAAAAAATTCAACGAAGACGGTTTTTTGAACCGTCGTCGAAAGTGTTGCTTTTCAACGACACGCGCAACAAAGACAGTTCTAGAACCGTCGTCGTATGGGGTTTAGAACCGTCGTCGTAAGCCTCTCCTGTAGTAGTGTGGGGTGCATGTATGCACCATTATTAGAGGATGTACATGCCCTTGCTTGGAAGGGAAGGTTTTACATGTATAAATGTGATGAATACAGATAAAACAGTGCCCTAGCTTGCATGCATGGGAACATTTGTAGGGCTAAATCCAAAAGCATTCATCTCTTTCTCTTTTTTTCATACTGACCAAGAGGTTTCGCTCTTTTTTGTGGGCATTTTGGTGTCCTCATCCAAGAGCTTGAGGACTCTAGAACTTTTTGCTGCAGACACTACTACAAAAGAGGTATTTTAAGACACAAATTCTAAGTCGGTTGTACCAAAACCGTCTTTGAATGGGAGGCGGTGGCAATTTTGTAAATAATTTAAAATTTACAAAGACAGTTATACAACAACCGTCTTAGAATGTTTAAAATGACGTCGTTTATGTGCATAAACCGTCTTTGTTGTTTTGTATTCAAAGTCGTTTCCTTATAACCCATCTTCGAATTTAAAGGTGATTTTTTTAAAATCCCTAAATTAAGTTTTTCAGTCTCAAACACACAACATCGCGACCTTCCTTGACCTAGGCTCGTGCACGCTCCGTCAGCCGCTGTGGTTGGTTCCCTCCATGACTCCGTCGTGGTCTCCATCAATCGGTGGGGGTCTCCGTGACTATGTCCCTCTCAAGAACCTTCTTCTGCCTTCGCCCTCTCTCTCCCATCTCAAACCTCCGAACCAGAATGTGGGTTTAGTCAATGACACTTGCTATGGTGGATGCGACCTGCGGCGATGGGTGTGAACTGTGACGACGACATTAAGATCCGCTCCAACGGTGACGGCGCTGTGCGACTGAGGTAGAGAGACAAAGAGATAGTCGAACATGGTTCGAGTTCTAGATCGAAGACGCCGGTGGTCCGAGCCTCCAAGGTCGACGGCGCCGAAGTTTGGAAAACAGAGGTTAATCTCTTTCCCAATCTCTTTCTGATTTTGTTTGGTGGAATGTTAAGGTCATTTCTGATTTGCGCGTGGTTGAAGAGTGGGTTTGGGTTTAGTGTATGGGGATTTGGTGAGATCGTTGTTTGCGGTTCGATTATGTGTTGCTTTGTGTGATTTCAGGGGTAGTTCGTGTGGTTTTGGCAATGCTCAACTTGAGAGGTTAACTCTGGCTAAGGCTTGGCGCAGCTTGGAGGAGTAGATTTGTTGCTGCACTTGGGATTTCCATTTCGGATTGCTCTGGTCCTCTTGCCGTTGATGCTGCCTCAGCTGCGCTTTCTTCTTCCTCCATTTTGCGTCACGTGACGGGTCCGTGTTCGGAACTGGACTTGAGACCATAGACGATGATGGCGGCGCTCACGCACACGCCGAGGACCACCCAGAATTCAGGGTGAACGATGGTACGTTCCAAGTGTTCGACGAAATGTGAGTATGGCTTTCTGAACTTTTTGTTTTTCTGAATGAATGCTATGCTATAGTTATAATTTCAGAATCCATCAATCTTTGTCTGCACCATGCCAAGCCCAATACCGAGCCCAAGCCCAAACCCACTGACTCCTCTGTTGGGAAAGACGGTTTCAAGAAGAGGAAACCTGACAAGCCTCACAATCCCAAGGTGTGTGCGCAATTTTGAATAGAGAAATAAAAAAGAGAACATGTTGTGGCAGCCTTTAATTGAATTCAAAAACTTCTTTGCTCTTTCCTTTACCCTCCAACCTAACACTGATAATTTTTCCTAGGCTGTTTGCACTAATCTGATTCTTTTCTTGAGTCTTGAGTACTAAGCAATTGAATGGTCCTCAGGGTGTGATGTGATGAAAGGGGGGCTACAAACTGGTGGGGAAGGAAGATGGTAAGCTAGCAAGAGTTTCTATTCTGGGATTCAGCAGTTCCCAAGGGGACTTGGTGCCTACTTGAGCTATGCCCTTGGGTGTAAATTTAATCTCTCTTATGCCTACTTGGTATTATTATTATGATTATTATTATTATTATTATGATTATGATGATGATGATGATTATTATTATGATTATGATTATTATTAGGATTATGATTATTATTATTATTATTATTAAGCTGATTATTAGTATTAGTATTATTATTATTATTATTGTGAAGATAGTAGAAGAATATAATGAAAGGTTCTTGCTGAAACTCAGGGAAAGAATGGACAGGTAAGAGTCTTGTTTAACATTGCACATTAGTTCATCAATGGAATTGCCACTTTTTGCAACAAGTTCTAATAAGAGTTGAGTTGTTCACTTTGTGATTTTAGAGTCGAAAACATGCACTGTTTAAGCATAGTTTCTATTGAAAGCATTTAAAAAAGTTTTAAAAACGGTCTACAACTATGACTTTTTTGGCCTTTCTGGGGTTACTGTGACCGCAATTGTGACTGCATCGGCTCTTTTAAATGATGTAGATTTTGGGACTTGAAGTGTGTGCTGACATTATGGTAGGAGATGGAATGATAAGAGGTATCTCAGGAAGGCAGAAAAGGAGAGTCGCTGCAGGTAATTTCTTTTTATCAAGAACAGCATGGCATAAAAGCATAAACCCAAAATTTGGAACTTATAAAGTGTTTGATTAATTACCCTCATAGAAACTTCCTGTCTTTTACAAGGAAAGGGACTTCTGTTATTCTTTCATTCCATATTCTTCTTCTGTTATCTCATTGATCATTTTGTTTCTGGTTTTATCTTTTGTTATCTTTGTTACAAGTTGGGGTTCATCTGATGAATCTCTTTAATGAAGAAAAGGATCTCACAATGCGGCTTACTTATGATGAAAGGCATGCACTACTACAAAAAGCGCTTTCTACATCGGTTCTTAACCCCATTCTACATCGGTTCCGCAATCGTCGTAGACCTGACCGTTGTTGTAACACCCCAAAATTTTGAAGAACAGTCAATTGCTGGGGTGAAATATTAATTAGGGGCAGTACAAAAGATATAGGGCAAATGACGATTATGCCCCTGAACAATTTCAGAAATGACGGTTATGTCCCTAAGGTAAAAATGACAATTTTGCCCCAGGACATTTTTATAAATGACCAATATACCCCTAGATATTTTGGTGAGATATTTTAGGGAGGAAATTCCATAAATATCCTTAAACAAATTGGATAATTACCATCACGTCCCGAGGATGGTAAACTACTAAAATGCCCTTTAGGTAAAAATGATCAAGAAGACTTCAGAAATTTGTGGGAACCTAAATATAGGATTTTCTTTTAATTATGGAAAAAAATAGGTTTCCTAAATAAGTTAATGTAGTAATTCAAGGCAAGATGGACCAATAAGAAATTAGAATTTAATTTTTAGCTATTATATGTAATAAAGGAAAAAATTGGACAAATTTGGATTTCTAAATTAAGCCTTGACCTTATGATACAAGATTAATGGAGAAAAACTTTAAGAAACTGCAAGAATGAACACATGGATGTTTAAGAGGCTTGAAAAATTTGCCATTGGTCTACTTGTATGGTGTAAAATTAATTTAAGTAGATTTTTATCTTGTTTCCGTAAGAAGAATACGTGGGAAATTCTAAGCATTATATCAAAGATCCAACGGTCAAAATATTAGATATATGAGATAGGAGTATACCCTTAAAATTTCAAGAAAATCCAACGGTTAATGAACCCAAAATCAATATTTTACGAAAACATGTTTTGAATAAAGAAAAGCAACAAAAATCTACCAAGGCCAAGCTATCTTACGGATTTGCCTAGAAAAATCAAAGTAGATGCACCTTAAGCAAGCTTGTCCACGTGCAAGGCTAGAAGGCAAGGGAAAAGTGTAGAATTTTCATGAATCTAGCCACTTGTAAGGTGGAAAAAGCCTAGCCAATGGAATGAAAGAAAGTAGAAAGAAAGTCATAATTACACTAGGATATTTTGTAGCAAAAATCAAGCTTGATCACTCTATAAAAAGGGAGCATAAACTGAAATTTTGGACAGCCTAAAGGAGTGAAAAACCGTGCAGCCATATAGCTATATCCCTTTCAAAAACAATTTCCATACACATCAAAAAATGGCCATGCATCCTATCTCCTCATAACCTTCTCATTTTAACCTCTCACTTAGCCTTTTCTATCATTCTACCTATCATCAATAAGCCAAGTCAAGATTATTTATCTTGTATGTTCCACGTGAAGCTTAAGGGATCAAGGAAGCAAGGTTGTCTAATTTTGAGAAAAACAAGCAAAGGTATGGGAAGTAGTTTAATAAACATGGATTAGATACTTGATGGATAGATTTAGCACCTATTTATTAAGATTTAAAGCTATGATTATTGCTTGTTTAAAATACCTAAAGCTAGCCTACCAAGTGTTTGATTAAAACCCTTAATAAAGTAGAATACAAAGAATTAGCTTGAACTTGTCTAGATAGCTGTCTAAACAAATTAAATCTACTTTGTGGCCTTAGGTTACTTGTTGTATTCTTTTATTATTAGATTAATGTTGTAATAATTAATTATTTAATATGGTTGGTTGTTATTTCAAACCTAATAAAGCTGTATGATTAGGTTGCTGTATGGAGCAGAATTTGTAATTAAATGAGGCAGTATGTGTTGCTGGATGATATTTTGCTGTATATTGATTTAATGTCGTTGTATTTCGATTTCTGTTGCTGTAAATAAATTGAATGATATTTTATGCTGTTGCTGTATGTTATTTATTATGTTGCTGTAGCTTAATATTGTTGTTGCTGTATGATAATCATGTGGCTGTAAAATTAATTCTGTAACTTAATGGTTGCGGTATGCTGTATTTATTTATATTGCCGTATGGTACTATTGTTGCTGTAAGCCACTAGGTTGCTGTATGTGATGGTATATTGGACTACTATGTTGCTGGTTGCTGTATGTGTTATTGGATTGCTGTATTTAAACAAGTTGCTGTATAAGTTGATGTAGCTGTATGATATG
Organism: Glycine latifolia; assembly: GCA_013407115.1. Classification (NCBI taxonomy): domain Eukaryota; kingdom Viridiplantae; phylum Streptophyta; class Magnoliopsida; order Fabales; family Fabaceae; genus Glycine; species Glycine latifolia. The sequence goes on from CM023943.1 coordinate 21,064,791, forward strand.
TTAATATTCACTTGATGTTGAGCTTTGTTGAGATTCTGTGACAAAGATAATTTAAGGGTGAGTTGCTGGTTATTTTGTGTTCCACTGGAGTGGGTGGGACTATCTGATACGTATTCCACTGGAGTGGGTGGAATTAGTTGATATGAAAATGGAAATAAGAAATAAATGATAAAAGAGATAAATGAAAAATAAAATCAGCCATTACATACATCATTTGCATTTATCCCCTCAGAGCGGAGGGAGGTCTCACTGGAGTGGGTGGGACTGTTCCACTGGAGTGGGTGGAACTGTTTTATGGTACCTTTTATCCCCTCAGAGTGGAGGGAGGTCTCACTGGAGTGGGTGGGACTGGTTTCACTGGAGTGGGTGAAACTATATTGATTTTGGTACCTTTTATTAGGCCTCTGAGATCTCAGTCATGCATCATGATAATAAAGAAAGCATGCATCATTCATCAGGCATCTGTCTTATAATTAATATTTAGTTTTGATTATGTATCTGGTTTTACTAATTGGTCTCATAATTAATTGGTTTGATTATTTATCTGTTCCTGTCAATTATCTAATTCTGTTTATTAAATACTTACCCATGTTGTGTCTGTGGTTTGACACCTGTGATGACCCCAATTAACTTGGGCGAGCAGAGGAACAGTAAACTAGGCAAATCACTGAGGAAGGAGCTGGATATTCTATATGATGCTGGATGTTCTGTAAACTGTATTTGTGGTTTTATGTTTGTCTGTATTTGATGCTACGCTGAGCTGTAACAGACTATTTGGAACTGTGTTGTACTTGGACTGTTAACAATATGTGTTGAGGAATTTTATTTGCATGATTCGTAGTAAGGAAATCGTTCATATTACTCGTAAATTTAGAAAGCAAAGCCAAAAGAGTTTCGTGAAAATTCATAACCAATTTAATTTTAATACCAAGTGGACACGAGTTTTTAATTAAAATCAATCAGGCACGAGAGAGTAAAAAGAGGCGTTACAGTTGTAGTATACAAAGACATTCTACGTCGATTGTAGAACCGTCTTAGACAGTCCTTTTCTAATACGGTTATAAACTAGGAACCGTCTTAGAATGCATGTTTTAGAAAAAAAAATAAAAAAAAAAACACATAAAAAATACATTCTAAGACGGTTGTTTGGAAGAACCGTCTTAGAAGGCAACATTCTAAGACGGTTATGACCTCGGAACCGTCTTAGAATTCATGTTTTAGGAAAAAAATAAAAATAAAAATAAAAAAACACATAAAAAATAGATTCTAAAACGGTTATTAGAAAGAACCGTCTTAGAATGTCACATTCTAAGACGGTTATAAGCTACAACCGTCTTAGAATGTCACATTTAAAGACGGTTCTTTACTCATAACCGTCTTTGAATGTCCCATTCTAAGACAGTTATTGTCTTTGAATGTGACATTCTAAGACAATTTTCCAAATAACCGACTTAAAATTTTTTTTTTAAATAAAAAAATTAATGATTCTAAGACGGTTTTTTGCGAAAAACCGTCTTAGAATATCTTTTAAAAAAATAAAATTAGAAATTTAATATTTAAAAATGCATCAATATATAGTGGTCTAATTAATATTTAAAAATACATTATAGCTAGCCTAATATATGGATATTATATCTTAGCACAATTAAATGAATCTTATCTTTCATTACACAATTAAAACAAGCAACTTCACTTCATGAAGTTCAGAATTACCCAGCAGGAAACAAGGCACAAACAAGGCACAATAAGTATTCAGACTGAAACAGAAATGCCAACCCATACATGCAGACTTAATTAAATTGAAATATAAAGTTTAAGTGATCTTTACATATTGTCATCATCAATCATAGGATGATAGGGAGTCTTAGGCTCTTTTAATTGAAGCTCCTTTGACATATGGAGATTCACTAAGGCACCATTTGCCAATGGAATGGTAAGCACTCCATTTAATAGCTCAAGGGCATCAGGAGCATATGACCCACCTATCAAAGATAACTAAGAAAACAATGACAAAGTCATTTTCAAATTTAACATGATAATCAAATAATATGGAAATAACTACATGTATAATATAAATCAAAACTAACAATAAAGAGTTTTAGCACTCAATTATTAGGTGGGTCTTAGACACACAAAAAAGCTTAGTTAATTATGAATAGTTTATCCATTTTTACTATTTTTTAGCATGTGTGTGTGAAAAATATTAGAATAGCAGTCATCCCACTATCAGCTGTCTCACTATCCCAATTCCAGAGTTGGCCCCGTGCTGCTATCTAGGATTGACAACTATGCATTTGAAAGTGGACTATATTTCTTATAATTAGGCCTAGAGGTAGTAGTATTCAAAGCAATCACATAAATTTTAAAAGAGAAAGTAAATAATCTATTTATACCTTATGTTTGGCTGGACATTTGCATAAAATTATAAAGCATTAACTGCAGAAGGAATATCTTGCATTTGAAGAGCCTGCAAGAGCAGAAGATTATACAAATAAAAGAAAATATTTAGTAATAATTCAGCCTTGAATTGTAAGAACCTAAGGAAAATAGAAAATAATTTGAAAGCATGAATAAAACCTGATTTTTGGCACGCAACATGACAAGCTTTGTTATTACTCCAAAAGGCTGAAATACAAAATTGATACAAAATTGCTCAAAACTGCAATGTACAAAGAACTTGCTTGAAGTTTATGAGCAGGAATAAATTACTCACATTAGGAAAGGCTTGCTTCCTCAGATAAAATATCTTCAAAGAGATTTTGTATAAAAACATAACAGAGTTTAGAAATTAAACTAAAATATAAAGTTGAGCTAAATATAAAAACCAAATGATTAATTAAAGTTGTAAACAATATAACGTGCTACTATATATAGGCTTGTTTGGAGGTTTTATCCAGCAGCACAAGTCAGACCAATTTTGATTGGGCAAATAGTAGGTAGCACCAAGCATCATATATACAAAAGTATCACAATTAATTCATAGCATCACACAATCAAAATTCATAAAAAAAATGAAAATGTTCCAGCTAGTAACTATCTAGCTAAAAAATGAAAATGAAAATTCATAAAAAATATGTAAAAAGTTAAAAATTTAAATGATAAAATTAAAAAAAATAAATTTTGAATGATAAAATTTGTAAAATAATAAAAGTTAAAGAATAAAATTTACAATTAATCCAAAGAAAAAATAAGAAACTAAATTAAGTTCTTTCATTAAAGATGCACATGGATACGTGAGATTCTGGTTTCACAGTACGTAGCATTCAATGATAATCTTATATTTTTAAATTTTATTAGCAACAAATATAATTTTTAAGGCTAATAAAAATTTCAGTATATTTCTTTGAGTAAAATAGATTATAAATAATATACCTATATTTATAATTCAAAAAGTAATTTTATTTTACTATTTTATATCATTTTATTAATTTTTATAGTTATCCTTGTGGTGTTGCTTGAGTATCCGCTGACTAATGGGTATCCGCTGACACCACACTCCTCACATAATTATAAAGAAAAATTCTCAATCCTAGAATTGTCAAACTCACCGTGAGGAGATATATACATGCAAACAAAACCTGCTTTTAGTATTAGTTAAACCTTTGACTTATAGGTCAAAAGATATATATATATATATATATATATATATATATATAAAAAACCTTACTCTTATTAAGGCTCATCGTGAGGAGACTACGAGCACCTAGCTAGTTGTAAATAAAATTAATGATTTTGATAAAAATAAAATAATTAATCATAAGAGTATTGATTTATAAAATAATTAAGAATCTTATTTTTTGGATACGTATATTATGGTTATAATTTTTACACTAATGCTTTATAAAAAATTACACCCACAATGTTATGTACAATTAGTGAATTTACTCTACAATATTTACATCTGCATCACCAAAGCATATATGATTGTTTGAATTTTGAAATTTAAGTTTGAACCAAATAAAGGAAAGAGAGAAACAAAAAAAAAATTATATCTATCTCACCATTCAATTTAGTCAATTTAGTCAAAACCAAAGGCACATGAATCCCACTCACCATTCAATCCCAAATGGTTAGTATCTCTATCTCGGAACCAATAAAACTTTGTTGCGAAAATAACAATCAAGCAAAAAGAAGAAAAGATTCATGGCAAGTTTATATCTATCTATCAAGGCATAACAATCTCAACATATGCAGTGAGCTTAAACACGTTTAGAATATTTACACATTTATAAAATTATAAGTGGAACTTGTTAAATCAGGAGTCTCACAAAAATTTAAATTTTAAGAACATGATTTCAAGAACATGAGCAATGAGAGCTGACAGCCTAAACCAAAGTTGCTCAGAAGGATCAAGTGAAAAGGGAACATAAGCTAAGTATATTTTCATATTCAATTCCCAACATGATATCAAGAACATAAGCAATGAGAGCTGACAAGCTATACATTTTATGACAAGACCTTAATATTGACTCAATTGCAGCTTTCACTTTCAGAATATAGTTTTAATTATTTAAATTGACAACATGGTACCTGTGAACAACTTCCCCAATGAACTTTTTGAATCTATATTTTGTTTTTAAGAAAATCCACTGAAAACACTTACCAAGAAAATTTGCTTCAACATCAACCAATCCAAGAAGTATGTAATAATAGCATTTTGCCTACACCAAATACCATATGGATTTAGCGTCTGAGTGAGATATCTTTAAATGTTTAATACTGAAAGGAAAACAGAGTAAAAACAGCATATCAGTACATCTTTTAAAGGCAGCAGCCTCACACACTCTTTTTAGGGGTTTGTTCTCTTTTACTGTGGAAGAATTTAATGAATCAATCTCATGCTATGAAGTAAAAATGCCATTATCTCTTTTTCCTCTAAGATATCTAAGATACCATTCTTCTCCAATATTCTTTTTCCTCTAATTCTATATGAACAACAATTACATATAATCATCTATTTGTAAGACATTATAGTCACCTCTGGATCTATAAAGTGCTACATCAACACTTTTCTTTACAAATTCCAAAGCAATCAAATGGGTCTGCAAATTAATTGTTTCTTTCTGTCCCCTTCAAGTGCTGTTCATAAACCATTATCTCTTTTTCATTATCAAAGTAACACAGAAAGGGATAATTATAAACACACCACAAATATCAAAAAGCTTGTTTCACCTGATGTTCATCATTTAAAATGAAAGTACTGATAATTATAAACATACCACCAATAGCTTCCTGTCATCTAATTAAAAATGTTTCCGATATTCTTCCTTCAATTGCATTCAACATAAATAAAAATTAAAAATATGAATTGTCTAATAAGGCACTGCTTCATATAATGTACTGCAAATAAATCAAAGCTTCAGTCTATAACCTTGAGTGCTCCCCTTCTGTATAGAACGATACTCCCATAGACAATTGCCAAGAACACATAGTTTAGAAAAGATTGGGAAGTTGGTGCATTAATTCCTGTAACAACATAATAAAAGGACTTTTTTTAAAAAAAATCTGCATAAAACACGAGAGTGGGGTAAAAGAACGATACTCCCTGTAGTTTGTTTGAAGCGTAGGAGAAGATCGTTCGACGGCGGTGCCGCCGTTAGAGCTGGACGAAACGATGGGTCCATTGAGCCTCTTAACTATTGCCTCCAACACATCTCCGCCTCCGACCTTCGCCACCCCGCCCTCTCCCTCCTCCTCCACCTCTCCCTTGACGACGACGCCAAGGTTGGCCTCATTGCCGAGGGCCTCCTCTCCTCCTCCGACCCCTCCGACTGTCGCGCCCTCGCCACCACCCTCCTCACCAGCCTCACCGTCCTCCACGTCAACAAGGCTACCATCGAAGCTTTCCGGGCTCCATCCACGCCCTCATGACACTCCTCCATGACGGAAAGGGAAGAGAAACAAAACAAACTGCCACGAGGCTCTCCGCCCTCCACTCCTTCCCTGATAACCGGCTTAGAGCAGTAGAGTGCGACACCGTTCTTGTTCTGCTTCGGAGTGTCGATTCTGGACTTGAGAGGAGCGTTGAGGTTATTAGGGTTTAGGAAAAATCCAAAGAGAGGAGGAGCAGATGGAACCCTAAAGGGCGTGAGAGAAAAGGGAAGTCAGAGGGTCAAAATACTAAAGAGAGAGAAGAGAGAGAGATTTAAAATAGCGTAAAACATTCTAAGATGGTTTTGCAAAACCCATCTTAGAATCACAGTATTTTAATACGGTTCTCAGAAAACCATCTTGGAATGGTAGTTTCTAAGACGGTTTTCGCGGAACCGTCTTAGAATTATTGTATTTATTTACAAAAATGCCACCACGTGTTTTTCTAAGACAGTTTTGGATCAACCGACTTTAAATCAGCGTCTTAAAAGGCTTATTTTGTAGTAGTGATGGTAACAATTTTTTCTATATTTGTCCTTATATAACACCCAATTTTTTCTCTCTTTAATGGTTAATGCAACCTAATCATTTTGTTTTTATTTTATTTTATTTTCTCCTTCGCCCCTAATTAAGTATTTCTGTTAAAAATATCTAAACTTTTTATCTAATAATAAACATCATTTTTGTTGCTATCTAAGAATCAATTTACTCATGAGTTGAAATAATTAGTATCATATCATAGATTTTGTCTTGACCATCATGTTCTTGGTTTCTCATGATGGTGCTGGAGGCTAACTTTTGAGAAGGTGTGCTGAAGAATGCCCTTTCTCTCCTTATTTTTCACCACATGAGCCTCAAAGTTTGCAGCATTCCACAAAGTGTTTGGTGCAAGCAATGTCTCCAAGATGCTAATGTTTAGCACCTAATAACTAGCTCCACACACTAAATTAATTAGTCACTTTTTTTTTTCTTCAATTAGATTCACTTCTCTTATTGAAGTAAAAACTGATTTATTGGTGGAGTCAAAGAGATGTGCCATTCTTATCAACATACACTTCAATTAGATTCACTTTCACTTATAGGGTGAACATTGAGTTTCATATCTAGAGAATATGGAATGAATTACTAAAATATATTATTCTTGATGCTGACTTTATCTTCTTTTCTCTGTTCTTCACTGATAGCAATTCATTATTTATTGCAGCCCCAATGGAGCTTATAATTCTGGTTTCAAACCAATAACCCATCAGGTGATCTTAAGACATGTTCAAATATATTTGCTTCTTTGATTGTACCATAATAGGGCCTAAGTAATTTAGAAAAATATGGCCAATAGAAAACTCAACTAGATTTTTATGCCAAAATAGTTGTGACTCATGAAGCCCTTTCATCTTAATCTGTGTGTTTATGTTCTCCTTTCTCTTAACATTATTTAATTAAAAGGAGTTTCTCCGTTCAAGTCGAGCTCGAAGGAGATATTGGGCAAGGAGCTATGCTGGATGGAGGTGATTTACAACAGCACAACCATCTGCTGCCCATACTGCATTGGCCACATTAGATAAAGCTGGCCGAATCAATTTTATGATTACCCAAAATGTTGATAGGTACCCTCTAATTATTTATCAATTAATTAGGCTAATTTGGAAAACGTGAGATATTAAAAGCAAGCCTATCTTGGAATTTGGGTGTACCTTGTTCTCAGGCTACATCATCGTGCCTTTTGGTACCTATGTTAAAATAGTATAAAATTTTGGTTTCATTCATATGAAAGTATGCAATTTAGGCTGTTGTCTCCTGAAATTTGCTATTCATTATACTAAAATTTAGGCTGTTGGCGTCAAAATGAATGTGTATGTAATAATAATATATAATATATAATACATTTGATAAAACATAAGTTTTTTTTAAGTGTAGGTGATGTGTTACTTTTTAATTTCTATACCGTTTAAAGGTTATTATTTTATAAAATATTTTCCTGACAATAGTTTCCAGGAATATTATATTTTATAACTTTCAAATTTTATAACTTATAATAATATTATTTAATCAATTATTTCATTATTTTCCATGCACAATAAATTATTGAAAAATTCATCATTACTTTTTTTATTGTAAATAAATATTAATTTGGAATCTTTGTTAATGTTTTTTTTGTCTATGAAAGTTCAATTTTCTAGTATAATGATTTATGAAAGAGAATTTGGGAAATGGGATTACTCTGGTACTGTGTTACCCATATTTATCTTGCATTTTAGTACCTTGATGAATGAATCATAAAGCATATATTGGTTGCTGTTAGAGTGATAAGACAAGCTGTTAGAGTGATAAGACAATTTTAGTAAAGGATATGTTTGTCAAAGTGTAGGTGATGGGTTTCAATTACACATAATTATATATATTTTAAATTTTAATTTAAAATTATTTATATTAAATTCTAAAAAAATATGTTATATATTCAAAATTTTAAATAAATTTATAACTATACTTTTAAATATGTTAAATTTTATTAAACTTTAAATCTTAAGTGTTTAAGTTTATATGTTATAAAATTATTTATTTATTTTTAATGTAAAATGAGATCAATACATATCAACTGATGATTCATTGAATTAATTGTTAATCCAATAACTAAATATTTCTAACCAAGTTAATAATCAATTTATTGTCATGAGTTGCTAGTTCATAGTGTTATTGCTAGTTCCTGAATGATCCTAAATGATGAATTATATATATGCATAGGAATTTCATATATATTATTAAGGAAAGGTTGGAGCTGGAGCTGCAGAAGAAAAAGAAAGAGAAAGAACGAAAGTAAGCAAAGAAGCGGCAGATGGAAGATGAAGAAAAAAAGGAGAAAGAAAGAAAAAGGAAGCGAGTTAATGACATGAAGAAGCAGCAGCAAGAGCAGGAGAAGATACAGGCCAAGAAGGAAGAGATAAACATACTACGCCGAGCTACGGTAAAATAGTTTTCCCTCCCTCTCTTTTTCTGGTCTTTCATAATAAGTGCTTGCTGTAAGATCCTCATCCTCTAAGTATTTTTGTATTGCCCAGGCTATGACTTTGGATACTTGATCCATTTATGTCTTGGGTCTTGCTTAGGTTCACTGACAATAGATTTTTCAAACTGCATTCATTTACTTCATATTCCATTGCTTTTTGCACATGAGTGTATGACAAATGATTGTTTAAATTCATTGTTTTTAGTTGAATGCACTACAATTGTTTTTATGAATTCATCCCAACACAAATTATGAATGTTATAATTGAAATAAAAAAGCAAATGTAAGTTGTTATTTTGTTCCTCCCAATAGAACATGCATTTAATTAAATGTGGTATATATATTATTAATATTATTCAGTTTGTATGTTTCAATTAGTAATAATTATATTTTAATTTTGAAAAAAAAAATTAGGAAAACCGTAAAATAAAGAGTATTTTAAAAAAAATCAATAAATCTAAGACGGTTATAAGATACAACCGTCTTAGAATGATTATAAAAATAAAATAAAAATATTAAATCTAAGACGGTTCTGTAGGTAACCCGTCTTCTTTTATTAACATTCTAAGACGATTCTGTGGGTAACCCGTCTTAGAAAGCCACAATTCTAAGACGGTTCTTTGAATAACCGTCTTAGAAATCTAACCTTCTAAGATTTGATGAAATTATTTTTTTTCTTTTTTATTTTAAAATATTCTAAGACGGTTCGTCGTTACAACCGACTTAGAATAGCAAAAACCAAGACGGTCTAATAACCGACTTCGAAACTCAAACTTTCAAAGACGCAAGCAACAAAGACAGTTGGAGAACCGTCTTTGGATGTCCTTTAAAACCGACTTAGAAGGGCTTGTTTGTAGTAGTGAGAACACACATGAGAACTAATTCTCTTATTTCACTTGTTACATCTTGCGCTTCAAGGTCACTCTTACTGATGGCATGCTTTAGAGACTAAGAAAAAGAAGTTGAAAATGTTTGCAAAGAGAAAGGTTAATTATTTGTGTTATATATGCTCTTGCGAAAAGAGGATAGGGGTATTTATTAAGAGACGATTCAGCATTGCGGCTACCTTACATAGAAAATATTCTCAGGTCAACGATCTTATGCTGGACATGGTAATCACATTAAAAGGAAAAAAATGGATTTGAAGAGAGGTCATGGACAATGACCATAACTAGATGCTATCTATTACATAATGTAACTAAGTATTATATATCTAGTGGTACATGCATTACTATCTAATAGGTTTGTTTTTTTTTTTTTTATTCCAAAAGAGGTTATATATATACTGTAACATTAATAGGTTTGCATCATAACAATATTTGTAAAAGTTATCCTGATTGAAGTCTTTTCTTTTATAAGAAAAATAAGAATTTGATATCGGTTCTTCAATGTATATATGAGACAATATTCAACCACATGACTATTTTTAAAGAACTTACTTTCTGAAGCTGGTATTATTTTTCCAATTCAAACATGAATGATGATTTAATAAGAAGCAAAATCATGTTAATATGTTTATAAAGAAACTTACTCGTTTTACATAAACTGGTATAGATAACAAGAATTTAGAATTGACCCTTCAACCTAAATAATATTTTTTTTTTCTAATTACGTTCCCTTGAATTCTTACCCACTTTAATCAACTGGTTTAATTTTAAAAAAATGTGAATTAATTTCCTAACTCAGTTTTGAGTTTGACTTACATTTTCAATATGTCGTAGCTAATAGGATACCACACCTGCCGTCATGCATGTGGTTTTTTTCTTTTTCGTGTTATGTTATAAGTATCTAACATGGGATTTTAATGGAGAATCTGTTTATACATAAAACTTGAATTTGATACTGATAAAGCAAATATGCACGTATTACTTAAATAAATCACGTGTTACCTAAATTACTTAAATAAAGCACGTGTGGAAAGCAATTCTCAGGCAGTTACCTCAGCTGGCTAACCTCCAAAGAAACCACATACTCTCATGATCTGGTAAAAGGAAGGAAGTAGGTAATCTTGTATGGGGAAAGCAAATGTTAATTTCGAACCTGTATGACATTTCCAATATAAGATTTCATTTTGGATTTTTAATAATTTTTTATGTGGATTATCATATCACTTTAAGATTTTCTAAATTTTTTATTCAATAATATATCTCATTTTGAAATAATAAAAAAATTATATATTTTTAGTTTCAAAAAAATTTATAGTAGAAATACAAAATTTATTAATAATTTAAATATTTATTTATCAATATAATTTAAAGTTATGATAATACATAAAATTGATTGGAAATAAGAAAAACATTGACAATGAGCAACAAAATTTAAATTTTATTATTATTATGACTTAAATATAGTAATGGTTGAAAAAATTGATCCACTACAATAATGTCCAAAAAAAATTAAAAATGCTATAATAATTGTAAAAAAGGGCGAAACATTATCATGCAAGATAGAAATCGAAAATATATGTAGAACAACCAGATCTCCATCTCTGTACAGAGATTTGGTTGACAACTCCAATAATAAATCTTAGAAAGATTAGACCTTGAAACTAATATCTCCTTCCAAAAATCATTATCAAAGATGACTTTATAAATAAGAATTTTTACAATGAAACACATGTCTCGGATTAATCCAAACAAATTTATCATTTTATTAAATCATTTACTTTCAATCTACAACTTTATTTATCTCTTTATTTATTGTTTTGAGACCACATTTCCTTTACTGCATTTTCTTATAATGAGTAGCAAAACATAGTTAACTTCAATTCTACTACGGCAGGAGAGCTTCTTAGAGTGAACAAATTAAGAATCTGATAAAAGAATAAAATTTCTTCCTTAAATCAATTGTCTAAGATAAATTACTCATTTATAATTAGTCGTTTTCGTAGCTGATCAATCGAAATTCCCCTCACCAACACAACTCTAGCTAGCACATTGGTGAGAACTCAGTCTTCACAAATTGATCATGAGGTTCCTTTCACCAACCTTGGATCCTGATTAGCGCGTGCAATTTAGATCGATTAGGACGAAGCACTTCAAAGATGGAATCGACACCAACCATAAAACGGGATTCCAGCAACCGAGTTAGGATCCAGACGAGCATGGTTACAATTCCACAATTGTAACCCCCATGATTGATACAATTCTCGTGAATGAACCTACTGTTAAGATGATCCTACAATTACTCTTGCAATATCTATTGCATGCAGCTCTAGTTCCTCCACCTTTGCAGTACTCCTCGTGTGATCGGGACTCAAATCTTGTAGTTACCCCTTCATTCATCCACCAACAAATGGAAATAGGGTCCATGACATCATATACTAGATTTCCAATTGCAAGTAGTCAGGGGACATTAGTTGTTAGGCCTATGGTGCTAAGCAAGATGCAAAGGGATAAAGAAAAAGAGCAATAACAAGGCTACCAGCATAAAGCTTCAATTACTTTTAGAGGAATCAGCCAAATCTGTTGGCTACGAACGTCATTATTCATCCATTCACATGGCCTTCACAGTTCCAATTTGGATAATGCAAATGGCTAGGCAACCACCATGCACCATTGGAAATATTATTGTCTCCTCACTTTGGGTTGGGATAGGGCTAGGTTCTCTCTTTCATACCCCAATGGCTGATTTTGAAGGCCAAACCCTTAACTATGAGAAGATAAGGATGAGTAAGACATTGAAGGAGAGCTAGCGAAGCCATTAACGAGAAAGACAATGATGATGAAAAGGGTGAGGAAGACACTGATGAGGAGTAAGACATTTAAGGAAAGCAGGAAGACATTAGACATTAACGAGGAAGACAAAGATGATGAAAAGGGTGAGGAAGACATTAATGACGAAGACAACGATTAGAATAGGTGTTGTAAGTTGACATTGTACAATGGTATTGAAAAACTCAAGTGTTTTTCAAAACTATATACTATATGTATGTAAATCTCTGGTAATATATATACCTATATTCTATATTTGTAGTAAATATGTATACTTATATTCTATTTTACTATATTTGTATAAGGGGTAGGCAATTGCCTCATCCTTGACCAGAGGTGGGAGATCTAGAGCCAAACATATATATACTTCATTCGATTTCGAATATAAACAATAAAACTTTTTTATTCTCATTATCTCAATTATAAAAAAATTTCAATTAATGAAATCTTATTTAATAAGATTATCTTCAAAATACTCTTTATGTAATAAAATTAAAGATTTTTTTATGTTTGATATTAGTTTTAATGAGTGCTATATAGTGAACTTGCCATAAGTACGCAGCACCTTTGCTGCTACAGAGACGCAACAAATCAAGCAATTGGCCAAAAGCTAGTTGAGCATCATAATAGAGGTTCCACACCACCACACCACAACCTTCACAAAAGGACCACCTACAAAAGACATCACAATGATGGCAAATCAAAGTCATCACTTTTTTGTTCATGAACCTTGAGGCAGGGATGGCGTCAACTCAGCATGCTTATGTTATGTTTAAGGATAAAGGTCTACTTTATAATTTACATGGGCAAGTAGGTAACTCAACAGTTGGAGAAGGAGGTACCTGACTAGGATGATTTTCAATGACCTTTTATTCTTTATAGGTGGACTCCATTATATTGGATCGATCGTTGAGGGCATTAGTCATGCCATTCAGTCATAGTTTTCGAGGTTCCTTTCATAGTTTTTACAGTAGAAATAAAGTTAAATCAAACAAATTTGTTCTATTTCATTTACATATGTCGGATTTTTTTTAGGGTGTCTGTCAGCCCCATGCTATATTGCAACCCGTGGGCAACACTTAAAAGCCTCATTAGCAAGTTATTGTAATGGATCCTCCCCTACCAAACAAGGAAATTCTGGTACCTTGTTAATAAAAATCTTAAGTTGTTTGTTGATTAAAAAAAAATATTGGGTGGATCAATGACTCGATAGTTCTTCTTTTCAATAAATTTTATGAATAAAAGTAAAACATTAAATCAAATAATTTAAGACAAAACTATATTTTATTTCATGACAAATATAAATTTTTATAAAACTTGTAAAACATTGACATTAAAAACCTTCAAGAGTTTTGTTATTATAAATATTATTCATATACATTTAAAATTTATAATAAATAATTAAAATAATTTAAAAGTTATTCTTATAAAGAGAAAAATGTGAACCGAAATAAATTTAGCTCAATGATTGATTCGGAGGAACCAAATTTTTGAATAAAAGACTTTTCGCAGTTAATTTGAATAACGGTCATATATTAAATGTTCATAATCAAAATTCTATTTATATGGTTAAATATTTTATTTTTTTCACTAAGTCTTTATTACTTTCCTTCTTGATTTTTTTAAACCTTTTTATGTTAACATTATTTGGCATATAACCTGTCAGTTTCTTATATAAAAAAATATAAAGGAGGAAATAAAGAACTTAGTACCTAAAATTTCCATTCACTATAATATAGTTTGTAATACTTTTGTTTTACTGAAGTTTGTAAATTTTATGAGTTTGAATTAAATCTAAATTTATGAAAGCTCGTTTCTATTTTATATGTTGTAAGAACTAAAGTGAGATCATAACAAACTTGATATTTGATTTAATTATAAATTATAAAAATTAACGTGTACTGGTAAATATATAGATTTATGGGCTGAGGAACACAAGCTATGATTTGATTCAAGAAGACAGTGTGCAAAGGGATCAAATATTTGATTTCTTCTTTGATATATTCACTCCTTGAATATAAAAACACAAAGACACAATAGCAAAACGATAAAATGAACCTGCAAAATAGACTATATAATTATGTGATAAAAATTTGTCTAAAATGACAGAACTTCAAAGTTTTAGTGACAAATCCAAAACTTCTGGACATGAATCTTTGTTTGATTCACTTGGACTTCCCGGAAGTTGACCAAAACCAGCACCAACACTAGAAGAAGAACCAACAATGGATCTTGTGAATTCACTCCGACTAATCAATGGAGATGTTGGTAAGGAAAATCCTTGGTTAATGCAATAACCAGGTTCTGTCATGGGGTGCATGTATGCACCATTATAAGAGAGTGTCCTTGCTTGCAAGGGAAGGTTTGACAAGTATAAATGTGATGAATACCGATAAAACGGTGCCCTAGATTTCATGGGAACATTTGCTGGGCTAAATCCAAAAGCATTCATCTCTTTTTCTTTATTCATACTGATCAAGAGGTTTCGCTCTTTTTTGTGGGCATTTTGGTGTCCTCCTAGAGCTTGAGGACTCGAGAACTTTTTGCTGCAGAACACACATGAGAACTGATTCTCTTCTTCCACTTCCTCGATCTTGGGTTTCATGTTTACTCTTACTCATGACATATTTTAGAACCTAAGAAAAAGAAGTTGAAAATGTTTGCAGAGACAAAGGTTAATTATTTGTGTTGTGCTATTGTGAAAGGAGGACATGGGTATTTATTAATTAAGAGACGATTCAGCATTGCGGCTACTTTTAGATGGAAAACATTCTCAAGTCAATGGTCTCATGTTGGACATGATAATCACATTAAAAGGAAAAGATGGATTTGATGAGAGGTCATGGACAATGACCATAACTAGATGATATATCTGTTACATACTGTAACTATTATATGTCTAGTACTAGTGTTACGTGCACTACTATCTAGTAGGTTTATATCATAACAATGTTTGTAAAAGTTATATATCCTGATTGAAGTTTTTTCCTTTATAAGAAAAATAAGAATTTGTTATGGGTTTTTCAATCTGAGACAATATTCAACCAAATGACTATTTTTAAAGAAACTTACTTTTTGAAGCTGGTATTATTTTTCCAATTCAAACATAAATAATGATTGAATAAGAAACAAAGTCATGTTAATATGTATATAAAGAAACCTACTCATTATACATAAACTGATATAGATAACAAGAATTTAAAATTGACCCTTCAACCTAAATAATATTTTTTTCTTACGTTTCCTTGAATTCTTTCTCACTTGAATCAATTGGTATAATTCTTTTTGAAAAAATGTAAATTAATTTCTTAACCCATAGTTTAGAATTTGACTTATTGTCAATATACACGTCATAACTAATAGGTTACAAAACCTTTTATCATATGCATGTGTTTTTTTTCTTTTTCGTGTTTAGGTTATAAGTATCTTACATGGAATCACTGCTACACATAAGGCCTACGACGATGGTTATTGAACCGTCGTTGTTGTGCGTGTTGTTGAAAATGGGATACTTTCGACGACGGTTTTAAAAAACCGTCTTCATTTGTATTTTATTTATTTATTTATTTTTAATTAAACACCAATGAAGACGATTATTAAGGAAAAACCGTCATCGATTTTCCCTTAATAACCATCTTTGTTTGTATTTTTTTATTTTTTTATTTTTAATTAAACACCTACGAAGACAGTTATTAAGAAAAAACCGTCATCGTATGTCAACATACGAAGGCGATTTTTCCTTAATAATTGTCTTCGTAACTTTTTAATTAAAAAATAAATAAATAAATAAAATACAAATAAAGACAATTATTAAGGAAAAATCGTCATCGTATGTCAACATATGAAGACGGTTTTTCCTTAATAACCGTCTTCGTTTCTATTTAAAAAAAACAAAAAAAAATACATACAAAGACGGTTTTTAAGCAAAACCGTTTTTGTATGTGGACATACAAAGATGATTTTGCTTAATAACCGTCTTTGTATCTATTTAAAAAAAACAAAAAAAAAAATACATACAAAGATGATTTTTAGGCAAAATCGTCTTTGTATGTCCGCATACAAAGACGGTTTTGTCTAAAAATCGTCTTTGTATGTTTTGTTTTTTATTTTTTTTATTTTTCAAAAAGAATTAAAAAAGACTTGAGCTAAACTATTGAAATAAATAGAATTAAAAAAAGACAAATAAGATGAACTATAGTTTATTAAAGAACCTAAATATTGTCTTACTTTTTCCAACAGTAAGATAAGATTATCCCATGCTTTAGGAAAAGGTTCTTTATCTAACCAAATTAATGAATTTATCTAACCAAAATAAATGCATGTTTCCATCTGTAAATTTAAGTTTGGTCAAAATTAAGTTTACAAATTGAACTTGTAAAAAATATTCAATTTTTTTAGGATCAACTAACAAATGTCCTTAAGACATTGGTTTAAAATTTTTTTAAAAAAAGTATTTATTGTGAAGATAATAAGAGATCATAAAAAAACTATAGACAACATAATTTTGTACATCTAAATATTTGATTTTATTTTTTAAAAAATGTCTCAAGAGCACTATTTGACATTTATCCATTTTTATATGCGAACATACTTTTTTGAGGTAATTAAACATGTCACCAAAATTTGTTCTCCAAACTGAATTTTGAGCTTCAAAACAAAAAATCAAACATAACCTAAGATTATGTGTAGTTTTCAAGAAAATATATGTAGTTTCTAAGAAATAAAATAAAATAAAATCATGAAAAGTCTATCTTGATCTGATGAGTCACAGGTGCATAATCAAACTCATCTAAACATTTAATCTGATAAATATAAGCCTAAAGTTATGAATGAATGAATTCAGAGTATCTTACCGAGTACAATATAGTGACCAATTGTAGATTCCACTCTAATCTCCAAGCAGTTTTTCCGGAATCTATGCAAACACCTATGATTCCTCCTTGAATTGCTGCCAAAACGCATGCTAGCATTGTTCCCGTATACCTTAGTGGAAATACTTTAAGCAATTGGACCTGTTTATTAAATTGAAAATAGTCATTTGAGAAGGATAATAAATTAATAATCACGTGAAAGCCTTTTTTCTAACAAAACTGAAGGAAATTATTAACAAAGAGAGTTATGAATATGATAAACTGGTATATTCCAGATACTTGAATATGATAGAGGTAAAGAAGTTGCATATAGGAACCAAGTTGAGAAAATTGACAGAGTAAGTAGCAGAAGTGTCTCTCATACCATACTAGAATAATCCTTGAGCCAAAATCATCCTGTATGAATTTGTTATCATCACATTGTTAAAAAATCATAATGACAAGCCATCAATTATTATAAATATCCACTTTATAGAACTTGTAATGCTATAGTAAAAAAGGAACAGAGTATGTGTGTGTTGACATGGTTTAAGCCTTTCAAGATAAGGAATGCCATGATGCCTATAATATATTGCAGTTATAATTTCTTGTAATTCAAACTATTTATCAAGTATTAAACACCTTTGTCTATTTGATTATTGAATGTAAAATGAAGATAAAGTAATATGACCCTTGACAGTAGCTGCAATACTTTATTTTGGTTTCCCGCACTTGATTTCATTTTAGATTCTTAGAATGTGAATTTGAGTCTAATTCAACTCCAAAAATTAGCGTAGGAGTGAGGATTACTCATTACTTATACACTCTATTTTTAACTTTATCTTTAGTTGATATGGAACTTGAATTTTTTCCAATACAAACCTTTCATTCTCTTCTCCTCCATTGCTATTTATGTCACTCTTTGCCTCCCTCTAAGGAAATCAAAAGAAAGAAACAAAGCAAATTAATAAGGTGATGAACTCGCTCGATCTATAAATTATCTCTTACCACAAGAGACACAAGATTTGCTATCATTTCAAGTGCATAAGACCAAGGGGAGGGGAAAGAAGCATGGTTAAAAAGGCATTAAGCAATTTCAATTAGATGTCTATGTTTATGTTCTGTGAGTCCATTATGTTCAGGTATATTTAGTGGAGTTGTGAGTTGAGTAATGCCTTAAATTTTAAGAAAATTATGTGACTTGAGATATTCATCACCACTACCAGTATAAGTTTTGATTTTGGTATTTAATTGATTTTCCACTAATGATTTTGAATCATCTGATTTAAATTTAATAGGACAAAGCCAAACATGTTTTGAGAAATGGTCAATTAAAATGGCATAAAAATGTTATCAATTTATTAAAGGAATTGAGGCATGGTCCCATATACCAGAAGACAATTTCTAGCAAAGTACTAGATAGAGTAGACTTATGGAATGGTAATTTATAAGTTTTATTGGACAAACAATCAGAACAAACTGAAGACAACAATTGAACTTGAATTTGACTACTTTGTAATGCATGGTAAAGAATTAGAGATGTTGGGTGACCAATGGGACAGTTTCACAGGGTAGAAGAAGAGGAACCAACATGATGATCTTGAACGGAAGGTCCAAATGTCAATTTGTAGGCATGATTTTCATTCTTTCCACACAGAAAGAGCAATTCAGTCATTTGAAAACTTTCTTTGTTTCTATAATGGATTTAGTTATACACACCCTTCAGAAGAAAGTAAAAGTCCGTGTAACACAAATTTTAAGGAATGTGCGGCAGTAGCTGCAATGCATACTATGAACCCAAATAAAAAAAAAGCTTGGCTCACCCTATAAGCAAGAAACAAAAGAAGAACAAATACATCAGTTAAGGTAGCTTCATTTTCCCTAGAAAGATATGTTAATTATACTTTCCAACCATGATTTAAATCCCATTAACAGTTCCAACTTCCCAGTGTGCCCAGAATAGAAAATAAAGGAATTAAAAAAAACATAAAAGGGTGACCCAATGTACGAGGCTCCCACCTAATGGGATCTAAGGAGGGTAGATGTACACAATGTTATACCCCAAGCAAAGAAGATTTCCAGGATTTGAACACATCACCTCCAAGTCACAAGTCACAAGGAAATAACCTTAACATTGTGCGAAGCTAGGCACACAAAATAAAGGGGGGAAAATAATTGCCAAGGCACGATGCCAAAAGAATGACTTAACCTGCTCAGAAAGGAAGTGCGATCACACAGAATAGACCATAGTGCATACCAATTTAAGGTGTAAATCATTATACAACAAATGAAGTAAGATCATACTATATATAAATCGTGTTTTCTCTCACTTGACAAATAAATTCTTCATGTTAGAGATGTAAATCATTCATGTACTACCATCTAATAGCTTAATATTTAAGGTGAGTTGGTTTTTAGCATGATATAAAATCTGTATGCATTACAAAGTAGTGATGCAATGAGTTCAGCATAAGATAAGTAGGCCTGTGTTATTTCAAGAGCATACCTTCCAAGCTTAATAATTCCATTGGCACTTTTGATGATGCTTATCTTGGAATTTTAAGATTTCAGAACTGACAATCGTGAGGGCATTCCTCCAGAAGGAAAATTATCAGAAAGTTTTGCCACTGCATAATGGAAAACAAAATTAAAATGAAAGTATGAACCTAATGTCAATTACCTAAAATGCACATAACAACATCCATATTTTCTGAAAGCATGTCACAAGATATGTCATGAGAAAAAGTTTATCTATTCTTCAAAGTTAAGGCCATCAAAATGCAGACAATTCAACATAAAGTTCTCACTGAATCAAGTTAATAATGGAAAAAAATTGATGATATTAAAGAAAATTTTGAAGGCATGTCTTAGATACACTAGCTGACATAAAATATAAAAACATATTCTAGTGGGTAGATGTTAAAGCATATGAAAATAAACTGAAATATTCAGTGTCTAGGCTACTTGCCCATTGGCAGTGTGATATAGCCTTTAAGTGTTCATTTATGCTCATTCTCCTTATAAATTATTAAATCAAATTACATTTTAAGAAGAACATTCATATGGAGATGTGTAAACCAACATCAACTTATGAATTCACTTCATATTACATTAGCAATGGGTAATTTGTGCTATGGGATATTCTAACAGTTACATTATTTTTGGGTATATTTTTCAACCAAAGACACTCTTTGGATGGTTTTTGAAAGCCCCAATCAGGTTTGATAAACATTATTCTAAAGAAGAAGAAAACTTAAATATAATTGTATGTTACTTACTCCTTCCCTTGCAAGCAGGTCCAGAGATGGGGGGTCAATCGAAACAACCCCGTAGTGTCCCTTCACCCATACAAAAATCATGAAACTACCAATGATTTGATGCCTATTAAGATTGATTGCACAAAGTAGAGGGGGAACAAACACAAGAATAATAAAATATTATCAGGAACCAAACTAAAAAAAAACAATACTCGAATTTGGAAGGAAATTAATAAGAAAGCATCAAACACAAGAAGCCCAAAAGACATCAAAAGTAGGGGGGAAAAGGAAATAAATTAACCTGAATAAACATCAAAAGTGAAGTGAGGTTCCAACTAGAGAGTGGAGATTGATCTCATACCTGATATTATCCCCATCATTCTGAAAAGAATCTGGCTTAGATCCAAGTTTCATAAACTTCATCTTGGCCAAAGGAAATGACTATCTTTCTCCTTTTCCCCTATGTTGTTCTACCTCTGAAAGACAAACCACCGACCCAAAGTTTAGAATTTTAAAAAGAATCAGATAACTTGCTAGAATCCAGAGTGAGGAAAGGAGGATCAAATAGAAATATGGTATGTTTCCTATTAATACTGAATATTTTTCACAAATCGAGGCCATTAAGAGTGCCAAGAGAGTTTTTTTAAATGTTTTTCTTTTAGCTAACTTGAAATGGGAAGTCTCCAAGATAAGATTTTTATTTACTAAAATGGTAACACAGATCTAGCACCTCAGAAAAAAGATGGTCAAGTTAGGAGACATTGCTAACAGAAACAAGACTATCTCAAACATAAATATAGTTTTTCTCAAAGATAGAATCAGAGACAACCCCACTTGGTCAAAACTGACACCACCGCCTGAACCATGTTAAAATTATGTTAAAGCTCAGCACTTGCCACAACACAAAAAAAGCATAAGAATTAAGTTTTGGTTCCTGATTCAATGATCATTGCACATGTTTAACCAGGCCGTAGGGAAAAAAAAGAAGATAATTAATTCAAAGCTATATATATAGGTGGACAACAACATTTTTCTCAAAATGTAAATCTAGAAAACTTCATAGACATAAGGAATAAAGCTTCATAATGATTAACTAACTGGTTTTAATTAACAAAAAACCAATCCGCAACAACAGGTTCATGTTCAGCTTAATACACAATACAAAATAAATAAATAAATATAAAAACCAGCAAAATAGAATCAAGCCAACCCAATTCACAAATTGGTAAAAGTTTTATTTTTTTTAAAAAAAATTAAAAACCTTGAGACCCTTTATATAATAATGTAGCAAATAGCAATGAGCAAAGAGAATAGATAAGGAAGAGGAATATGAAGGGACAAGAATGAATCTCAACAGAAGCAGAGTAGCATACGTACAAGACCCTGAAATGTTCTTCTTCTTCTACTTTTTCTTCTTCTCGCAATAAATATTGGAGAAACCAACCAAACCAAAGTGTGGATTGCACGACAAGGCGAGTAAAAACAAGCAGAAGAAGATAACAAGAAAAAGGAAACGAAAGTTGTACAGAGGCAAAGAGTCAGAGGCAATATTAATCAAAGAGATCTGAAATCAGGAAAATTTTCATCGTGTCTGGCTCTGCCAAGTAAAAGAATCTAACATGGGAGTGGCCACGACAAGAAACACAAAGTTCAGTGTGTGCATGAGTGAGTGAAACTATTAATATATCATGAAAGAAGAGAAGAATCCCACATATGACACAAACTACCCAACCAAACCCAAAAGACCACCCTTCAAAAAGATAAACTTGTTTTTCATCATTTTTGGCAGCCACCACAGCTACACAAACACAAAAAGCCCATGTAAGTTTAACAGAGATATGTTTGCAGCTACTAGCTTGTAATATTAAGCAATGTCAGTATTAGAAGAAAAACATCTTAACAAGTTATCCTTTTCTTGACATTAATAAGTGTGCATTTTTCTTATTTATTCTCCTGCACTGCTAAGTGATCAGTAAAAAAAACCCTAAAGAAATAGAGCTTCTATTGAGTCCATTCTCTTCTCTTATTCTACATTATTATGTCACTTGCTGAGTGCCACAACACAACCATCACACTAAGCTCTTGTATATTCAAGATTAAGCAGATCATAAACTAAAGAAACTGGTATTTTTCCCAGGAATAACACTATACATTAATACTAATTAAAGATAAAGCAGTAACATAATTTTTTATCAACCGAGTTTCACAAAGTGAAAAACAACCAAGAGCAAACAAATTTTCATCTTTATTTTCCATACAAATATATTGTCAAAGAAAAAGTATTGTTTAGCAGCACAGAGCAAAAGGAAAATAGTACTTGCCTCCCCTACAACCAACCCCTCTTGAGCCATATCCAAGTTCTGGAGGAATCTTCGGTGTACGTTTCCCTACTACGTTAGGAAAAAGTAAACAATTCAAGATTAGGCATGTCATAAACAATGAATTTACACTGATAAAAAAAAGGTACCTGCAAGCATGTGGGGAACTCCATCACCTCATATAAAGCATAGTATATATATATAGTTGCTTAGTTACCTGTATCTTGAAGCAACTTGAAGGATTGTTGTATCTTAAATACAATAATGTATATCAGCCTATTATTTGGAAGCCACTATGGCATGATAGGAGGAAAGCTGTTGTTCATTGCCAAATACCTATTCCCATGGAAGTCAGGAAGAACATGTACATCTATAGTCAAGGCAACAACAAAGGATAGGTTCAACTTAACTATCATTGTTTCCAACGTGTTGTTTAGAAGCTCAAACAATGAAATATCTGAAATATTACATAGAGAAGTAGTCTTGTTAAGACATTTCTCAAAATAAGACTTGTTGACATAAATATTTAGTATATTCCAAATGAAGAAAAATCTTACTTTCGGAAGCATCTCGATTTGCAAGACGTGCAGAAGCAGCATGGTTTTCAATTATATGATCCAATAATGCAATAGTAGCACTCTGCCCACCTTTCCTTAGCCAATATTCTGGTACCATTGCTGAAAGTTCGGATAAAGAAAAAATGCACCACAACATAGCATATGCAAGAGAAGCAGTGATGGGAGCTTTAATCAATGTTAAATACAATAGACTAAAATGAAAATTAAACTATCTTTCTCCTTTAGGTGATCCTGTCAAATGTAAACTCCAACCAAAGAAAAACTACTTATGTTTTATACCAATATCAATGTTCCACAAAAAGGAACTAGTCACAAGTAGCCACATAGATATCTTTACAAAGACACATACATGAATGGAGCTAACAAGAATACAGTCATAAAAGTATGAAATATCAATGATAAAATGAGACAAACATTCAACCCAAACAAATACATTCTAGATCTAGGTTCCAACCAAAGCAAATTTAATCCATGAATTTTCAACCACAGCCAAGAAACTTACAAATATTATTAAAAAAAAGAAGGAAATTTTCATTTCTCACTTTAAACGGCATGAAATGCCACAATAGATACCCCAAAAGATAATCAACAGACCATGATTGTTTCAAATGTGTCAAAAAGAAAAAAAGTACAGTGTCATCCACGATTGAGATTTAATTCATAAAATTGAGAACATAGTATAATGTACCTGACCAAAATGGACCCCAAACCCCAGATATGAACAATTTGCTCCGTGATACAGCCATATGGCATGTATAAGTGAACTCATAAGGAAATTGGCCATGACTGGGATTGGGGAAAAAACTAAGCTGAGATTGGTGTCAATTTACACATGCATAAGCTTTTTCATCAAAAGTGGAAATAGGCAGAATGGAGAAAAAGTACCTGCAAGAGCTCGAGTACTTTCAAATCTTGTTCTAGGTTCCAATAATCATGCTTCAGAAAAACCTCAAAATTAGATAATGGGAATCTTTTCAAAAATAACAAACATGTGAAGTGGAAGTTTGAACGGTAAGGACAGTGGGAAGAAAATACTTTATATTTGTGACAAGGATCTCTAGAATCTTCTTTTGTTCGTCGTCGAACAAGCCACCGTAAGGATCTACATCCTCATCGCCGTCTTAGCCGTTGTCATTTTCGAGAGACTGCGGCGTTGGTGTAGTTGTCGTTCGCGGTTAGGGCCATGGCTGCATCGATGCATGTCCATTGCGGCAGAGGAATTTTAGGGTTGTAGCTTAGGGTTCTCTCTCTAATCTATGTTGTGAGTGAGTGAGTGAGACAACCATTTTAATTTGCTAGACCGAAAAAGAAAACACGACGGGTTTACAAAAAACCATCTTTGAACACAACTTTCGAAGACGGGTTTCACAAGACCGTCGTCGTTGAAGTCACAAATATTACAAAATTGCTACCGTGATAGCATTTAAGACAGTTCTTAGATAATCGTCGTCGTTTTGCTGTCATTGATAAGGCTTTTTGTAGTGGTGAATTTCAATGGAGATTTTGTTTATACATAAAACTTGAATTCGATATTGATAAAGTAAATATGTATTACTTAAATAAATTACATGTTGGTATAATTAATGTGTTTTTTATTAAATAGTGAAATTTAGCATCTCGATAATATATAATTTTTTACTTTAAAGAGAAAAATGCACTTTTTTAATTATATAACTAGATGTGAATAATCATAGAAAAATGATACAGAAGTTTTTTTTTTTTTTGAATGGATGATACATAAGTTATTTAATTGTAGCTAACTAACAAATAGATAATCGTAGTTTTAATTTTGACAATATGTGTAAGATTTCATTATATGGACAATAATTAACCCCCGTTGGTTTTAAATAGATGGTAGGATCTCCAAATTTAAACCATATGAATTGGTTGTTATATCAAGAGTCTAATTGAGTCTATGTTGGAAAGACAACGCATAATCATTTATCAAATGGTCAAATTGCAAATCAGGTAATTTGTAATTATTTTTTTTTAAAAGTCTTAGCACTAAAATGAAATAAAAAATGGACAACCCACTACTAAAAATATGCCCATTACACATAGGATTCAAAATGCGAGCCATTTATGTAGGGCATTCATTTTTAGTACTTTCATTATTGAAAAATGCATCTTTCATTATATTTCGAAAAGTTCATTTCAAATTAAAATTTGAAATTACATTTCAGAATGCAACCATAGATGCAAGATTCAAATGTTTTTATATAAACAGCGCGCCCATTACAACAAACAGTACAACGACGGTTATAGTGGCTTGGGTCCTAGAAAGTTGAAATCAACGACGGTTTTGGTTTAACCGTCTTCAATTTGGTGTATTCAAAGACGTTTTGGGTAAGACCGTCTTTGAAATGTTGACCAAAATAAGTAGAACGACGGCCTTTTGCTCTAACACAGTGGTTGTCTCCATTTTCGTCCCACAAAATGGTGAATCTTCTCGTGCCCTAGTACAGTCTCCGTCAATCGCACCCTCTCACTCCTTGACCCACAGTTCCGGCGTCGTGGCCTCCGTTTGACCCTCATTGGGCGTTTCAGCTCCGCCTCCCGCGTCTCGCTTCGACCTGGTGTACCGCCATCTTCAAATCGGATATTGAGGTATGATCCTTGTTCTAGGCCCTAATTTTCGTTTCATTTTTTAACTTGTAAGAATCGAATACTGCTTTACTCTTTTATTCTTGTCACTGCAAATTAGTGTGTTTGGCAAAAACAAGCCACATAGTTATAAGCTATGTAACAAGTCTGGTAGAAGTCTTGCCAACCAAAAATCAGCATTTCTTGGCTGTATCCTCAATTAAATAGGCCAAACCCTATGCTGCGCCTAAAATTATATCATATCTTTGTTTCCAGTTGAGAGAACCCTTATTTTCACCTGTTGTGAAAATTTTAATTAATACATTGAGTGAAGGGGAAGAATACAGGAGAACATT
This sequence comes from Glycine latifolia, assembly GCA_013407115.1. Taxonomy (NCBI): domain Eukaryota; kingdom Viridiplantae; phylum Streptophyta; class Magnoliopsida; order Fabales; family Fabaceae; genus Glycine; species Glycine latifolia. The sequence goes on from CM023943.1 coordinate 21,091,318, forward strand.
TAAAAAATAGATATCCAATGAATGCTTCAACTAGGAGATTGACATGAGTTTTACCAAATAATTAAGAATCTGTCCAAGCTTTTATTTGCCATGTATTCATAAACAAGGATTCTGTCTTGACCTTTACTGCAACATCCAAGAAGTCAGAACCACATTTTTGTGATGAACATTACTTATAAGCTTGACTTCACTATCTAATTGTTCATCCATCTTCCTGGATTGGCCTAAGATTAATTTTTTGACTGCAACTATTTTCCCATTTTTCAAAGTGCCCTGTTCCACAAATTGGTGATTAAGAATATACCAATTTTAAAAAGTGATTTATCTTTGTCTCAAGAGGAGTAGCTCAATAAATTTTGCCTGTGCCTAACATAAACTTGCTCAGAATCATGCTTGATTTGTAACATGTACTCCAATAAAATGCTGAAATTATCTTGTATACATCTCCAAAACCTCCTTCTCCTAGTTTATTTTCATCACTGAAATTTTTTGTTGCAGTCTTCAAGTTTAGACGTATAGGGAACTGGACCTTTCAACTCAGTTGCTCCCAATATGTCAGCTGATCAGGAAACATAATTCACAATATCGTAATGAATAAATGCATCCAATTATTCATCTATCTAAGTTCAAAAACAAAAAGAAAATAAGCATTTCATAGTAATTGATTCCTTGGAATGAAGAATAATGGGCTTATTAGTACAAAATTCAAATTAAATCTTATAAATACGACTTAAATTTAAATGTTGCAGGAATTTAAAAGATTTTAAATTGTCATTCAATTACAAATTATCATATATAATAAGTTTGTTAATTTTTATAAGAATTATCTTATAAATCATGTTTAACTTTAAAAATCTTAATTGGTTAATAATGTCAAAAACAAACTGTAGATTGAAGGTTTAATTGAGGATTGTAAACCTGAAATAGAAGTCCCCTGCAAATGGTGGTTTGAAGCGTGAACTGATGTGTGCCACAGTGTTTTCTTTGGTGAAAAATCATCAAATTCAAAGACTTTCCAAATTTTCTGACCTCTAGGAACCCTGTTGGGTTTCTTGTACCATCTAAGCAAGGCAAATAGTGCAAGGAGGATTACAACAAGACCTACACCTCCAACAACACCACCTATAATGGCTCCCTTCTTGTTGCTTGAACCTCCTACATGATAAAAGTGCAGTTCAAAATCAATGGTGGGTCTAGGCTCACAATTTTGTATACCCTTTGCTCAAATTCTTATGCTGCTCTTCTTTCCTATAACCTATTATGCTTGTAAGGTAAGCCTGGTTATATTTGCGTGTATGATTGTGTACATGTGTATCTATCGACTGCCAACGGTTCATGGTTGCATTTGGAATTGATGAATCATTGCACCAGCATGTATTCACAATAAAGTTTCACCTTTAATTTTTGTAAAATTGAGTATTGAAATAAAATGACAAGTATTGAAATAAGACATTTTGAGGGAATTGAAATTCACATTAGAGATGGGGAAGAACATGATTGAACACACACCAGATTCTATTCTATTAATTGTTGTGGAAATGCTTTGAAGCCTGAATTAGTTATATTCTTTGCCTCTTCTAACTATCGTTTGGTTATTTTGCTTTCAAAGACAACATGATATTTTTCTTGGCCTGTGCGGTGGTCTGTTTAACTCATAAACTCATTTTCATTGTAAATTGATACTATTAGTTTCAACAGCTGTCTGTATAACTGATCTGGAGTAAGAGGCTATTGCATTGATGTCTTTGAAGCTACCATAAACTTGTTGCCTGATCCTGTCCTGTCAGAATATATATTATTTGGACCTGGTAATAGAAATCGTAGCTATGATGACCTTGCAACTCATGACAGTCTTTTGGTTAGTATTTCCTGACCATTTGAAAGCCTTTTTAGCTTAATATTTTGGAATATGACAAAGTGTGTCTTTATTTTAAGAGGGTGTAATTTATTAGTTAGAATAGAGGTCAATATATGATTTCATACCTTCTATTCATTTCTTTTATTCTTTTCTAAAATGTCCTGGAAAAATGAGTTCCTTTCTGAATTTCCAACCTCCAGCATAGCATGTCTAATACTAGGAGATGGATGGCTTACTTGAATTAACATATTTTGCTGAGATTGGTTCCTATTTTGCAGGTTTAGTTTCTCAACACTGTTTTTCTCACACAGTACGTGCCCCACAAATTCTCATTCACATAACTTCAATTTTGGCTTGTGAAAATCCTTGTTTTGTATGACGCATAACATTGTAAACGTTTTTGTGACTCACAACTGCTGCCTACATGAAAAGAAATTCTGTTCATGCTATGGAGATGCATACAAGTGGGAGGTATTATTAATTATCAAATAATACAAGCATATAACTGTAATCCCTTTGGAATACTATGCCTTGATTTAAATTAATTGTCTGATAAAAAATATATGGCCTTGTGCCTTGATTTAACACTTTGCTGTCACAACAAGTTTAGGCGGAATGGAGGCAGTAATGTTTTTAAGTCTTGAAGAAAAGTTGAAACCAATATGATGTTTCTGATTTCTCTAATTTGTTGCAGGAATGTATTATTGGGTATTGCATTTTATCACTTTTCCAATATGAACATAGTGCTGTTAAGTAAGAGAATCTCATTACTGATAAGTACATTAAGCACTACCTGTAATGTTTATGCTAAATAGAGATGAGTTAACTTTGGACTCTTGTGCATTTTCTTTTAAATTCTTTGAACCTTGGACTCTTGTGGCAGAACTCAAATTCACATAGAAGTGGAAGTGGCTCTTGCCTTAAGAGTTTCAATGGAAGAAGAGAGAGCCTTACAATAAGTAGTTGCCAAAAATGCATCAGAGGATGCTTCCAAACAGGAGAAAACTGGTGAGCAGCAAGCTAGCCCACATGATTTGCTAGAATTATTTTGTACAGTATTTTATTTTTACTTACCGACATGTACATGGTTGTTTGAATCTTTCAAAGGTTGATATTTGAGCTACAGTAACTTTAATTTTCTTAAGAGACCATCTTCTTTTTTGTTAAGGTGGTGTAAGTGAAACTTAATTAATTTATGGAGTCTGGGGATTACATAATTACCATGTTTTTAAATATCAGTCCCCAATTGTTATTGTGGTCATAACATCAAGATATTTTGCCTCATTTGGATGGTGTGGGTTAATTGGGATTTGGGTAGCGGTCATAGATTTTAGACTTTTTCTCACATGACAACTTTCCAAAATACCTACAATACAAAATGCAAGTTTGGCTAATTTATCCCTGTTGGTCTGTATTTTTACTTTATGATAATAACATTCTTGGATGGAATGCTTACAGGTTCACTTAATGTTTGAACATTGGGTATATCACTTGACTAGCAGGGGCTGTAGAGCTTCGATGGAACCATCTAATTATCATTCGATTTCCTTTTGTTGGTTAGTTCATTGCAACTGAGAACGTTTCTTCTAAGATTCTTGGATAATATGATACTACATTCGTAATAGTCTCCAATGTCCCAAAGCTATTTGGGACATGATTGGCCTAATTGGGAAATATGCCTACTGGCTCTATTTGTTGGGAAACCATAAAATTTGTATGAGACTACTTACTACGGAGTATTTTCTCCTTTGTTTCCATTTTCCTGTTTTGGTTGAGGAAGTTTTTCAAAGTTATAAACCTAGTTCACTTTCATAATTTTCATTAAGTGTTTATTCTTTGTAATTAATATAAAAAACTGATGAGCTTATACTTCTATTGATATCAGCGCTCAGTATGATTTGGAAGAGGAGATAAGGAAAGCTTCTAAGTTATGTAACAGAGGTGGCACCCTGCTGATTCATAATTTTCTGTTGCTATGCTCTTTTGCTTTGGTATGGAGGCTATTTGGTTCGGCACGACTACACCAATGGAGGTTATAAGTACTGGTTATAGTTGCTGATGTGATTATAGTTGCTGATGGCCAGGTATAATACCTCTTTGTGTGTATATATGCATGTCTCTCGAATTAATATTATTCAAATAAGTGAGTGTTTAGATTTCAATGAGTGGAGCTTGAAAGTATTTTTACCTTCAAAATATTTTTTTTCCTTCTTCATTTTATGTATTTGAATTTAGAAATTTTACATTAAAATATGCAAAAAAAAAAAAAAAACTTTTTAAACTTTTATTCAAATATAGCTAGTCTAAGTGTGTTGTTTACTTTTAAGGTTACAAGAAGTGTCGACACTAGTGATGGAGAACTCAGTCCTCAAAAAGTGAAGACAATTAAAGCAATAGTTGATGCAAGGTAAATATAGCTGAATGCATATTATGTTTGTAAATAATTTTTAATTGAATCTAGGTATGATTTCTTTAAGATTCTGTTAAAGGTTCCATTAAATATAATAACTTAATAAAAAAATCTCAAATAAGAATGTTGATTAATTTAACTAGTGACATTATTTCTAAATTATTTAAATTTTTAATATAGTTCATGTACTTGAATACGTATTTAAAGTAATTTAGAAATCTAATTGAAAGCTTTTAAAATATATAGACCTATTGGAATGAAGTATTGCAGATTTAATAATTTAATTTAGAGAATTAAATTTATCTTAGATTTATATATTTTTTCCCCAAGTTTTTGTTATATTTAATTAAATATCCCACCATCCTTCTTAAGTTAGACCTTAAAGGTTATAATTATACTTTTTAAGTTATTTTTCTCTCCTGTGTTGTTCCAAGTTACTTTGACCTTTATTATTCCTTAGCAGTTTTGATGAAAGACTTGGTGAGTAATTCGTTGAGATTTGTATAGTTCAAAGCTAATTTTCATATATAACTAAATGCAGATTTTATGAGTAGTTTCTATTTGTCATTGGCAGGAAAGTGAGGCCCAAGATTACATTTCTCATGTTCATGCAAGTGTTGGGTCTCCTTGGGTTAGTAGTTTTCTCCAAAGATGTGTGAACTATCATATATCATTGTACAATTTTGCATAGGAACATCAGAGACATCAGGCAGTAAAAAGCAAGAAAGACAATCCATATCTTATTCAGAGCATCCACAATGGAATGGAAGTAACTTAACGAGGTTCTTATTAAAAAAATATTATTTTATCATGCACACATATGATTTTGAGTTATTTATATAAGTAATTATTATTCATGACTTGTTTAACAAAAGAGAGAAAATGAATATTTGTGAGTTAAACATTTTTTTAATAAAAACTCTCAGAGAAAATTGATTTGGTTTGTTTATATACTATGGGCTAATATATTCTGAATTGTATATCAGTGTTGTTTGTTTACGTGAATTTCCATCCCAAATTAATTAGGATTAATAAGCTTTTTTCACTTGTAAATTATGATTTCTGTGGTATTCTTTTTCCACAAAAAGTTATAGCTGATCAGAAACTAACTTCAATAGGCTTTGCAATGTTCTGTGATCCTGCACTCTATATATTCTTTTATGGAACCTGTCTATTAGAACATCTCCTGAGTATTCTTTTATATTTTCTTTGGATGTTTTGTGGGGACTACTTGGATTCAGAAACCAGTGGTGCTAGACGAAAGGCTGGTGGAAATTTCAAGGAAAAATTAAGGGAGCATGGAGGACTTGATGCAGTCTTTGAAGTCACCATGACTTTTCAGTCAGATTTTAAGGTGTGAGCTTGTATATTAGTTCATATATACGCCTTACTATTGTAGTACAATAACGTTATTTTGCTAAATATTTTTTTTTCTACATATTTATCTATCTAAATGAAATATTATATTTTTTCTGATTTAAAAATATAAAATTAGTTATCTTGAATAAAAGAAAAAGAAATTTAACTAAGGAGTCAGTATATGGATTGAGACTTGTTGAACGGCTTATCCTTTTATAAATATTATTTATTATTTTATAATTATATTAACATGTGTTCTCAAGACTATAAAGTAGAAACACACAAACTTTATTTTATAATTAATATTATTTAATTATATTATTTATTATTTTATAAATATACTTCTACGATGATTTTTGTTAAAAAATTGTCTTATAATCGTTAATTTTTTTTATTTAATAAAAGATATTTTAATATGGTTATCTCGAAAATCGTCTTAGAAAGTAGATTTTTAATACGGTTATAGGTTAAGAACCGTCTTAGAATGTCCAAATATAGCCTAACCGACTTAGAATGATGTAAAAAAAAATTCAAAGATGTATTCTAAGACAATTTGTAGGCTAAGACCAGTCTTCAAATGGGACTTTCTAAGACGGTTCAATAACCGAATTTGAAAATCTTAAGTTTCAACGACACCCACTACAAAGATGATTGTTAAACTGACGTCGTATAGGATAAATAACCGACGAAGAAAGTGTTGTTTGTAGTAGACTATTAAATCTTGTACCTTTCATTGTATTTTGGAAAATTTATTATGAAATTCAAGTTTACATTCTTGAATGCAATGAGAGTGCAAGATTCAAATAAGAGTTCATATACCGACTGAGAATGACCTAAATTAAATTTGGATCAACCCTAATAACAATTTGAATATAATTAAGAAGCAATTCACATATTACCTCTGCTAGCTAACCTCCAAAGAAACCACATGCTCTCATGATCTGATAAAAGATGGGAAGTACGTATAGTCTTGCATATAGGGAAAGCGAACGCTAATTTTGAGCCTTTATAAATAAGAGTTTTAACAATGAAACACGAATCTCCGGTCAATCCAATCAAATTTAACATTTACTTGTATAATTTATTTTCAATTTACAATTTTATTGATCACTTTATTTATTGTTCCTACCAAAAATTGATAGAACTTTGTTTGCAGTGATGCTTCTCCTCAGGGGTGAACCTAGGATTTAACGATAGGACCAATAAATATACAAATATTAAAATTAATATAAAATAGCTATGGTTTTTTTTAAAAAAAAATCTAAGAACAAATAATGGAGAATCCATATATACAAAAGATATTAACATTTTCTAAAAAACCCAAAGTTATAAATGACAATCCTCAACTTCATGTCACCAAGAATATTGTGAATTTATAACAAAAATTGGTATATGTATTAACCATATGTTATTTTACGAAAAAAATCCTTTTATTATATTCCAAAAATCTACTTGTATATTTTGAATAAATTATGTTACTAAAAAATATTTTAGGATAATAGTAGTCAAGAAAACAACCATTAAAATATTAAGTTGTTTAGAAGATGAAAAATGTTGTGTTGTGACAAAGGTTTCAATTATAAAAGCAAATTATGACAAATTTTCAATGCAATTCGATATCTAATTTTCTTTCTTAAAGTTCAAATAGCCATTTGGATTTTTACTTGTGCACTTGAGATGGAAAACAAAGTGAAACCTGACAGTGATAAGAAGAACAAAAGCAAGATGAGAAAAACAAAGAGAATATAAGAAAAAATGGTGATAGAAAGATAAATTATTTGTTGATGCGTTTCAAAACTTAAATTGTCAATCTTGTATATGGTGTTTGTAAGTTTGAACAATTGATAAAGGTTAATAAAATTATTTGATTACAAACTACAATTATTTATAACTTTCAAAAAAATATTAAAACAAAAAAATGGTCCTCAAATATTTTACGATAGTCGAGTATGGGTAATACATTTATAGTTTTCAGATGTTTACAACATTTCCTTTACCATGTTTTCTTAGGAGTGATGTAACATAGTCAACTTCAGTTCTACCATTGCTAGAGTTATTTAGAATGGAGTAAGAATCCAAAGAATAACATCTCTTCCTTGAATCAGTCGGTTAAAGTGAATAATCATTGATAATTACTAGCTCCCATAGCTAATCGATCAACATTTCCCTCACCAACACAATTCTAGAACATTGAAGAGACCTCAATCATCAAAAATTGAGGTTCAATTCAACAACCTTGGCTCACGATTAGCGCATGCACTTGAGATTGGGACGAAGCACTTCAAAGATGAAATCGACACCAACCATAAAAAGGGTTCCAACAATCAAGTTGGGATCCAAACGAGCATGGTTACAATTCCACAATTGTACCTCCCATGATTGTCTCTACTCAAGTCACTGATTTCCCAATAACTATCGTCACTTCTGGATGTCTTTATCCCTCGCAAAACTTCATTCTCGTGAATGAACCTACTTCATGTTAACATTAAACATGATCCTACAATTATTCTCGTAATATCTATTTTTGTTACTCAAATACTAATGTAACCATGTACAATTTATTTTTGGTTTTTAACTTAATACTTGTTTTGACCGACACTAACTCATGTCAACCATGAATGTTGGATGCAATTGTTTAGCTTCTAATATTTTAGCGCCGAACAAAAAGTTGACGCAAAGCCAATGTTAACTGACTATTAGCGTCGGTTTTGTCATTTAGCGTCGGCTAAAATCAATACTTTAACGTGATTTTCTTAGAGTGTGGGGTGTATGATGTGTTCTGAAGTTACCAAAATATTATGGAGATTCATTCTAGCATCGTAAACATAGCCGTAACTTGTATGTCTGGAGGGGCGTAATATTAAATTGATTAGCTATACACTAATTTTTCGTCATATCATCGGGAGTTTTTATCAAATTGTTTGGGCAAATGCTTAAGCACACTTTCTCATTCTTGTAATTCCATGACTCCGTCTAAGCAAACATGCAATTTACCCCTGGTTGGAAAGAGAAAATATACAAAACTTTATAATGTCTACTGGAAAAGTATGTTTTAGTTTCATGTGACAAGTTTTAACTTCCTAGTTAATATTTTTTTTAATAGTTAATAGTTACTAGAACACGAATTACTAATTGTTCTATTTGATTGAAAACTAATTAAGAGTATCCCTTTCCAGTTTCCACTGTATAAAATAATTAAATCACTTTAGTGGAGTATCCTTTGGATGTTCTGTTTTAGTGGTTCTTGCTTATTGTACATGCTTTGTGCGTGCCTTTTTCGGTAAATGCCATAACACAATTTATGTGAAAAATTAGCAGCCGATGAAGCACGTACGTATATACTTTCTATTGCTTCTGTTGATATTTTTATCAAAGAAGTACAATCTTGGAAATTGAAGTCCATAAGGTGAACCATTAGCTTCCGTCCACCAAAATTGGATGCTTAGAGTTACTTTCGGTAAACTCCCTTCCCATGTAACTTATTTAATTAATCTTAAACATGAATTTCAGATTTTGAGAAAGCCAAACTCGCTATGAGTTTTTCCTTAGTTCCTTGAATTGCCATTTCAAATGTAGTTACATAGACACATCGCAATTTTCTTAATGCAACAAAGAGTAATCCAAGGAAAAGAAAAAGAAAGATTAGATCTCAGCAGGCACACGTTTGTACAAATGTGAGGGGAGCCTAGGAGAAGCCACAGCTTGTATTGGAGTCCTCATGTATGTGACTAACCCTGGATTCTCTCCCATGTCAATTTCCTCAGGCTTCATTCCTTCGGGTGGGGTCCAACAAAAATGGTGCAAGAGGTGGCCCAACATGGATGTTGTCAAGTTGATACCAAGTTGGGCACCTGGGCATACCCGGCGACCCGCCCCAAATGGAAGTAGCCTAAAGTCATGGCCCTTCATGTCCACATCCTCCTCAAGGAACCTCTCGGGTCGGAACTCCATTGGATCCTTCCACACCGCCGGGTCACGGGCCACAGCCCACACATTCACATGCACATTGGACCCTTTTGGAATGTCATAGCCTCCAACTTTGACATTGGCATTGGCACGGTGTGGGAGCATTAGTGGGGTTGGTGGGTGAAGCCTCATTGCTTCCTTGGTCACACATTGTAGGTAAGGCAGGCTTGAGAAGTCTGCTTCAGTCATCACCCTTTCAAGTCCAATTACCCTGTCTAGCTCTTCTTGGACCTTTTGTTGCACCCTTGGGTTTCTTATCAACTCAGCCATGGCCCACTCAACTGAAATTGCAGTTGTGTCCATCCCTGCTGTGATCATATCCTATCAAATCAAGAAAAAAATATACATCAATTATCAATTATAATTTTGAAACACCAAACAGTCACTAAAGTTTTAACAAATTAAACATGAAAATGTAGTTAGCACTAAGTAGGTGTTTGGATTCATATTAAATCATTCAAACATCATGTTAAAATGTTTTTTTATATAAATATTTATATATTTAGTCTCACATTGGAAAATTGATCTTGAATGAAATTAAATTTAATGTGTTTGAATTGATAATGAAAATTTAAAAAATCACGATGTCCCACCATGATTTCCCACCAGGAGACCACATTCAGAGAGTAATTTTTAAGACTACCATAATTTTTCCAACATGGTCTGCCACATTTACAAACACACACCAAGTAATTTTTGTTCTGGACTGTATTAAGTTTTAGAATGAAAAGATTGACACATAAATCACTATATTAACTTGATCCAAAATCAATTATATATATAAAATGCTCGTCCAAGCACACATATAATGAAACGTACCCAAAGGAGACCGATGATGGTGTCTTCACTAAGGTCATATTTGTCTTGCAACGTGAGGAGGGCATCAACAAAATGTTGCTTGGCACCACCAGATTTCTTGCGTGCTTCAGTGTGCTCTGCCATGATGGCTCTGGTGAGTCGGTCGCGGCGGGCTCCATGCTTGGCAAAAGCTCCTTCTTCCAGTGGGAACATCCAGCGCAGCCAAGGGATGTGCTCTGCCATGGCTAGAGATGCTCCTAGCTTTAACCCATTTTGCACAATGGCCTTGAATTCTACTCCTTGCTCATCCATCACACCTTCTGAGTTCACAAATCTTTTTCCAAATGCCAACCTGGTGATGTTGTTGAATGCCACAGACCCCAAGTGCTTCCTCAACAATATTGCTTTCCCCAAATTTCCTGGTCAAATATTGTACAAATACACATTGGGTAAATTAGACTACACCTCAAATTTCATGACTTTTTTTTATACAGAAATAAGCAAAATGTATTTAAATGTAACATTTTTTTCATGAACTTATTGAAATTAGGTTTACAACGTACAATGATAGTTGGGGAGAACAAATTTACTTAGAATCTCACATAGCTAATTAAAAAAAGATGAAGTTCTTTAGTTTGCCTCGAGTAAAAATGAAATTAAACTATATCATCACGCTTGTTTGATACAATTCTCTTACATACTTTAAAATGATTGATCGCAAGTATTAATTGCACCGATCATGTATTATAGAAATTAAACTATATCATGTATTAATTACAAAATCCAAATATTTATTAAAGAAAATTATTTTATTTTATTTTGTGAATAACTTTTGTTTCATAGTTTCAGAATAATTATTCTTTCCGTATCACAGAAGTATCGAAAAATTAGGTAGACTAACTTTATGTCGAAGGTAGAAACAGCTAATATAAGTAGTTGCACTCTTTAGGGGAGAAAAGACTTTAAAGTTGCTTGAACATGTAATAAACAAGTCGGCATCATATTCCATAATGCAACCAACCGTACCGAACCATTAATTATTAGGCAAAGCTTTTAAAAGAAATTCAAAAAAAAAACTTGAAAAATTTGTTGCATTTCAAAATTAAAGCATGTTATAAGTCTCAGTTAAACCAAAACATTTTGTTCAACTTTATTGATTTTATCGGACTAACTGAGCAATGTTCTATCCCAAAAAAAAACTGAGAAATATTCTTTTTTTCAACTCAATTACTTTTCATCAGTAGTTAAAAGTTAAAATTAACTGAGCAATGTGTGTGTGTGTGGCGCAAACTATTATATATGGACCTAAATTCCTAAGGAAGATCCCTTTTCTTTGCATACAAAATAGGTTCACATTTCCAACCACAAGTTATCATAACGCCATAAGACGCCGAAAGGGTCAACTCATAGGCTCAATCATCACATCAATGGCTGACTTTTTGGCTATTCACTATGCATTCACTTAATTAGTTGCTTATTGTTACTAACATCCTACCACATTCATATAAATAGAGTGCAAATTACTCATTATGTCCAAAAATGATATCTATATTTTAAGAAAGAAGAAAATAATATATTTAAAAGTCAATTAAAAGCATTTAGAGTTTTTTTTTTTTCAATTTTCACTTGCATCATTAGATTATAGTCTATTACCTTTTTTTTCCTTATACTTTTTTATTTCACCTCAGACAAAAGATTATGATTACAATTTAAAAGAAAAAGAACTTTTAGCACTGCTAGTGCACAAAAAGCTTATTTTAAATATACAAGTACAAAAACAAAAGGAAAGTAAAAAGTGTTCCGACAACTGGTCCCTAAGTGGGGCACCACGCACCAGCACCTTTAGGCACTAAAAAAAAGGCATAGGTTAACAAAAGGGATTAAAATAATTTATTTTTTTTCTTTCCTCCAATAAAAAAAAATAACACGCAATTAAAAAAAAGTATAGGAATTGAATGCATATAAGGTAGGAAAACTTGCAAAGTTGCATAAAATAATATAAAATTCTATTTAATTTCACTCCACCAACTCTGTATTTTTTTTTTACAGAAACTCTGTATTTATAATGTTTTCGATTTTTTAGCTTTTAATATTTGTTTTTCAAACGTTACTCTTTTAGAAACACAGAAAGCGAAACATACGACGGGGACACGATTCCTAGCATGATATAATTAGAAACCTCCGAAGAAGTTAATAACTCGCACGAGTCATGCCACTCGTGAAGAAATAGAAAAGCAAATCAAAGGTATATCCAGAAAAGGGTAAGAAAGTAATTTTTCCGATCAATACATGGTATCTTCATTCAATATGAAGAAAAAAAAATTAAAAAATACTCCTTAAAAAAATATAGGAAAGTGATATTTTGATGAATTCACAATATCTTCTGATACTTAATTAAGAAAAAAAAACTAAAAATACACTCTTTATCAAACACGTTTGCACAAACTTTTTTTATTAGTTAAAATTTATTAAAAATAATAAAATTTTATATATCTCACTAATGATTTTCTCATTTCATTTTATAGTTTTTCCATCAATTTTAACTATGTCCTTCACACTCTTCATTTCTTAATAGATACAGTATTCTTCAAGAGATTATATCATCATGTTCTTTTTTTTATCTACAATGTTCTAAAACCGAGTTCCTATTTAATGGATTCCAACTCAATTCTACTCAAATCAACCACTGATGTCATTTTGGCAAAGAAGGGAAAACAGACTTGACGTTGCTGAAAAACATGTATAACACCCAATTCCATCTTATTACGTTTGATTTCTAATTTATTATTCAACCAATATCATTATTATATCAAACACGTTAATTGTGAGGAAAAATGAGTTTTAAACGTGATTAAATTTGGGATCAATGATTAGTCTTATACCCAAGCTAAAGCGTAAAAGGTAAAAACTTACAAAAATAGCTTAGGATTTTACGGAAAAAACAAAGATCCTTATTACGCAGACTAAAGAACAAGAAAGAACCAGAAACGTACCAGTGCTGGTGCAGTCATTGTAAAGGGACTCAACCATGGCGGTGACCTCGTCCTCCCTAATGGGCCTCAGGGACTCGAGGCGCTTCGACGTGAAAAGCTCGAGCGTGCAAACCTTCCTCACCTTCACGTAGTGGGGCCCATAATCGGCCCAAATGAGATCCTTCCCGTCGCGGCTGAATTTCGCCGCCGACCGGCTTCGGTGCCGGTCCGCCAGCTGCTGATCGTGCTCCTTAAGAACTTCCTTAGCCAACTCCGAGTTTGAAACGATGACGTTTAGGGTCGAACCGAACCAGACCGATATGATGGGGCCGTAAGACTGCGCCCACTCCGCGAAGCACCGGAACCGGACGGGTTTTATGTCGTAGAGGTTACCGACTACCGGCCAGGGCCGTGGACCAGGAGGGAGCTTGAAGCGTAGCCGCTGATATAGGGTGTAACCGAGCCAGAGGGTTACTAATGAAATGGGTACTATCAGAAGCAGAGCCATTTTGTTGGGTGAATGATATGTATTGTGGAGCCTGTGTGGTGGTTCCTGGAAGAGTTGGAGGCAGGTTAAATTGATATATACTACTATTAGAGAATGAGAGAGCGAGAGAGGGAGTTGGTGGAAGTTGGATGTATGTGGTCTAATGAAACGTTTCGTTTAATACATGCTAAGCATGCATTCAATTATTAATTTTTTTTTCTTCTCAAAATAAGATATTTCATCCTCGAAAATTGTAGGACAGAGACGAGAAAGAGTGTAGTAAGCATTGCTTCAGAGAATTAAAAATAAGTGTAGATTTAGGAGTAGAGATCATAAAAATAAATTTTATTTTTTTTAATAAATATTTTTTTTCTCAGGATCAGGAATCCAATTATTCCTGTTTGCGACGCCTTAAGGAACTAGGTGCAAGACTTTATTGGTTTTGTTTATTTTATTTTATTTTAATATTTTTTATTTCTGTGGCCATAGTTACCAGTAATTTATTTGATGTTACCATTTACCAACCGTTTTGTAGTCGTAGAGCATGATTAGGCGATGGAATAAGACATGAGAAAATAATGAGGTTGGCGGAACAGTCCTATTCGTTTTTGACTTTAGGACGAAACTGAGAGATATTATGTTTATTATTGTTAATTTACTTAATTATATCTATAAAGTTTGGCTTTTTTATGAAATTATATTTTTTTTTCCCAATTGCAACTTAGCTAATGATTTTCTCTTTTCTTTTTTGTTTGTTTCACTTTTGATGAAAGTTGTTCACCTCTTAATCAAATTCACTTATTGTGTATATGTGTGTGCCTGAAGAGAAAGTATATCATCAATTGTGTAGCGGACACACTAAGTATATATATTTCACCTCACATTCACAAATGATACAATGTCAATTTTAATATAGTTAATTAATCATAATATTACTATGTGAAAAAGAAACAACACCATATTGTTACATCATTAAGTTTCCATGTACGTTTTTACCTAGAAGTGAAAAAGAAAAAAGGAAAAGCCTTTCATATAATTTTGATGGATTGTTAGATTTTTTTTATACTTACCATCCAGTTTTATATTGATATAATATTTAATTAATTTAATTAAGTCAATATTGATGTTTTACATACCATCTATTTTTTAATATTAAAAATGTATTAAAATTAAAGTCTAAAGTATCACATCATTCACATGAGAGGAATAACTGAATTAAGAAACTTTTGGTACGGCAAGAATTTTTTGTTACCAATTTTAATAACAGTTGACACATTATAAAATTTAGTCAAATTTTCCATAATTTAATACTCAAACAATTGGGTGAAATCTAGGCTGTTGGTGATATAAGTTACGGAGCAAACTTGGGTTAGTAATTTAGTTAAACATTAATATAAAAAAATTCTTATAATTGAAAGTTTTTTATAAGCTTCATTAAAATAAATTAATAATTAATTTAAAGGATTGACCGGTGATATAAGATTTTATTGATTTCACATATGTTGATAATGTGATAATAATCTATTTAATGTGTCATCCAATAGATCAATAAACATTCTGATCCAAGACACAAATGAATTACTCTAATAAATGATATACGTGATATAGAAGAAAAAAAATATAAATTACTTATTAGGTATAAAAATAAATCTTGCAAACGGCCTCGTGATCTAAGTAGTTGCAGAATAATTATTAACATATAACAGTTGCAAGTTGGCAACACTAAAATTTCTGATTCCCCGTTACTCTTACTCAACAAAGAGGAAATTATATTTGACACAAATTAATTTATCCCGAGAGACAAATAAAATCAGGCTAAAAGGAAGACTATCAAGTAATGGTATGAAATCGAGGACTTTTTATTATCACGATTTGGCCTTTCATTTTCTGCCAGAGTAAATGGAGATAATTAACCAGCAGACGTTACTTAATCTCAACAACCTACCTTGGAATGCTACCTTTAGAAAAATAATAAAATAAGTTGACATGAAAATCATAAAATTATACTACAAAGAAAGAAAAAGTACATTAATTTTAAAGGGAAACCGTAAGTTAAGTTGCCTATAACAAGTTAGTATATAGTATGAGAGGCGTGCCAACACGACGACATAGACAAGTGAAGGTCCCCATAGTTTGGCTGTTAATCTTTTTCCAAAGTTACATACTCAATACTCAACACTCTTATATGTTATATCTGATACAAATCTGGAATCTCCCATTCCTGATTTCTAGAAATACAGTTTCTTGATTTCCTGAAGCTCGCTTTCGTTCTCCCTTTGAATTCAAGACTTCAATCCTCTCTTTCGTCACTTTCCCCATCTCATAAGCCATCTATAGCCATAAACATAACCTTTATCTCCAAAGGCTTTCTTGTGTTCATGGTAATCGAAACCAAACTACATTTTCTTAATTCATCTCTTTAATTTCTCTCCCTCCCTCTCTCTCTCTCTCTGCGCTATGAAGCTCTGTCCCAATCTTACTCGCGAGGACGGGCTCGAAACGGTGCTGGAGGTTCCCATCCCTGAGGAGATTTTCACCATCAAGAGTGGAACCAGCAGAGCTTGGCATAACATGAAGTCATGGATGAAGCCAAATGTTGAATCTTCAAGATCATCATCACTCTTTGGAGGCCAAAACACAGATATCCAATTATTGCTTGGTGTTGTTGGAGCGCCATTGATCCCTCTCCCTTTCACCTCTCACAACCAACCTATCACCATTAAATCCCATAACATTGTGAGTAATGACTAATAAGACAACACACTCTTTTTATTTTTGACAAAACTTAGATGCAATTCCTTTGTGTTACTCTCCAATCAGAATTGGAGTTTAATTCATCTTGATAATCTATGTTGATGTTTATTGCAAACCTTTCTTATACATATTATTGAGATGGTTTGCCAGTGTTTTCAGTGTTATTCTCCTATAAGAATTGGAATTTCATTTTGGTAATCTATGTTCGTCTATAAAGTTATAAATAGTATATTTTACTAAATAAATTACTTACCGTTACTGGTGAAAATTAACTTTCCAAGAGTTCATTTTGTTTTTGTGAAATCGATTTCCAGCAGGTTTTCACTGACAAAATTGTAAAAAAAAAAAAAAGTATGAAAATCGTTAGAAATTAATTTCATAAAAACAAAGTCAACTTATATCCTGTAGGTATTTTTTTAAACTATCCCCCGTTTTGGTATTTTTAAAAGCAAAATATATTATTTTTGTAAAAATGTCTTAAAGTTTCTTGTTAATTGTAGGCTGTGTACTCGACTAATCGAGTAAAGCTTAAATATTTGTTGAATAATGTTTTAAAGAAATTGTGTTAACATTTTCATTTTTCTATATGTAAATAATAATTAAATTTATGCATAGGAGAAAATCACATTGACATAAACAAAATTCATAAGTTTTAAACAAGTATTATGAGTGAATTATATATAAATAACACATTGTCGTAACATGCTTTGGACATTCCTTTTCCTACGAGAATAAATAAATAAATGGAAACTTAGGTAATGAGGTTCCGATTTGGTGAACCGATTTGGTGTAAAACAGTGCAATTTCTGCATGAGGGGGAGATGGTTTACTAAGGCTTTGTTTGGGAGAGATTTTTAGAAGGAAAAGTAATAAAATTACTATCCTATCCCAGCTAGTATTAATAAAATTACTATCCTACCTAAGTCAGTATTATTTAATTGAATTTAACTTTTTTGAAATAAGGACAAAATTGTAAAAATATATTATTAACTCTCGATCTTCCTCTCTTAATATATTTTTAACTTCCAAACAAAAAAGAATGAACTTTCATCATTTCTCTCCCTTCCCTTTCCCTCCCTTCCTCTTGAATTTTTTTTCCTTTTCTTTCCCTCCTAACTCCTAAACAAAGCCTAATGTGCCCATAACAATCAAAAGACAATGGTATGATGTAACAATTGAGTGAGTTGATTAAATATTAAGACTTAGACTTAATACACAGACTCATATAATGAAGGAAATTATGATGAAGGGTCGCGTGGCGTTAGGGTGAGGATCAAGTGACGCGGAATGGTTAAACATTGAATCATTAGGACAATTCTTTTCTGGATATGGTGGTTGGTGAAGTGAGTGACTTTTAACCATTGGAGCAGGTCTTGTGGGTTAGGATTATTGTTGAAGAATCAAGGGTTGGTGATGATGTAGACCCCTCACAACTATTGTGGAAATTTTCAAATTGGAGTGGAATTTCTTGTTATATTTTGAGTTAAAAATTGGTATGAAGGACAATACGACATGCTGAAGTTGCTGCTTTTTCCATCAATGGACCAGGAGAAGAGAATACCAAATGATGGCACCTGAACGCCCACTTTTTTATCAATGATGATATGTATAATTATGTACATCTACTTTGGTTACGCTATATACTTGATGATCATTTTATATTTCACAATTACTAATGTCACGATCAAATATATGCAAGCCAATTTATATTTTATAAATTTTTCAAGAAACAAAAGTAATCTGATGATATACCTAATTATGCGGCTTTGACAACTTTTAAATTAATACTTCAACCTCCAGTATTAAAATTACAGTATTTTATTTAATAGCAATAAAGTTTTGTACTTATAACAGTGACATCAGATTTTTATCAAACATGTCAACATTTATTTAATACTATTGTGGCATGAAAATCAAACGTTTAGATCAGCTAACTGCTTTAATATTATTTTAAAATAATGCTAAGTAATTGATATTGGGAAAGAAATTTACTTCTCAATGATCAGTTCTCAAACTACTCCAAAAAGTATTTTTTTTATGTAGGTGAATGAAGAAGAAAGAAAAAAAATAGAATTTTTTGTTAAAAATAAAGATTAAACGCTATTAATAGAAGACAATAAATGAAAGCAATAAAGAAAAGACATTAAAGTGAAGCAATAAATAAAACCTGTAAAGAAAAGATTTAAAGAAAAGAATAAAATAGGTTTGTGTTTTGGATTGATTATATTGTTAAATTTGAATTCAAGGATTATTTAAAGGCTACAACTCAGATCCTACATTAAATAGCTTTTTTTTTCCCACTTGGTAGCTACCTAGAACATGGTTTGGAGGTCGATTGATTTTACACTCAATCAACTTATTTTGGATGCTGAAATATGTTAGTAGTTGCTGAAATTCGGTTGACTACTAATGGATCCGCCTTCTAATAATTGTTCCTATATTCTAGGCACTTATCATCTTCCAAAAACAAATTGATATGCTGATTTTACACTTAATCAACTAATCTTGAATGCTGAAAACATATGATAGTTGCTGAAATTCGGCTGGCCATATGCAGTTTGTAATTGACTCACCTTTTTCTGATAAATTCTCATATATTTAGTTGATTTTCTCATATTTTTTTTCAATCAATTGATTTCTTTCTTTTCGGCACATGTTATAAGTTGTCAATTTGACCTTATCCTCATTCAACTAGTTTTCTTGTTCGACAAATACTGAAAATAATCAATTGTGTATCCAACTAAATTGGTCTTATCCTAATTCTACTCACTAAAATAAATCAATTTTCTATCAATTGGCACCAATTGTAGGCAAATTCAACATGATTCAAAGCCATGTGAATAACTAATCTTCAATCAACACAAAAGAAACATATTATCGAAATTACAAAATTCAATTACCAACAAATACAATTCCCAAATGTATATAGGAAACAGAAGTATGAAAAAAATGTTAGTGGAATTTATGTGTACAATGAGAATCATAAATTAAATTTAAGATCTCATAAAAACTATTTAAATTCTTCACCATTCAACTGACCTTAATAGATACAGAAATAAACTTTAATCTTTAAGTTATACTCAGAGCTTATTTCAATTAATTAATTTTTCTTTTAAGAAAATTGTGAAAAGAAACAACTTAAACCATTTAGTAAGTATGATATGTTTAGTTAAAAAATTCAGTAAGTTAATTTTATCTATAATATAAAGTGTTTTTATTAAAAAATTTATTATTATTATTATTATTATTTATAGGTGGACGGAATTTAGATGTATATTATTTTCAATAAATTTTAATTAGTTAGAGAGGATTTTAAAAAAAATATATGTTTTTAACACTCCTCATTTCTTAATAAATATTCTCCAAGAAATTATATCATCAAGTATTTACTTTTTTTCCCTAAAAAAGTGTATATCATAAGATTTTTTAGTACTTTAAAAAAATTAAAATTAAAAAAATCTATCTTCATGAATCATGAAAATATTTACAGTAAAAATTCCAGATAAATTATTAAAAAAAATAATTTTAATTGAAAAATAACACCAAAATTAGTCATAATATCTCATCTAAGTTAAAATAATTTATTTCTTGGTTGGTGGCTGACACTGGCAGCAAGTACGGTTGGCTTAATAAAGTAAGACCTATGAGGAGGACCCACACGTGAGTGGTTTGGTGAGATAATGAAATCTTGGAGTTGGAACAGGATCAATGTTCAATGGAAGACAACGGGGCAAAGTGAACAATGATCACCACAGATAAACGAAAGTAAATTTTTTCCCAATTAGTGTCTCTTCTTTTGGAGGTAATTTGAGATACTGTGAAACCCTAGATCCTAGATGTAAATATCTCTTTTAACAAAAATTTAAATCTTAATTTATCATAATATTTATTAGATTAGTTTTTTCCTCTAGACTCAATTCCCATTGATTAAACAGACACACGCAAATTTAAATAAACAATACAAATTAATTAAATAATTTAAAAAATGGGGTAGTTTGAAAAATATTTAAGGAAATGGAGTCATGGAACACGCCCAAAATAGGCGTGTTTAAACACGCCCAATTTAGGCGTGTTTAAACACGCCTATTTGAGGCATGTTTGGGTGGGCTAGGTTTATATAAGGTCAAAAAAGTTGTATTATTTACCATTTGTAACTTTTCTTGCTTGGGTGAAAAAGTTTGGCTTGGTTCGCTTGGGAGTTTGGGTAGATTTTTCTTGTAACGAAACTCTGTCAACAAGTAAGTGGATTTTATAATTTAGCATTTTTATTATTGAATTGTTAGCGTCGTACATTATATGTTTGTAGAAAATTTTCTAGGTTATTAAAATGTTAGGTTCGTATATGTTAGGAAGAAAATTATTAGGTTCGTTCATGTTAGTGTTAGGTATGTAGATGGTTGGTTTATGATTAAGGGTTTAGGACGTAGGGTTTATGTGTTAGGGTTTAGGGTTTAGGACTTAGTGTTTATGGTTAAGGGTGTAGTGCTTAGGGTTTAGGGGGTATGGATAATGGGTTAGAGTTTAGGGTTAGGGTGTGTGGATTTAGGGTTTAGGGTTAATGGTTTAGGGTTTAGGGGGTATGAATTTAGGTTAATGGGTTAGTGTTTAGGTTAATGGTTTAGGGTTTTGTGTGTGTGGATTTAGGGTTTAGGATTGAGGGTGTGTGAATTTAGGGCATAGTAGTTAGGGTGTGTGGATTTAGGGTTTAGGGTTTAGGGGGTTTAGGTTGATGGGTTAGTGTTTTGGTTAGTGGTGTAGGGTTTAGGGTCTGTGGATTTAGGTTAACGGTTTAGTGTTTAGGTTAATGGTTTAGGGTTTTTGTGTGTGGATTTAGGGTTTAGGATTGAGTGTGTGTGGATTTAGGGCATAGTAGTTAGGGTGTGTGGATTTAGGGTTTAGGGTTT
>CM023943.1:21112835-21137456 GCA_013407115.1 Glycine latifolia
AGGGGGATTAGGTTGATGGGTTAGTGTTTTGGTTAGTGGTGTAGGGTTTAGGGTCTATGAATTTAGGTTAACGGTTTAGTGTTTAGGTTAATGGTTTAGGGTTTTGTGTGGATTTAGGGTCTTGGTTTAGTGTTTAGGTTAATGGTTTATGGTGTGTGGATTTAGGGTCTAGGGTTTTGGTGGGTGTAGGTGGGTTAGGTTAACGGGTTATGGTTTAGGGTGTGTGGATTAGGGGTTAGGGTTAATGTTTTAGTGTTAAGGGTTAGGGTATGTGGGTTTATGGTTGAGGGTTGGTTGTTTATGTGTTTCATTTTCGTTGTTGAAGATACTCATTAGATGGCTGATTCATCTTCGAGTGATTCTTCGCGCTCTAGATCGGATCATGAGGATGAGAGCATGGATCCGACGACCCATGTTATCCCAACCCCGTATAAGTGGGGTGTTTTGCGTAGGCGTACTCAGCGCACCCACGTTTCCCAAGCTGTGTGGAATGAGGACACAACTCGACTGTTGAAGACTTGTCGAGGTAAAGTAACGGCGGGGCCACCTCACGATGATATACCTGACATTGCTGGTGACATGTTGAGAAATGCTGGCTTTCTACATGTCGTACGCATGCGACATATTCAGGTATGCAAGTAGGAAATAAGTAAACAATTTTTTTATAAAACTGTACATATGAATTGATTAGTTTTTTTTGTAGATCGATGCTGTGCTTATTAGTGCTCTGGTTGAGCGGTGGAGACCAGAGACTCATACCTTCCATATGACGCAAGGAGAGATGACCATCACGTTGGAAGACGTGGCTGGTATTTTGGGATTGCCCACCGAGGGCAAAGTCGTTACAAGAGTAACCGTAGGTGACTGGGACAACGTCATTGAGGAGGTTTTTGGGCATAAACCTCAGGAAGATACTGAGCTTAAGGGTGGATATTTGCGCCTGTCTTTCTTTGATAGACATTTTGCGCACTGGGGTGAGGTAGTTCCCGATTTGGTCGCCGTGATGCGGTTCACGAAGGCGCACATTGCGCGCCTTATTGGAGCATGGTTGTTGAGCGACAAATCCGGGGGGAGCATGGTCGCGGCGCGATATGTCCCATTGCTTGTTGGAAACTTCGAGGATATTGGAGGATACAGCTGGGGCTCTACGGTCCTTGCACATTTGTTTAGACAAATGTGCGAGTGTACTGATCCACGTAGAAGTGACATTGGTGGGTGTCATATGTTGCTGCAGGTGTGGGCATGGCTAAGATTCCCACCCATTGCTCCAGCTATTCCGCAGCCTACTCACCCAGAGTGGCACTTCGGTCACCGGTATGTAGCTAGTATATTTGATTTTTTAACAATTGTTGGAATTCAGTGTTATAGTTTTCTAATGTCAGTTATTTTGAAGTAAGGTTTAATGCTTTAGGCCGGTTTCGAGCACACGAGCTGCTTTGGTACAGGATGAGATTGGAATCCCTCAGTCGGGATGAGGTACATTTACTTATTTTTAAGTGTCCTTAATTGTGCATTTGTGGTGCATGTCCTTACATAACTGTGTGTTCGTTTGGTCTGTGCAGGTGGTTTGGCAACCATATGGGGAGTACGACTTTCTTGGTGCATCTGAGCAGCAATGACTATTGTGGATGACAACTAGTCCTGTTATATGCTTCCACACAGTTGAGTATTTGCAGTCAGATAGATGCATGCGCCAATTTGGGAGGGATCAGCCAATCCCACGTACTTCCAGGAAGCTGAAGGGTGTCCATGACCTTTCCTTGCGAGGTAAACGTGAAGATAACTGGGTCCACAAGCTCAGACCGTTTATTAGACACTGGGAGGTTAGGCACCAGCACATCGACCTTCCCCCTCTGGTTCAGGGCTTCATGTCACCAAACCATGAGTACATGGTTTGGTATAGGGAAAATGGCAAGCGGTACATCTTGAAGATGGCTGCCAAGACTGGTCGTGGTGTAAGTTTAGATGACAGTAACATATTTTCTATTTATGTTTATTATGATAAAGAACATGATTCACATTAATGTTTAAATATTTTATTTTACAGTTGGATGGGCTGAAGATGATGTACTTCGCGCTTGGTCATGAGCAGTGGCCGGGCTACAGCCGTGAGTGGGCGCAGGATGAGGTTGGACTCATAATGTCTATGTTTAGAGAGAGTTGTCGGTTGGAGGAGGCAGAGCCACATGCACCCGAAACCCAGATTGAGGAGGAGCCACAAATATCTATTGGCATTGGCCGTCGAAGACAGGAGGGACGTGGGCTAGAAGGTCGACGGAAAGAGATGCACCATGTTCCTGAGCCCATTACAGCTCTCAGTCCTTGCACATCGGGTTGGGTTAGGCCTCCATATATAGCATCCACATACGGCAGCCAACCCTTCTATTATGACTCCACTCATCATGGGGGTGCGATGCCATCAGCATATGTTGGGACCAGTAGTGACATAGCTCCTGCGGAGTGGACTGCTGCCGACATTGACGACATGCTATCGTAGCTTGATTATTCTACAGAAGGTTGTAAGTGTTGGCCACCAACTGTACCCTATGCCACCCAATCTGCTGAGCCTTCCCGACCCTCAGCTCTAGAGCAGGCCACTCTATGTCCACGTCCCTATGTAGACCCTTATGAGCCAGGCCCTTCTCATCCAGACCCTTCTCCGCGACCACGTAGACGAAGGATACCTGATCGTCAGGCGCGTCAACGACAGTGGCCATTGGAGTCTTAGTTTATTTGTAATAGTTTTTGCGCCTTTGTAAAAATTTTCTTAAGCAGTGGACATATTAACAATGACTAACATCGTGAATAACTGTAATTCATATCAGAGGCTAACAATAACAATTGAAGATAACCAAACTTGATAAAAACTACTTAATATAATTAATCATTCAATTTTGGTAACTGGTTTGTTAAAAATAGCTAAAATCTCAATTGGACAAAAACGTTTCCAGTAGTTGGATTCTGCCAACATCTTTAACACGTCTTCATCGCTTAGCAACTCTTTGATGTGATATTCGATTGTGTTGTCTGAATAAGCGTAATGGCCTGGCTGTCGGAAAAACAATTTTCTAACCACCTGTGAGTTGTGAATTCCATAAGGGGGAACCCCAACAGGCGCAACTTGCTTAATGACATCCTTCAATGTTTCAATGTTGCATCCTAAAGGAATTTCAAACCTTATTGGATTAGTTCCAGTGAATGAATAACCCACAGAACTGCCTTGTTGGGGTATGTTCCACTTGTCGTTGTAATATAGCATTGCATCATGTGTAGGGACGATTGTGGATCGAAGTTGGTTAAGTATACCATCGGCTGTTCTGTTGATGCTGCATAATATTTCTATAGGCCCAACACTTGACATTTGGTCATGGCACATTAACATTGTGCAAACATCATCATCATTTGTGAGTTGCAGAGAATGAAAAAAATATTGCTGACTTGCATGTAGGGATGACTGTCGGTAATAGATTTCATCAACGGAATGATCGTCGGTTAGCAGAAGGGTGTTGTGCATCCTACTCTTGAGTGTCTGAAAAGAACACTCATTTGGCACTTGCATTGGGATTGGATTAGGACATTGAAAAGAAACACCAGTTTCGTTGTGTTTCATTGATCCATTTGGAAAAATGAATGCTAATTTGGAGTTACCAATGCTCTGACTGGTTGTTTCTCCTAAGAATGTCATAATATTAATAGTGAATTTCGAAGACAGGAGGTATGTTGTGTTGGAGTAGGGCTGTCTGCCTTATATAGGGGCGTGTTTAGTCACGCCCTATTTGTTAGGCGTCTTCAGTCACGCCCTATTTGGGCGTGTTTAGTCATGCCCTATTTGTTAGGCGTCTTCAGTCATGCCCTATTTGGGCGTGTTTAGTCACACCCTATTTGGTAGGTGTGTTTAGTCACGCCCTATTTGGGCGTGTTTAGTCACGCCCTATTTGGTAGGCGTGTTTAGTCATGCCTTATTTGTTAGGCGTGTTCAGTGATTTGGATAATTGGTTAGGGTTGATGGTTTTAGTGTGTAGGGTTTAGGGTTTATGGTTAATGATTTACTGTTGATGTTGGTTAGGATGATGGGGAAGGCATAATAGTCCTTGCCATAGCGTGATTTCATTCCGCAATAGCCATGGCCACAAGGGCACTGTATGTCCCTGTTGGAGGGAATAGTGGAATCTTTTCTAGGTGAGAAAGGTTTGGTTTTGGGGGATTTGGAATGACAACAATAAGACCAATGTCCTCACTGATCACAGTTGTAACAAGTGCTTGAGAGCAGTTTGGCAAGGATTAAAGGCTTACTCTGAGGACTATGAGCATGAGCTGATGAAGAAGGTGAATGGGAGAAAGACATGATCACACGTTTTCTTTCTTGTTCTGTTTTGCTTCTTCTCTGTGTATATGATGATGGACTTGGCACAAGTGGAAACAATGCACGTCGAGGTTCTTGCTTTAGGAATAAAACAGTTACACATGTCTTTATAAATAAAATACATTAACATCACATTAATTAAAAATACATAATTTCAATTTCATGAAGCACCACCACGAGTAGGACAATTCCTCTGATTATGTCCAATCTGCTTGCAAATTCCGCATCTGACGCGCCTTGGAATTGTTTCCACTTCGTCCATCTCGTTACGTAGTCTAGTGGACCTTGGACGACCCTTTGCACGCAACATCTCCTTGTCAGGTATAACAACTGGATCTTCACTCGGTGGAATAGCACGTTCATTACCGATTGGCTGCCAAGGCAATGAATAAGCCTGAACCAAGTTGTTTACCAGGAAGACATCATCCACAAACTGATAAGGATTTTGACGAACATGTAAAGCAGCAGCTGCAACGTGACTACATGGGTATTTGAACGCCTTAAACTTGCCACACTGACAATAACACTCAGCAAGGTTGACAGAATATACCCTATCCCAACCCTCTTCCACCTGAAATACCGTTTGGTCAACATTAAATGTGCGTACATGGTGGCCTGTAGCCACGGTCTGGTTATGTCTCATAGCATCAACCACATTTTTGCAATGTCGCTGTGAACGTTGAAGCTGTGAAACGGCTTCCTGACCTCTGCATACAAAATAATGCACCAAACGGGTGTACGTGTGCTTCACAAGAGTGGTGATAGGCATGTTCCTTGCTCCCTTGAACACCCTATTGACTGATTCTGACAAGTTTGTTGTCATATGGCCATATCTCCTCCCCTCTACATCATATGCACGTGTCCACTTTTCCTTAGGGATCACATCAATCCATTCTGCAACCTCAGGACTGGTATCACGAAATCGTTCAAACGCTTGGTCAAAATCAATCACACTGGGAGTATAACCTATAGAATAATAAACAAATTAACACTTCTGTTTACAGAAATGTCTCAACTTAATGCAGTTGAAATATTTGTTAACATACCTAAAGTCATGAGGGTCTTCTTCAATCTTGCACTCTTGAACCTTTGATTAAAATTACTGGCAATATGACGAAGGCAAAACATGTGATGTGCATGAGGTGGTTGCCAACCGACATGATTCTCCACAGCAGATATGATGCTTCGGTGCCGATCTGAAATGAGACATATATTTTGCATTTGGGTTACGTGGAGGCGAATGTTAGCAAGGAAGTATTCCCAAGCTTCCAGCGTCTCCCCCTTAACAATGGCAAATGCCAATGGCAGACACTCATTATTTCCGTCCTGAGTCGTGGCAATCAACAATTTGCCTTTATACTTCCCAAATAAATGAGTCTCATCAATTTGGATGATGGGTTTGCAAAAATTAAAAGCCTCGCAACACTGCCTAAAAGTCCAAAACATGCGATGAAACACACGTTTTGCCCGTACCAACCGATTTGCCACAAAATAAGCAGTTGTTTGAATATCATAAAAAGAACCTGGTGAAAAATGAAGCATGTAGTCGCATCACCTTGGAAAAAATGCATAAGACTCTTCCCAATCCCCATAAATCATTGCCATTGCTTTCTACTTCGCATACCAGGTCTTTTCATATGAAACTTTAAATCCATAGGTATTGGTGATCCTCTCCTGAACCAATGCAATTGACATAGACGGTTCCTCCCTAACCATTCCTAAAAATCAAATGGAAACATTGACATTATCAACATACCTCTAAAAACAATATTCTTCATATTAACCAAATTTAATAGAAACATACCTACTACAAGTGAAGCAATAACATCAACGTCAAGCTTTTTGTGACCCTGTGAAATATGATTATTCAAGCAACTGTGTTTCCCACCCCATCTTGAAACAACCCACTTCTCACCATACGTTGGTTTGATTACTCTAACCCTCCAAGGGCAACCATCGTTGTGTCGAACACACTTCATGCTAAACTTTGTAGGCTTGCTCTCAACCACAGTTGCTTCTTGATGCTCCTTCATGAGATTCCGTTTAATTGCAATTTGGGCATCCATTTTCGATGCAAATTCCTGTTTAACAAACAAGTCTTCCCCTAATTGCCAAGGACCTTGCACTGAACCTGAACCCGAACCTGAACCCGTAGCAGAACCGGTAAATGATTCTTCTTCGTCGCATGGATGACTCCAATCAATATATGTGTAATGTGGAATTCTATGCCAAAAAGGAATGACCTCAGCACCTAAACATATATGCCAAATAAAATACGTAGTCTATGAGGAAGGCAAGCATAAAACCTCGATTAAAGAAATTTGGAATTATCTATCACAAAGCCCTAAACCTAAACCATTAAGTATACTCCCTAAACCCTAAACCCTAAACACTCAACCATTTTCTTAACACCATACCCCCTCAACCCTCAACCATTATCCTAAAACCCTAAACCATAACCCCTTAAACCCTAAACCCCTAATCCCTAAGCCCTAAACCTAACCATCATCGACACAACACCATACACCATTTACCCCGAACCAGAAACCCAAACCCATAACCCTAAACAATTATTATAACCCACATAAACCCTAAACCATAAAACATAAACCCTAAATAACATCTACATATTATGATCATTCAAACTCAGAAGAATTTAACAAGTAAACATATATCACTACAGTTTCACTGATTAAAGCAGTCTAACATACCTTCAACAGGTTCTTCTACTTGAGCAGATCGAACGTCCGCATGATGACGCCTTTGAGACGACCCCACACCAATGTCTCCTTGGAATTCAGTCGCATGCACGCCAGCATCTTCATCATTATCCCACGCACTAGCATCCTCCGCAAGAAGACGATCTTCCATCGCGATATTTTCATCATCGTCGTCCTCATCATCGTCGTCCATAACCCAAGTTGGGTCATGTTCAGCTTCCTCAGACACGTTTACATTTGGTGCAGGAGCAGCATATGATGCTTCATTATTTGCAGAATTAAAAGCCGCTGACCTCATGGCTAAGGGCAAAACATCATCCTCCAGTGCGACATAATCCACATACAATTCTAACAATTCATTCCTTGACTGCTTCAAAAATTGGTCGATTACAATTTCTACGTCTTCATCATCCAACAGTTGACTCCCCGTGTAATGATCGTGTTGCCATAACCTTGCCGTCACCAAACTGATACGTTGGTTGTCGTTTAAACCTATTTTCCTGCGTATCTTCTCATGTAATTCACTAAGCGTTGATCTTCGATTGATACGCGTCGACGTATTGTTCCCTTCAAAAATAACACTCTGTCGTCCTCTAACTTTTCTTCCATTAAAACATAACATAACATCAACACTCTGACTACCTGAACTCATATTTGGAGAACGCTTAAACTAGAACCAATGCATCTGCAGCTTATCAAGGACCAACTTATATAGAACCAAAGGACTGGAACACGCCTATTTTAGGCGTGTTCCATGACCCCATGTCCTTAAATATTTTCCAAACTACCCCTTTTTCAAATTATTTAATTAATTTGTATTATTTATTTAAATTTGCCCTTAAATATTACACTATTGGACAAATAATATATTATATAAACCTGGAAAATATTTTCAGCTGGGTGTAAAGAAAAGCCTACGAGAAAGGAATTACTCAGAAGACCATTATCCAACAATTATCAGCAGAGGATGTCCCCTGAAAAATTACAAAAATAACAAGGTTAATTTAAATGTGTTTTAAATTCATGCAAATATGGCTCTATTTGATTTTAGTCATTAAGATTCCTGAAAATTTATTAATCTTGTTTTAGTCCGTATCTTTAATTAACATGTCTAACAAAATGAAGAATATTAATTAAAATGTAATGAAAATATTTAAAACTAAGATAATTAGATTATTTTAAATAAGATTATTTCAATACTTTGCGTTTATAATTCGAATATGTTTTCAAAATGCATAGAGTTTAATTCGTGTTGTGCATCTGATACAAAATACATAATATAAATTAATTTATATTATTTGTTATAAAGGAAATTAGTTTAATTGAAGGGTATCCTTTTATAAATTTCTATTGTGTATCTGATACAAAGAAAATTAGTTTTTCTAAAGATTATTTTCCATAAAAAATATTTTAAAAATGATTAGAAGAGAAAAAATTTCAGATAGCAAACCTTATTTTTTTTAGTATTTTTCTGGGTTTGTGTTGTAGCAGGGACAGTTATTATTTTAAAACAAATACTAACAGGTGCCTTTAAGATATTTGTTAAAAAATTAAAAGAAAAAATATATCTATTAGAATATATAAAATATGTTATTTATAAATTTTTTTATATTTTTTATAATTTTCACAATAAATATTTTTTTATTCTTTAATCAATATTTCAAAGATTAAAAAAAAAAAATTTAATCAGGGAAGAGCATGATGTGTTATATGTGCACCAGTAGCTGTTATTTGTATTCTATTCGGATTCAGAGCTCTACAAGTACAATGCTTTCAGGTAGCTTCGGCCATTTCAACTAGTTGTCAAATCATTAATTCGACATGTACAAATTTAGCTAGTAGCAATTAGTAGTAGGGCAACAGAAACTTTCCCTTTCCACACTTTCTTTTTATTCACTTCTGTTTATAAAGCACGGAAGTTAGTTAGTCGTTAGACATCACTTATTTTGGATGTAGAATATTTATAATATAGTATCACATGTTTTGATGATTCATCGGGAAGATATATAAGTTTCATTATTTAGATAGAATATTGTTTTTGCGTTGACAATAATAATTAGTACTTTGTTATTGAGTTTAGTTTTCTAGAAAGTTACATTATTGCCTAATCAGAAATCAAATCATAAGGTATACTTTTTAAAATAGTTATAATAAAAATTAAGGATTTTACCATATATAATAATATGTAATTAAATAACAATGTAAAAAATACTTCACTCCTTATAAGTTTATTCTAATTAATTATTCTATAATTTTTTTATAAATTGTAATTTTAGTTAAGAAAGAGCCTTATCTCACCTTGAAATATTTTTAATCTTTTTTTACTACGGAAAGATAATATGATTGAGATTATAAGACAAGAGGCCAGAATTCAGAATGAGTTATCAAAGTTATATGAACCAAAATAGCAGTGCAGTCTATTATAGCATATATATATATATATATATATATATATCACGTCAGCAAGTTCGGATGTATATAGTTAGAAATCAAAATTAATAGATATTTTGGAACCAAAATGTTATAAAGTACAGAGGTATTTCTACTTTGGAAGTTACTTTGGACCGCAAATTCACCTTCCAAACTAGTTCATTCTTGAAAGCATTGTGCTGAAGATGTCAGCTTCATGTCTACTGTATTCCTTTTGCTTAAGTTTCAGCTCTTTGTACTCAAGTTTAATGTCTCTGATAATATTTAAGCCAAGAGAACAAATAATCATTCATTGTAGGAATAGAAAATAAATTAATGTTGTCAATTAAAATATGTTGATCAATGCTTGTCAAGAGCAGCAGTTGAATTGGAAAGAGAATGAAAATGCAATGGATGGTGCTTGATACCTGTTATTTGGATCAATAATCAAAGCTCTTTTAATGTCAGCCTCAGCTTTCTCCAAGTCTGATGTTTTCAAGTATGCTTGGCATCTTCTGTAAAGAGCCTTTATATTTAAAGGGTCTTGATCTAGGACCTGTGGATTTATGCAAGATAAGATTAATGTAAAGCATTCAACCTGATGTCAATTATTGCAAAGACAATGTCTTCTGATACATTAATGCATTGCTTACAATCTTGTTTTAGTAGCACTTACTTATTGTAGAAAAAACTTCTCCTTTCCACTTTCCTTTTTTTTTGCAAGGTGCATGTTGAAGGTGTTATTTGCATTGATCATAACCAATTGTTTTGATGATTAATCAGGGTGAGACAAGAATCTGAAAGAATGTTTACTCTCTATTTCATCTATCTATTTACAATTATAACCCAAGTTTCTAAAACAGGATAAGCTGTTATTGGTTTCCTTCCTTTGGTGCTCTCGGTTGGGAAGCATTTCCTTATCATTATTAATTTACCACCATTTTAGTTTGTGAATTCCTTATTTCTACAACATAAATGTGTATTTATGCAAGATAGGATTAAGCTGAAGCATTCAACCTGTTGTCAATTATTGCAAAGATAATGTCTTCTGATGCATTCATGAGTACAATTTAGTATGAATAACACCAATGCTTAGTCATGGTGAGATAGGAATCTAAAAGAATGTTCACTCTCTATTTCATCAATCTCTTAACAATAATATCCCAAGAATATGCACTACCTTATGCAATATTTTCTTGTCTCATCAGGTGATAGAGAGACAGGGAGAAAGAGAAAAATACTTAAATTAGGATCAGAGAGTACCTTTGTGCATAGTCTTGAAGCTTCAATGTACTCCCCCAATTTAAGTTTACAGGCAGCATTGTTCAAATTACAGGATAAATGTAAGGTATTAGCACGACACTTCTCATCTTCACTGAATGAGTGATCAAACTCGATGTATTTTACAGCCTACAATATCAATGAAGAAGTTTATTCTGTTATGCACCTATTTAAGTTGCATTCAGAACCAGATCTTTCTTTAAAAATACTCATTATAATCAAGTATAATGAATTAGCTTGTAAGTTTTAACAAATATCCTAACCTTTTCATATTTCTTGGATGCGTGCATGAAATTTTCAGCCTTGAACAGCAGATTTCCATCATTCTTCTTCCTCTCACAAGCTTCTATTTTCTCTTGTGTATCCATTTTCCAAAATGGTTTTTCCTGTTCACAACAAACATTTGAGAATAATATAACACTGCATAAATACTGCTTCTGGCTTTCTACTTTCAGTGTATGTTATTCAGAATCGTTTTCAAACTACAAGTCAATAAATAGAATGACACACAAATTGCAATCAGTAGCTGTTTGTTGGAAATTGAAAATAGAAAAACAAACTTGAATCATTATATGTTGATGAATGATAAGGTTGAGAAAATTGATTGAAGGAAAGGAAAAAGCCTTGTGTTGACGTTTTGAATTGATTGATACCTTGACCAATTGTATGCTTAGGAAAAATACACACATATTTCCCTTTTCACATTAATGAAACTAATATTTGCAAATTGCAATACATAGGACTATAGGAGAAACTAACCTTAACGAAATCAACCAACTCAACTTCATAATAAAGGACTTTATTATTAGCTGTGTTTCCCTTTGAATTATTATAGTCGCACAAATATTCAGCATCCACAGTCACCAGAGCTTGCTCTCCTTTCTTCATTGTCATTATTGCTCTTTCTAGACCCTCAGGTACCTGTTCTGAAAATGCATAGAACAAAGCAGTACAAAGATTAAAAGCAGAACAAAAGAAAAAAAGAAAACACAGAGAAACAGTAACTATACTCCTATTAAATATGCATGCTCCATGATCATATACAACACTAATGTTATACCTTCTTGAGTTGTGAACTCAAAAGGTTCCTCCTCTGATCCTTTGCTCTCAATAATCGTACCATCTTCCCCTTTACACAAATATACCACTGCAGGAAGTGGGAAGATTTATTAACAACCTTAGGATGCATTTAGTTTTATGTTTAGTTAACATATTTTTGTTTATAATTGCCAAAATATACCACCGTTATATCCAAGATAATGTTCTTGAGAATTTAGATAAAGGTTACCTTTCACTTGGGATCCCTCGTTAGGGCGATCAAACCCCTCACCCAAATTCTTAATTTTTTTCAGTATCTTCTTATCTCCTGTGACATCAGTAACAATTTTCCATGATACCAGCTCAAGCTTGATGCTAGTTAAATTAGAATCTGGTGGAAGAACACCATCTAGCTCAGTGATTCTACTTGAATTTTGACTGAGTCCGTCTGCAAGTTATGTCCTGATATTACTACTACATGGTTCTAATTGTGGCAACACATGCATATTTCATCTTAAATAAAATGTGAGGACGTGCTTGGACTAAGAAAGGAAAATAAAAAGAAAAAAATGAAATGAGTTTCTACATAACTAAGAGCTCGTTGGATACAAAGGTAGAAATGCTTTTGGGAGCTTTTAAAAGCTTCTCTCCTAGAAAAAGCTCCAGATTTCTAGTAGAAAAGTTTTCAAAAGTACTTATAACTTCTATCCAAAGAGGCCCTAATATTAGCTCTTGATTAGCTAATTTGTAGAAATTCTCTCATAACTTCTCTAATAGATGAGAGAGCATCTACAAATTAGTTAATAAATAGCTAATTTAACTTATTGAGAAACTTACTTCATTTTTATTTATTTTCTTCTCCTAGAAGTGCTTCTAGAGAAGCTTACCCAAACAAATCCGGACTTTGATTAACTTACAATAGAATCTCATAGCTAGTTCTGCCACCTCGCCCTTTCTCATTGTCTTTACTGCTATGCTCAGGGCAGGACATAGATAGCCTGGTCAAAACAATAATCTTTAATCATTCCATTGATGGATTAGTTTCTTTATGATTTTTATTAAATACCTAAGAAAAATTCTCAGAAGTTCTAGATGATATTAATGACAACAAGTACTGAAAGCATGTTCAACACTTAAACTTGTTAACGTACCATCACTTACATTAAACTCCACACCCTGATCAGACTTGGAGACAAGCATCCCATTCTCTAGTCTTGCTTCATATTTCACTGTAAATAAGTAATTCATGTACAAGATAGTTATCTATTTCTATTTGGCAAGGGTTGTTTACAGGATAGCATGTGTAGATAACAATAAAGCTCACTTAAAATAGCAATACACTTTTTATTATTGGTTAAAATTTATTAAAAACTATAAAATCATAAGTGAGACTAAATAAACGAGACTTATAAAAATTTCTGATTTTTAATTAATTTCAACTAATAATAAAGAGTGTGTTAGAAAATGTGTTTCTAGTTGCTATCATTCTCTTATTTGATAATACAAGAACATTACTGTTACCTAGAACCTCATCAGCTTCTCTGGGAGTTGCCCATCCTTCTCCCTCCCGTATTATCTTTTTCTTGACTCCTCCATCGCCAGTCAAATCCCTTATGCTACTCCAAGACAGCATTTCAATGTCAAAAATGAGAGTTGCATTGGGAGGAATCAATGGAGGGGATCCTTCTTCCCCATATGCCAAGTTAGGTGGTATTTTGAAGATTGCTCTCTCCCCTTTCTTCATGGTGGCAACTCCTTCATCCCAACCTTTGATAACTTCACCTGGAAGCATGACAAAAAACTTGGCCTAAAGACATTGCCTAGTGTCTACTGATGGATTGAATAGTAATAATGGCCATGCCAATTTCATTTCATTAACCACAATCACATTGTGTACACATACTAGTTTATAATTTAATGACATTTTCCCCCTTAGCAATTTATACAAATGAAATGCTTACGTTGGCCTAGTTTGAAACGAAACGGGGACCCTTTATCATAACTGGATTCAAGAGATGCTCCGTTTTCAACTTGTCCATTGAAATGAACTGAAACAAAAGGGTTGTGTTAGAATTCATAAAAGGCTTGATTGGTTTGGTTGCTCAAAGAAGTGAAGGTGAAAAGGTAGAAAAATTACCATGACCATGTTTCTGTTATGCCATAAACAAGTTATGGCATAGACATATGAGCTGAAATGGAAAAAAGAGAAGAAAAGATAGCAGAAGTATATGAAAGAGTTGGAGGGTGTCATTATGCTTTCTAACCTTCCACTTCATCTCCAGAGAATGGAGTTTGCCAAGTGACTCCTTTTCTGAGAATCCGTTTTGTGAGACCTTCATTTCCAATTTCCTTCAGAGGAAATTCTGAGTCTTCGGCACCTTTCAGTTCATTTTCCAGAGAGTGGCTTAGCTGAGAGAGTGCCATTGACATCACAGAAAGAGGAAAAAAAGAAGAGCTTCAAGTTTCTAAAAACAGGATAAGCCGTTATTGGTTTCCCTCCTTTTGAGCTTTTCGGTTGAGTGGCATTTCCTTATCAGTTATCTTCATTATTAATTTGTTTGCTACAGTCTTCATTATTAATTTACCATCATTTTAGTTTGTGGATTCAACATTTCAACAACATAATTTTTATACCAAGTTATTTTTGCATAATTAAAATTTTCAATAAATAATTATATTTAAACATGTAAATTATATTTTAAATTTATAATGAATAATTTAAATTGTGATATAAGGTCATTTTTTATTATTCATAATTTTAAATTAAATCATTGGAATTAAAGCTATATATATTTAGAGTAGATTAAAAAATATATTTGGTTAAAAAGATCAAATATATAGTAAATAAAAATAATAATAAAAGGATAATTTAAAATGATTGAAAGAGGGATTTTTTTTTAATCATTGTGGCTCTAACATATGAAATCAGCTTTCAAAAGATAAAAAAGGATAAAATAGTAAAATCTAATTAAAAGAGTGATGGAGAGAATCTTATTTTCCAATTTTTTTTGCTGAATATTTTCCAAATTTGTATTTTAATTTATAATACAGAATATTATATATTTATCATTAAATTTCTTTACGCCTACAAGTTTGATTCTCTATATATTTCAGTGTAATATATTTTATTTTAAAAAATTATTCAATGTAAGTTTTGTAATTGAGAATCTTAAATAAATGATTTAGCTTTATTATTCTTATCCTCATTTTATTAAGTTCATCTCCAACCTTTTCAATATATTTTGGACAAAAATACTCTTGATCAAAATGCGTTTTCATTGCCTATTTTAACCATATATAATGAGATACACAAGAGAAGGATGTTTCCCTCGTATATTATGAAGTCACATCCACAAATATACAATATATTATCATTTTATATATCAACTTATATAATTTGTTGAGATACACAATGAAATATATTTTTAATGTGTATCTTAACAAATCTTGATTAGATTCACAACAAAAATACGTATTTATTATACATCTCAACTAAATATTTTTGAGATATACAACAAAAATGAATTTTTTTAAGGGTATTTTTGTTATTTTCTTAAAAAACCGAAAGTGAACTTAGTATAAACAGGTAGAAATAGCAAAGCTGTAGATAACCTTGCGTTAGCTTCAAATTGTTAGTTTCAATTAAGGCGTAAACTTTATACACTATAGGAATTGCTTATACACTATATATGTACAGTGAATATCCCATAATGCCCTTTTAAATAGGTTTTTAATTTAAAAACTACATTACCTACATACACTGTTTCTCTATCTTCGAATATCCGGCGCATTCTCTTCTCCTTCTTCCTCTTCGCAGGGGGTGGACTGCGGACAGTGGTTGTTTTTGGACGGTGGTGGTGGTGGTCGGTGTCGCTGTCGCATTGGGTGGGTGGCATTGGTCGTGGGAAGGTCGGAGCTGCGGCGTCGAGGTGGGTACTGTGTATCTGGGACCATACGGATTGGGTAATCCAAATGGTTCATACGGATTGGGTAATCCGTATGGATCATACGGATTGGGTAATCCGTATGGATCACACGGATTGGGTAATCCGTACTGTGCAAAAATTTTGCTTTTTTAGAAATTTTAGTAAATTTTGTATATTTATAGTGAATGGCTGTACAATTGTGGAACATTAGCAAGTAGTTTAGGTTCTGTAACTATGTTTAACACTTTGGAACATTGGTTTGATGTAATAATATGATTTATGGCATGATGTGCGTACCTTGTTGTCTTATGGAAATTGAAGTTTGATGTTAGTATGATGAGTGATAAAGATATATGTATATATGGATTTGTTAGCTGGAACTTCAATAGCCATCTATGTGGAGAGCAACAGCCAAAGAAGTGTATCTATGTTTTGTTGTCCATTAATGTTTTAATGAAATTGTGACCAAACTGAAGTAATGAGAAATTATGACATAACATTTGACCAATACAAAAAAGATGTTTTGGAAAAGGACAGCAAAAGCCAAAGTCCCATTACTTATACCCCATATCCTTATTTTGTTTGTATCTAAAGTTTTAAATTTCTGAATATTGAGCAACACTTGACACAGCAAAAGTCAAAAGAAGTATTTATACCCCATATCCTCTTGCTTGCATATGCAAATTTCTGCAAAATTAGGGACTAATGTTGATTTGTTTGCAAGAGTTATATTCATTTGGATGTTTAAGTTTGTTCATTCAACTAGCTTCTGAATAGTGCTTGATATGCTACGATTTTGAAAGCATGATTTCTTTGTTGCTTAGATAGTATATATACATACTAATGATGCGATGCACTACATTTACAAATTTCAAAATTGGATGACTAATGTTATTACGAAATGGAACAGGTAATGGCAAGAACCAGAGGTGGTACTCGGGCATTAGGGAGAGTTGGAGATCGACCATCTGGGACACAGATTGAGGGTAATGAAGACCAAGCAGGTCAACGGCGTAGGCCCAGTGCATCAGCCAGAAGACAACGGGCTGCTGAGCCCATTGTTGAGGATGTTGCTGATCAGCAACAACATCATGATCATGTTCCAGTTCCAGTGACAGAGGATGCTGGGATCGAGTTAGATTCATTCCCTGGTGGGCCGGAAGATACATCCGTTCTGACTGACTACGTTCAGCATGTGGCTTATAGAGTGTGGGCTGGAGAGGTATTGTCTTGTTAAAGTATATGAAAATATACATATATGCCTTACTTTATTTGTGCTGTTACTTATATCAGTTTTTTGAAGGAACATGGCGAGTTAAAATTGGCCTCTCACGGAAGGAAACTAGCAAAATTTGGGAAGCCAGCACCTGAGATAGAAGGCTTGGTGGTTGCTACTGGGTTAAGCCCATTGATTTCGTCTTCCGTGGAGACTGGAGACCGAGGCTTGTTATCAGCGTTCGTTGAGAGATGGCACGCAGAGACCAGCAGTTTCCATCTACCCATTGGAGAAGTCAGCATTACTTTGGATGATGTGGCGTCGTTATTGCATCTGCCAGTTATGGGAGTGTTCCAGACGTTTGATGTCATTGATGTGGGGGAGGCCATAACCTTATTGGTTGAGTTGTTGGACGTCACGGTTGATGAAGCTCAGTCTGAGACCGAACAATGCCACGGGGCATATGTTCGCCTATCCTGGCTTCCGGATTTATATGCCGTGAAGTGTGAGGCTAGCCAGTGGGTTCTTGCCGCCAGAGCATATCTCTTGCACCTGGTTAGTTGTACATTATTTGCGAACAAGAGTGCGACACACATCAGTGTCGTATTCTTGGAAGCATTTCGCGACCTCGACCAGGCGAGAGGATATTGTTGGGGTGCAGCTGGGCTAGTTCACTTGTATGAGAACTTGAACTATGCCTGTAAGCATCAAGGGAAACACCTTGCCGGCTACATTTCTTTGTTACAGGTATTTACAACTGCTCTAGTCTATTTTCTTTTCCTTAATGGTATGAACTGATGTCTTTGTTAATTTGCAGTGCTGGATCTATGAGCATTTTTCGACCGTTGGAGGTGCCATGCCAGAGCTGCAGTATGATGAGACGCGTCCACGAGCCTGCCGATGGAAGACTGGGAAGGCATTGCCAGTGTCGACCTATCGTAGGCATTTAGATAGGTTGACATTGGACGATGTTTGCTGGACGCCTTACATCGATCACCGTGCCGCCTGACCATTTGAGGTGATTTCTTTATTTTCAAGCTTCCTCAGATGGGGTCCACTGATGGTCAGACACTTACCAGAGCGGGTGATGAGGCAGTATGGGTTTGTTCAGCAAATCCCACAGCTTCTTCCCACCGAGTCTCCCTCCACAGACGAGGTTGATGAGCGATGGACCCACTTTGCTGAATACACAGTCGACACTGGTGACCCAGCTACTCGCCCTTGCCAGTGTGCTCCTGGGTATATGTCTTGGTTCTTCCGCATATCTCATCCGTTCATGTTACCGCCAGAGGTCGGGGAGCCAAGCAGACATCCCATGCGAGTCACGACCACTTTACAGGAACCCGATTCTGGGCTACATGATGATCGAGCAGCTCCGGGTATTCGTGCTGAGGGACCTTCTGACGTTACAGAGACACCTGTTCATGCAGTGGTAAACATAATGAAGATTGTTTTGTTTTACAATTGATTTAAAGTAATTATATCATAACAAATTGATATCATTGGTTGTATGACATCATTGTTTCAGGGTATGTGCCAAAGGATCGCTGAGGGGTTGCAACACATGATTGACACGCAGCAAGTTACTCCCGGCACAGAGGCGTATGCATCGACACAGCACTTGTTGGGATTAGCACTTAGTGTTACTGACCATGGTAACGTGTATACGCGCTCCAGCACGAGACGGGTTCGTGGCAGACGTTGAGCAGTTGTCAGAGATCGATTTTAGATTTCCTTTTACATATATGTCTTGTACACTTGATGTTAACTTATTTTTGACAGCACTTGTGTACATTGATTATTACAGTTATATCAGTTGTGTTTAGAATTTTATAACCATTGCATGCAATTTCTTCGATTTTGAATACATACTTGGAAATACACATTGTCTTCATAATAGGTTCAACAAAATGACATGATTTTTTACATTATCCTAAATCGACATATTCTGGTGCTAACTTAATGGAATCTAAATACTGCCTCATTCGGTGAACATAATGACTTGGCCATTGTCTTGCCTCATCTGAACAGTGCGTAGCCCACAAAAAGGCAGTACATGGTATAGGGCAGGCCTCTGTTAGTTGAACCTGTTTAAATTTGAAAGTTAGTTGTGAATTTTACTGTGGACATTAACGGACTATAAGAAGTATACATCTAGTCATTTTAAAGTAATCATACCTGCACAAAGTGGTTACCATACACGTGCCTAATACAAACAATGCGATGAATACATGGATCTTTAGGAGGTTGGCTTCTCAAAGGAAAAAACGTCATACTTTGTTGAAGAGATAGAGAAACAACAATGACATTATACCTTGAAGCAATGACATAACCCATGTCGGTAATATCCATCCACTTATCCATTGTTACCTACGGAAGCAAAATTTATTAGCGTCCATGTCTGTAACTACAAAGTGATGCATGTGAAAGTAAAACAATTATGAAATAACCGTCTTACCCTGGCTAATCCATCAACAAGAAGGGAGCGCTTTAATTGATCAAACCTATCAAAGCCACCGAACAAGGCTATATATTGATCAGACCACTGTGAAAGCTCTTTAAGCAAATGATTGCGGATCAAAGGCCAAGATTCTTCACCATAACCTAGTACGGCAGCTATTACACGATATCCACAATTACCATCTGCTTTAACATCTGTGATGCTAAGAATGAACTTCTACATAAAGGGATGAAATTGATCCAGCATAGGAATGTTTTTGTTCTTAATTGGATTATCAGATAAGGAACAAGACATTTGTTTGGTAGAGCAACTATTTTGCACAGAATGTAGTTCATCAACATATTCAAAGTAAGACGGATCTCGCTTGGTTGATCTTTCATGTTTTGTGTGTTTATTTTTTGGAGCACCTTTTGTTACCACCTTAGCAGGGGGAGGAATCATCGATGTTTTATCAGGAAAAGCAAGTTCTTTAAGCTTAGTCTTCAACGTCCTTTTGCCACATATATCAAGCTTCTTAAAACGATTGGATATTGCGTCAATCTCATCAGTAATCTCAAGTTCCATGTCATCTACCCCTTGGTCTGCAAAATTTAAACTGCGTCAAAACATATGAATGCTTGAAAGCGATACACTGCCAACAACAACTTTAGCTAGCTCACATGCGCAAGGGAGACCATGGGTAGTTCTCAACACACATCCACATCGTTTCGGATTTTTTCTTGCATAATGAACTCTCTCAAACTCAGCAGCAATTTGGTTCAATGCATACCTGGACACCATTCCGATAAGTCTCTTGTAGAATGTTACTTTAAATACGTGTCCAATGACATGGATGCTTCTTTCCATTGATGCCTTAATTTCAGTATGTTGCAACGTAATCATGTTGTTCATGGCATCCCAAACACTACATAAATCTCCAACACTATTCTGTAAAAGCCTCTTTAAAGTCCAATGAGCAGACTCAACCCTGCATTTAATGATCACATTTTAATACTTTAAAAAAGAAAATGTTGTACAAAATATGACAATGTCACGATCCTAAAATAACAAGTTACCTGTTAGTTGTAGTGTTGCCAAGATGCATTACTTTATTTGTTCATGCGGTTACAAATTTTTCCTTATGAGGATCCAACCATGTTTGTTTCACATAATCAACAAACGTAGGCCATGGTGAACATGCAACTTCAAACTTCTTCAATTCATCGTGATAAGATTCCTCAGTAGCACAATCAATAAGAGTCCCCCATGATGCCATGACAAAGTCCCATGCCAAATCTTGGCGTATATAAGTTTTACATTTTGCCTTCACATTCTTCTCAATGTGAAAGCGACACAATAAGTTGTATGACATTGGAAAAACAGTTTTCACAGCACTCATCAATGCATTATCTCTATCGGTAACAATAACCTCTGGGAAAAATTCACTCTTCAGGAAAATCCCTCTGAAACATTCAAGGGCCCACACAAGATTGTTTATCCGTTCCGCCTCTAAATAGGCAAATGCAGCAGAAAATGTCATACCAGTAGGTGTTACACCGACAATGTCAAGCAAAGGAAGTCTGTACCTGTTTGTTTTGTATGTGCTATCTATGATGAAGACGATATGATATGCATTGCTCAATTTCACTGCATCTGGATGTGTCCAAAATAAGTCTCGTACCACATTTTCTGCTTTCATTCTATGCCAGTGAACATACATGTCGCGTTCAAGAAGCATCATTAAGTGTTGCATTTCAGTGTTATTACCTCTTATCTGTGTGCGGTAATTATACCTTACGTTGTAAACTTGCTTCAAAGTTGTATAATTATTGGCATTATGCTCCTTCAAAGTTAAAAGAATATTCTTTGGCTTCACCATCGACCGTGTCATATCATGAACAATGATCTTCTCCTCCTCAGTTAGCCGACCAGCATATGCGTGTCCACATAATGACGTTGCCAAACTATGATTATGACTGCCACATATTAGCTTTACTATCCACCCTTCACCTCCCGAGACGGGTTTTGCTCTCAGCTTAAACGGACATTCACACTTTCTACTGCTACCCGTTGTAGGTACAAAACCTTTTTTGAATGATCTATACTTTCCACTTCTTTGACAACCAATTATAACATAATTTGTTGTTCCTAGCTTTCCATTTGCCAAGCCACTCCTCATTATCACAGCTACAAAACCATTATCAAATGCAGCACTTCGAGCCCATTTCAATACAACTTCACGAGAAACAAACACCTACAAAAATAGAACATTCATTGTTAAATGATAACTGAATCATTCAACTAATTTAACTACATGGTAAATCAAATATGTACCTCGTCGGTATTAAATGCTGCTGAACAATCAACATTTTCAAATGCATCAGCTTCTTCTCCAATATTTTCCTCCATATGGCTTGGTTCTTCAGACATAATACTGTCATATATCCAGTCGTCGTTGTCCATCTTAACAAATAAAATACTAATAAATTTTACTTCATTTTCAAACCATACACAAAAAAATTAAAAAAAAAATTACAGATTTATACACATTAAAAACAACTACAATGTTTTCTTTTAACTTATAAAGCACAAAATAATCACTAAAATTAATTTACAATTTATAAAAAATAATTTAAGCATGATACGGATTAGTCAATCCGTATGATACGTATGGATTATCCAATCCGTATGACCCATACGGATTGACTAATCCGTGCATCAGAAAAACACAGCTTCCAACTTCTTACCTCGCATCCACGGCCGACGATGGCCTCTCCGACGACTGTCACCACTGAACGCTGCTACTACCACCCCCAACTACCTCCTCCAACAGAGACACCACTAATGCACAACACAACACCGTCAACTCAACGTGGAGTAAGGACCAGCAGCACTACGTACGGAACAGAGTAGGAGAGAAGCTTCAAATGTAATAAAGCAGGAGGATATATAGTCTGAGGGGCACTTTTGGAATTTTGGAAAACTCATATAATGTATAAGAAAAGGGTATAGTGTATTTAGCACACCCCTTCAATTAAAGCTTATTCAATTTGGACCACAAATCGAAAGATAGAGTCATATTTCCTGACAGCCCAAATAGTAACAACGTATATCAACTACCATACGTCTGCTTTTTATGCTATGAGAAACCTTAATAATGTATTTTTAATATGTATTAATATATATATATATATATATATATATATATTAATTATTAGACCAAATTTATCTAATGAAGGGATTTAACTCAGTTGGTTGTTGAGTATGATGTGTATATTGTTGTAACTCCTGATACTTGTATTTAATTTTTATGTATAAAAAATCAAATTTATCTAAATCATTAAATAATAAATTAATTTTTTAAAAGGATAAAGTAAAATTTATTTAATAAGAGTGAAATCCTTCTAAAAAAAATCAAATTATAATTCGTCATTTATTTACACGTGTGTAACACGTATTTTATAATTGATTGAGATTAAAAGTTATTTATAAGTTAAGTTAACGTAAATTAAATATCTTCCACTCTCAATTTCTGGCCACATGAATCAATGTTGGTGGATGACCTCAAAAATAGAAAAGAAATCACATAAAAAGCAAAGCTACATTTATCAACAGATGGCCCTTTTTTCAGGTGACTCCAGGCCCAGGGACATCTATAGCGCCATGTCGCGCGATTAAATTATTAGAG
The DNA here is from genome assembly GCA_013407115.1 of Glycine latifolia. Classification (NCBI taxonomy): domain Eukaryota; kingdom Viridiplantae; phylum Streptophyta; class Magnoliopsida; order Fabales; family Fabaceae; genus Glycine; species Glycine latifolia. The sequence goes on from CM023943.1 coordinate 21,135,917, forward strand.
TTTTATTTTCATATAAAATAGTTATTTGTTATAAATTTACTTTTGATCCTCTGAAATATATCACAGTTTTTTTCATTTATTTTCATATTTAGTTTTTAAAAGTTATAATATAGTATCAAATAATTTTTTGTATATATAATTCCTTTGTCTGTCTGTCATTTATTTTCTTAGTTAAGGGTTTACATAATTTGAAAACGGAAAATTAAAAAGACAATTCAGAATATATAGATGTTATTACTAGTTGATGTAACACATGAGATCCACAAAAAATTGGCTTAAAAACCTTAGAATAAGATCACTAATAAAGATGCTCTAAAGTCATCATATAGAATTGAAATTTGAGTCACTTATAAGATCTAACTAGTTACATTAAAACTTCATCCTCATTTTTATTATTGCACACAACAATCAATACTTACTAATATTCATATAACTACTTTGAGTTAAATGCAATGACTAAGCATAGTGATGTTTTAGTATTTCAATAATGTCAATATATAATAATTAGAAGGTAAAAATGATTTCAATATAATGTTAGTGTGAGTTAACTCTATGAAAATATTAGCATTGGTCTAAACTTTGAGTAATGCAAATGTAAGTTAACCAAAGTGCCTAATTTAATTGATTAAATATGGTGCATAAATATTATAAATTGCATATCGTTTGATACATGTCTAAAATTGACTAAGAAAAAGAGAGTAAAAAACTTAATTTACAACCTTCTTGTGCTATATATAACACTGATTAATTTAGTGTGAACTTAACGAGTTTTTACGGATATCTAAAAGTTTAATTTGTTGTACTATTATTTTTCAGTTAACTTTATCACAAAAAGTGTCTATGCGTGATACTGTTAGTGAAAAAGAAGATGAGATATTTCATTTTCAATATTTTTATGCCATAAAGCATTGTTTGTCAAATTAAAATTTGTGGCATAACGAGTCATGTGAACCAATACCACACAAAAAAATAATGGTCTATCATAAAATGTCACTCAATATTGCTATATTGCAAGCTTCAAATGATTTATATTTTATTGATCTCTCTCCAAATCTTCGATAATTTATTGCGAGAAATCGAATCTAAGATGACATACTACCTAGCATGATTATAATAGTCAAGTTAATTGTGCGAGCTAGGATATGATGGCAACAACAATATATCCATTAGAAGATATAATAGAGAAAATAGTAAATAAATGGCAAAGTGGGGAGATGGAAGTAAATGCTTAAACTGGTCTGAGTCTCGTTAGTGTCTCCTGGCTAGGGTTCTCTTGTCTCTACACAACAGAGTGCTTTACAAAAGATTGAGTAAGAAACCTAGGGCCAGATATTAAACTAAGAATATGTGGAAAATAGATGTTGCATAATCATTTTTCTAAGGTAGTGACTTTCACTCTACTTATTAAATATGTCAAAATGTGGTATATATGCTGTGGAGTCATGATGATCCTTCAAACAAGAGTAATGAACTTTACTACCCATTAATATATATATATATATATATATATATATATATATATATATATATATATATATAT
>CM023943.1:21137466-21155347 GCA_013407115.1 Glycine latifolia
CACTCACGAATATGCCATAACCAGAAATTATTTTAACAAATCCTGGAGTATATATATTAAAATATTGATGGATAATTTCATTTATGGTTTGCACAAAGATTTCATTTATTGAATAAGATATCTAGCTATTTTACATTTGGCAGTAAAAATAAAATGATAACCTTTCCCAATCTCGTTAGTGTACAGTGTACCCAAAACGTTGTATAATTTTTTAAAATTAGTTTTATATAGTGCTTCTGATGTATGAACTTTCATGAATAATTAGGTTATCCATTGAACGAGCGTGTCGTGCACTACAAAATATAAACAGTGGTTTAACATGTCCCCCCACTATGCCAAACAAGATGGTCTTGCGCTACTAATTATTTGATAGATGATTGTTAGTGATATCAGCTTAAGCAGGTGTATTCATTAGAATCAGTGTTTCATATGTGGCGTAGAAAAATGATAAATGATATAAATTATTTTTTTTTCTACTCAATAATATTAAAAAAAGCTTAAATATTTTTTCATATATGTAATTTAGTATTTTTTGTTCATTTTCGTTCTTTTTTTTCATTTTAATCTTAATAAAATGTGATTATTTTATTTTATGTCCAACTTTGAATAATATTTTTTACTGTTTAAAATAATTTTTATAAAGTATTATTTAAATTACTTTAAGGACCGAAAAAAAATTGTAAGAATTAAAATAAAAAATTATAAGAAAAAAATGAAAAAAAAAGATAAATTACAGAAATAAAAAATATTTAAACCTATAAAAAATAATTATAAAATATGTTATGACACAAATTTGAATAAATAAAATAAAAATATTTAGACTTTCTTTTACATATGAATTCTGATATTATTAAATTAAAAGTTTTATTTACGGATATGTCCTGACACATTATTATATTATGTTCTCAATGAAAATAATAATTGTATTCACAAAAATCTTGAAAAAAGAGTAACCCCTCAAAAAAAAAAAAAAGAAAAAAGAGGAAGAGAGTACCCCCTCCTTATTCTTCTCTCTGTATGTATTAGGACTAAAGTGGATATACAATCATGTTGCAATACGTAGTGGACGTTGCATCAGATGTCTAATGCTAATTGGCCACGACATATATATATCTCTCAAATAATTCAAGTATTTATTTTCATATATGTTTTTTTATATTGATATTGATGTCAAAAGTATTCAGCCTCAAGTTGTTAGACGCTGATGCAATTCTAGTAATCATGTATCAACGAATATATATGTGTCCATGACATTATATTGAGCCTTTGTTGCTACTCTGTCTTATCAGATTAATCCCATTTAGCTCTTCAATCTCAAGTCCACTAATAATGTAACCAATCCTATAATCAACTCAATTTTTTATAAAGAAAAAGATCATTCAAATAACCTGTTTATTCTTGAGTTGATACACTTAATATAGCAAAATATATAGTACACCTTATTGTTGATAAATTTTAAGGATTGACTATTCATTAATAGATGTAATTTGAAAACATTTTTGGGAGATAAGATTAGATCATTGGGTCCTTTTATAGTGGTGGTTTGTTTCTTTTTTCAATGTCTTTCTTAAATCACTAGAAAAAATAGGTTCAAATGTTTTATCATCGATACACTTTGTGAAGCAAGTTGTAGTGTTAATTTGAAGCTTTTAAAATACGTTATATTTATAAATTAAAAAAACTTTGTTTTTCTTTTCTTCTTATCTGGTCTGAGCGTTTACTTGTTGGCGTTGCTTAAAAATTCAGATTCATTTTTCTCTTATTCTAAGATTTTAATTAGACATTTTTATTATTTTTTTTTTCTAGTGGGTGCTAGCATATAGCCGCATGATACAAAGTCATATGCCAAAATTAATTACTTTTCAGGGAGGACTCTTTGTCATACTCTTTCTGTTGTAGATCAGAGCAAAATTGTTGTGAATCTAATACCAACAAAACAATGCTGCCTAATCATCCACTAATGTCCATTTCTTAGTTAAAGTTCCAAAACAGTTAATTAATCCAACTAAGAGCTAACCTCAGCAAAAACTTGTTTGGTCACCTCAAAATAGAGGTCTAACTCTAAACATTGAAATTAAGAAGAATTTTCTTTTGTTTTATATCACAAAAATCTTTCAGTAAAAGTAATCTTATTCCAGATAGATAAAATTGTTATGTACCGTAAAATTCTCAATTCAAGTATATTTAACTCAGTTACATATTCCAAAATCAAATTAAAAATCATTTATTAAGCTGGAACAAAATTGTGAGTCCATTTATCTTTATGCTGAACAATTCTGAATAACTTTGTTAGTTATGTTTAAACTAGTTCGATGTTTGCTACCATCTAGAGTACCAAAAAAAAGAAATATACTGCTAATCTTCCATGTCAATCTAAGTTAGAGCATCCAAATTGGCCACTTAATTGACACATGAGGGTGACAGAACCGTGGATTTGCATATTTAAAGGAGTTTTAAGAATCAGAATTTTGGGGTGCAAGCATTTTGCGGAAGTGTAAAATCTGCATCTCTCAATGGTCTCCTTCTTAATCTCATGGTTGCATCACTTGGAATCAGTGACGTAATTATTCCTCCCTAGATATTCAGTGAGTGAAGGATATGTTGCATCACATTGATATTGGATGCTTATTCATAGATAGAAGAGAATGGGAATCTGTCCTTGAAAAGAAGAGTGACATATTTTTACACTGAAATTGAGGGGATAATCTCTTCACTACACATAACTAACAGAATAAAATCTTTCAGCCCTGATTAGTCATCAGTCAGATTATCCTTAATCATACCTTATCTAAGTCCAAATTAAATAAATCATCCATTGGCTACAGTAAACCCCATTGCAATTAGAACAATCTTCTTAGTTCTAATTAAGTTGATTATTTTCTTGTAAAAGTGTATGTCAATTTAGAAACTGTCTACTTTTATTATTTAGAATAAATGGTTGACTGATAATTGTTATAATGTGAAGTGTGAACTCTCATCTAGATATCTTGTAACCTTATGGGTAAAGAAAACTGTCTTATGAAAAAAATAAGCAAAAGAAATAGAAATTCTTTATTCCTATTCCTATGCACGATTAGCGTAATAGAATGTTATACAATTAATGTACTGTCACGTCATTTAATGAAACTGGATATTTCATAAATATCAAATTCATTGAATGGTATCTGTTAGGTTATAATATAAGGAAGTTTTAAAGTTGGCTAAATTTGATTCTGGTATAACTAAATTTAAATAGTTAAATATAATCAAGATAAGTGCACAAATTAGTGTTAATAATAAATTCTATTATATAACGAATGTAACATTGATAAGAATTTATTATCAGTATTAGCAAAATGAACATTAAATTTTTTGTACTAATAATGTATTCAAATTAAATTCTTAAAAAATATTTAGAATTTTATGTTTTATTTTAAAATCATTAAATTAAATAGTTGTTACATGTTAGTTAAGGCAATTTTAATATGTTTCATTATATATTGTTAATTACTTTAAAAAAATATTGAACAATTTTTATATTTATAATATAATAAGTATTTTCTTTTCGTTAAATATCGGCTCTGTTTTTGTTCTGTTAGGTTCTACTCTGTTTGGTTAACCTTGAGAAATTAACTAGGATTTCAAACTTAACTGAAACAAATCCCTTTTGTTCATGTAGCATACATTTGCATTACAATTGTAACATGACATAGAATATAGATAATGCTTTGATTGCTTTCTTTTAAACATTCGCATGTAATATTTAGGGTTTGCGTTGCGGTGTCCTTACTTTACTTGGTCATTCTTTTAATATTCTGCGAACCATGCATCAGGAAACTCGTCTCTTATAGGATTAGATAAGTTTTAGCTCCAATTAATTAAGATGGTAAAGAAGGAGCATCTAATGCTGAAATTATAAAAAAAATCATCAATGATTACATCGTTTATACTTAATTTGTGTTTGATTCTCATTATATATAAAATTCATTTGGACCAACCATATATCATAAGTGAGATTAGTTGTGAATCCAATGAATTGAAACATCAATGATTTCTTATCCAAGAAAAAAAAATTATTAATAAGAGAGAGAGAATTTATGCAAATGTCAATTTTCCTTTCACCAAAAGTGTGCAAAATTCAAGTTACAATATGGACAGTAAGGTCCACACATAAGGTCCTAATCAAAATACAATAAAGAAAGAACGAAAAAAAAGAAGGAAAAAAAAAAAAACCTTGGTTAATTTTCCGAAGAAAGATGGTGAGTACACAACAAAACCCCTTTCAATTTCTCTGCTCTCAATTAACGACCCCTTTTTTCATTGCAGACTCTATTATTATTCATCCCTTTCCTTTCTAATCTCTACCACTTTACACTTTTGGAACACCAATGGCTACCCTTAACTCTCTTGAGGTTTCACCCTTTTGCATTTCAATGTCGTTGTTTGTTTCAGCATCTTCTACCACAGTCTCCAACCTCATCCCATTTTCTGAACAACACTTCAATACCTCAATGGTTATCTCTGCCTCTTTCTCTTTGTTCTCCTTGTGCTTGCCCCACAGAACCGAGTAAAGTCCCATTACTATGAGAATAGCTCCAATGACCCTGAAATCACATGTAGATAAATCCACATCAATAATTGTTGTTTACCACTGTTTCAAAGTTTGAGCCTTTTAAAATTGTGACGTTTCAACTTTTATGTAAAAACACCAAACTTTTAGTTTATGATACAAGAGTGAGTCAATTAAAACTTATAAGCTGTGAGACGAAACCGCGTGAAAGAGAAGTTTCTTTCTCTGTGCCTAAAAACATGATATGAACATTGGGAGTGAATATGAGTATTGAGTACTTACCCTCCAAGATATATTTTTTCTGCAAGGATGAAAGCACCCATGATGGCTACGATAATCATCATCAAAGGGCTGAAAGCAGTAACGAAAACAGGCCCTTTTTTCTGCATGACAATCCCTTGAACATAGTAGGTGATACCTGACGATATTATTCCCTGGTTCACCAAAGTTTACGTCCATTTAGATTCTCATATCATATGGTTCAACAACAAATACACAAAAAGTAGAATAAAAATTATTGTATAATCTGAGACTAGCACATGTCTATAATCTTGACTCCTGATCAATTTTTATGTGACACATAATTGAGGTTTTTTTTTTAATTTAAGAAAAATAATTAATAAAACTTGATTATATGTCACGTAAAAATTAATTGGGATCCAATGATCACTATATAATAATTTATCAGATAGAGAGAGAGACAAGCTTACAGCATAGGCTGCAGCAAGAAGGTTCATGTCCCAGCCAATGGTCCAAACAGATGGTTTGTGCTCCATAACAAAGGTAACTGCAATTGACTGCAGTGTACCTAAGGCACACACAAGTGCTGTGAGGGAGAGCTGAGCAGGGTATTTCCTTAATGTCACTGCCTGCATTAATCATAAATAATGTACACAAGTCACTCTCATGAATATGAATCAAAGTAGTAGTAGTAGTAGTAGGTAAGGTACTCTTTCCCCACTGTTTGAATTAAACACTTAATTACTTGCCTGAAGGATGAAGAAAGAAGCCCATGAAAGGGTGGCAAGTATGAGAAGAACAGAACCCTGGAACCAATCCTTTTCACCAGAATCAGTGGTGTTTTCAGGTACATAGTTTCTTGGGTGATGCATGTACTTAGACCCCAAGAAACTGATTACTTGCCCTTTGTACAATGTCATCAACATGGCCCCAGCAACTGTTACTACAGTTCCAATCACCTTTGCTTGGCATCTTACTTTTCTCATGTTTAACTTCTCCATCCTAATCCATCCCAAGCAGAGTAAAACCATGTTATCTCAAAGCAATAAAAAAAATAAATAAAAACTAGTACTAATAGTAACAAATGAATAGAATTAAGATTAACTGATTATGTATTTCAATTTACCTGAAAATAGCAGCCATCACAAATGTCATTGCAGGGAGAATGTTGCTTATCGCACATGAGTAGGTAGGGGAAGTATATTTCAACCCCGCATAATATAAGTTCTGATCAATCACAGGCCTATAACAACAAAACAGAAGAAAAAAAAGAACAAATTTTAGAACAAGTTTTTTGGATGCATCGATCATAATGAACACCGTTTTCTAGAGCAAGAAAACTACTAACCCAAGGAGACCCAACACGAATATTTGCATGAACATGAGAAATGTAATCTTGGGCCTCACTTTCCTGCCAATGACAAATAGAAGGTTGATCAGAAAATGATTCAAAACAATGAAACCAAATGGTTTTCACTTTTCACTTTTCTTCTCCCATTTTTTTTTTTCTGTGAATGAGTGATAGGTACCTCTCTAGAACAATAGCAAAAGGAGCAATAGCTGCAGTAGCAAAGGCGTGTCTATAAACCACAAGCACATAGTGGCTCATCCCACGGTTGAGGGAAACCTTGGTGATTATGTTCATACCCGCAAACCCGAATTGCAGAGAAATCATGGCTATGTAAGGCTTGCACCTCTGAAAGAAACTCCCACAATACCCATCTCCTTCCATTGTTTGATGTGTACGAGGTAAAGGGACGACAGTCTGAACTAGGACAGAGTTTGTGTGTGTACAGAGGAAGAACACTTGTGGTTGTTTGTGTCTCCTAAGTGAAAAACGTTACCCCCACTTTGGTATTTATAGCTTATAAGAGTGAGGACTCCCTAGAGGTGAGGTGTGTGGATAACTGTACTCAAAATTAACTATTATGGTTGTAAATTTTTCTTTTTCTAATTAGAAGTTTAGATGAGTTAGGTTAAAAGATTTTTTCGGATTAAAATATGTTTTAAGATTAAAAAGTAATGTGTATTACTTATCAAAAAGTCTTTATATTTTTTAAGATATATAAATATATATATATATATATATATATATATATATATAAGTTTATAGATTAGACTAACCTTTATTTACACTATTGTTCTAATTTTTAACAAAAATAAAAGCGATGATCTTTCAATTTGAAGCGTGTAAGAATCTCACCTTGAAGCTCTCACACGTGACCCCCTTCTTTTGCACTAGGTTTAATACGTAAGTCACAGGATATTCTTATTTGTTGTTGTGTGTGTATGCAAGAAAGATTATGGATTCCACGTGACAATAGGTGGGTTGTTTTATTTACTGGTGAAATTTAGACGTATGGCAATCATTCTTTTAAAGTTCGTGTACAAGATAAATTTAACTTGCTGAATCATTCATTTTGGTAGTTTAATTTGCCGGAAAGCTATTATTAATTATAGAAAATCTCAAAATGACAGTATTTTGGTTATTAAAGTTTTATTATAAATTTAACTAGTGAAAATAATTAAATCATAATTTGAAAGTAACACTAATTAAATCACCTATCGATAATTTTAAAATTAAAATATTTAATAATCAAAACCCACGATTAAAATAATATATATATATATATATATATATATATATATATGCCAATATACTTACATATTATTTTCAGTTAGAGTGCATTAGCAGCCTTAATAAAAAAATTGTCCAAAAATACTCCTTTGCCTCTTCTGTTTCAATGAACTTGAAATAGGGACATTACAGTAAAATAACATTTATTTTTAAAAAAATTAAAAAAATCTCTCTCGTGTCTCATAGCTCACTTCACGCGTAATATTCTGTCTCCTGAGTCCTGAGGGTCTCTTCTTCCATTACGAAAATGTTTGTTCTATGCTTGATTGGGTTTTGTGTTCAACCTTATTGTGTGTGTGTATATATATATATATATATATATATATACCTTTTTTGCACGTCTAATCAGGTAAATCCCTCAATTTAATTAAGAGTTAAATCTCATGTAAATTATCAAAGAGACGATGGATGAAACAAAAATAAGGGGAGAACGGGGAAAGAGAGTGGAAAACGTTTATATTTTGATATTTTTTTATCATGTAATTAAATCGAGTTAAAAGACAAGAGCACGTTGGAGGAGAATATGGAGTGCTTAAACTGGTTGCACTTGAAGATTTCGGTGTGCCTTGCATTTTTAACATGACCAAGTTCTGTTTGGTGTGAACAAATACTATATATATATCCAATGTAATCTATTCTCTTTTACTTTTTTGTTATTTTCTGATGACATCAAGTACACCAAACTTAGCATGCATGTCGTAAAAGATAGCTAGGGCACCTTACATGATCTTGTTGAAGATTTAGAATTCCTTACCAGATATGCTGCATTAGTTCTTGACAAGACACCAAATAAGCGTACAAATCAGACATTTGGTTATTCGTTAAAGAAAGCAACTTGAGCAATACTGATCAGGAAGAATTTCACCTATTAATCCATAGAATATTCGGTTAATTAATTTCTGGTATGAGATAAGCGTTTTCGTGGAAATATTGCAAAAGTTTAGTCCTATCTTCCTTTGATAACATGTTATTGCTCAGTGAATCTCAGAATTCAGAAACCTCACTATGTGGTGTCTCTTTCGACCACATTATGTTCTACTTACTTAGCTCGTTTTTCCTTTTTTTTTCTTCAACAGAAAATCAACATTAACATCACCAATACTTTTAACTCAAATTAGTTAGAAACATAGATGAATCCAATGATAGATACGATGAGATTAAAAAAAGGAGGGAAAAACAAAAGAGGAGAGAATAAAAAAAAAAGACTAAAAATGGATCATCTAGAACATAAGAATAAAAATGGGTCTAATCTTTCACTAAGCTTATAACTTTTCTTCATTCTATCTTAAGACACATCATCCGTTAATTTATATCTCACTTCATTAAGTCTTGTTTAACTACCTTTATCTAGATAAGTTTCAGTCTACTTCTATCTCTCTTTGTATCGATCTCTTGGTAATAAACTTTTGTTCTTACGGAAGCATCCAAGGGCTGTCTCATTATGTGTTCAAACCACCTCAATCTATGTTCCTTTATCTTTTCACTTATCAGCATTACTGCTACTTTTCGTCGAATATCTTCATTTCTTATCTTATCTATCTTCGTATAACTACACATCTACCTTAACATTCTCATTTCTGCTACCCCTATTTTATATTCATGTTGTCTATGTGCTGGCTAACATTCAACTCCATATAACATTGTTGATCTTACAGTTGTTTTATAGAATTTTCATCTTAACTTAAGGGGAATTTTATGGTCACACATCAATCTAGATACACTCCGTCATTTCATCCATCCTACTCTAATTCTATGATTTATATCCTCATCAATTTCTCCACCTTTTTGCAATATTGATTCCAAATATCTAAATGCATCTTTCTTGGATATCTCTTGACCAAATAGATGCACGGGGTCTTGATCATTATCTCTTGCTAGTGAAAACTCACATTTCATATACTCAGTCATGCTCCTACTTAACGTGAGTCCTTTAGACTTTAAAGTGTTTCTTCACAATTAAAGTTTTCTATTAACACCATTTTTGGTCTCATCAGTAAGTATAATATCATCTGCAAAAAACATACATCATGACACTTTCTCTTGAATATCTTTTGTTAGTTCATCCATAACTAAGGCAAAGAGATAAGGACTAAGAGTCGAACCTTGGTGTACACCTACCGTGATAGGAAAATAACTTGATGTTCTATTACAAGCTTTCACACACGTGGTAGCCTCATCATACATATCCTTGATTGCATTTACATACTTTAATGGTAATTTTTTTATTCTCAAGAGCCCACCATAAAACTCTTTTCTGGACCTTATCGTATGTTTTCTCAAGATCTATGAATATCATATGTAAGTTTTTCTTCTTTTCTCAAGACTTTTCCATTAATTGTCTCATGCATCAAGAAAATGACTTTCATGGTACATCTTTATTACATAAATCCAAATTGATTTACAGAAACCTTGGTTTCTCTCCTCAAGTAATGTTCAATAACTCTTCCACAACTTCATAGTATGACTCATAAGCTTAATGCCTCTATAGTTAGAACAATTCTAGATATTTCTCTTGTTTTTGAAAATAGGCACAAGTATATTTTTTCTTTCAAGCATCAGACATCTTATTTGTTTGAAGAATCTTATTGAAAAGATTGGTTAGCCATTTTATTGCCACATCCCTCAAGTCTCTAACACTTCAATAATGACGTCATCAGGTCTCAAAGCTTTATTATTCATCATCATCTTTAAAACCTTTTTAACTTTATGTATATTAATTATGCGCACAGATCTTTATTAAGATCAGCATAAGCGTCCTCCAATTCCACCTCACTTTTATCGTCATTTTCATTAAAAAGTTTGTTAAAATAGTTCATCCATCTTCCATTTACATCTTTATCTCTTACCAAAAGTTTTTTATTTTCATCCTTGATGCATCTAACTTGGGTGAGGTCTTTACTATTCTTATCCCTTATTTTTGCAAGTTTTTATATACCTTTTTCGTCATCCTTGCTCCCAAGATTTATATAAGTTGGCGAAAACCTTGCCTCTAGCTTCTCGCACTGCTTTTGTTTGCATTTTTTCTCACTAATCTAAACTTTTGCAAGTTCTTATCATTTGGAATTTTATACAAAGATCTAAAGTATTCCTTCTTCTGTTTAATAGTCTCATGCACCTCTTCATTCCACCATGTTTACTTTGTAAGAAATTTGTTTCCTTTGCTTTCTCTCAACACCTTCCTTCTCACATTTTGGATACACTTAGCCATTTTATTCCATATTTTGTTTGCTTCTCCAACAGACTCCTACAGTCTTTCACATAATATGTTTTCCTTGAACTCTATTTGTCTTTCCTCTTTTAGCTTCCACCATCTTATCCTTGGATTTTGAACCCTCTTCCTCATATTAAGTACTTTGTTGAAACGAACCTCTAGAACTACTAGTTTATGTTGCGTAGCAACACACTCTTCAGAGTAGACCTTGCAGTCGATACAAGAATTTTTATATTCTCTTATAGCCATAAAGAAATCAATTTAACTACAATTTTGTCCATTATGATAAGTGATAAGATGAGAATCCCTTTTTCAAAAAAGGTATTCGCTAGCATCAAATCGTAGCTTAATGAAACGTTCAAGATATCTTCTCCAGTATCATTTCTCGTCTTACAGCCAAAACCTCTACAAATTCTATCAAAACGTTCTCCGCTTTATCAACATGACCATTTAGGTCTCCTCCTACGAAATATTCTCCTCTCGTGGTATCCCTCTCAAAACATTCTCAAAGTCTTTCCAAAATTAGTTCTTATCATTTGATTGCGATCTAATTTGGGGTACATACACACTGAGGATATTCAAAATTAAATTACCTACTACAAGTTTAATCAGCATAATTTTGTTGCATTTCCTTTCGACATCAATGACTTTATCTCTAAAACTTCAATGACCCAATTGATCCTATATATTAAAGCATATGTCTATCCTTTTCTTATTCATAGGGATTGAGCATGACAGGAAGTTTACAACATTTACACATCTTGATCAACCAAGTGAGTTTGATCTTCTTTATAAAACATATGTTTGCTTATCAATCCTGCAAAGAATTATTAAGGTGTATATATTTGTTTGATGGATTTTTTTTTCATGTTCTTATCATTATAAATATATTATTTGTTTTATTATTTTTAAAAGAGTTATATTAATTAACGATGAAAATTATATATTATTATATTTTTTCCGTTTTATGTATAAAATTTTAAGGCAGAAAAAATAGTTTTAATTAAAATAGTAGTATTTTATAATTGTTAACAAAAGCTACAAATTAACCAAGCGCATCTTAATTAAAGAGATGATGGTTCAACTCATAATGAAGTTTGACCTGCAATGAGAAGATCAATCAGAAGATCACATCGAAGCCATGAAAAAACACTCGTAAGAGAAAATAAGCTTAACTTACAAGCTACAATCAGAATAGTTTCAGTATTATTGAATTTTGTAAGATCAAAACAAAAAATAATATAGAAAAAATTCCCATAATAAGTCATGCATGCTCCAGAGTGCTTCCAACTTCCAAGGGAATCTTGTTCCTTTTTCACCACATAAAAGAAGAGGGAAATCAATATTATTTTCTCGATCTACTTTCTTCCCCGGCCTTCTTTTTTATTTTTTAAAGGAAGTCTTGGCTTTTAATCATAATTCCTCTGCAAGTACTTAGAGTTTCATATTTAGGTGTAAAAAAGAAAATATGATGAAGCTTTAAGTACTTAAAGCTTCTCTTGTAAAAAAAAGTACTTAAAGCTTCATATGATTTTGGCATATATGCTAGCTAATATATTGTACTTAACAAATAATAATAATAGTAAAGCGTATGTTACACTTTATTCCGCCGGAAATGTTCATACATGTACAATTCAACTGCACCAAATTTTATAACTTGCAACCACACATTTCATATGCACTGTACTAAAAAAAACTAATAGTTACTCCTGCAACAGACTGTCTGTCTCATTATTTAATTTTTTTTTTCTAATACATAGGTTTCCATATATAGATTGCCATGCATGATTCACGCATTTTAGATGAAGAAAAAAGATAATATATATGCTGCGTGTCTCAAAATCGTTGTCACTTAAATTAATGTTTATTAAAGTATATATCTTTAAAAGGGGGCTAGGGAAAATATTGAAGAGTCGGCAACCTAGTGCAATCGTGTTAAAAGCAATGAAAACTTCACAAAAGTTGTAAAATGGGTCTTGAAAATAAACGCTTATAGATATACACACACAAACAGAAAGGACTAATTACCTACAAAAATGTATGCTTAAAAATCTATCAAATAATTGATTGGTTGTAGAGGAGGACCACAGAAGGCATGTTCATTAGTCTATGATCTTGAGCAGAATTTCCACACAATGCTTTGAAAGTGCACTGATTTGAGTGGTCACTACTATTTGTCTCAGCAGAGTGCAGTATCGATATCAAACAAAGAAGAACACAGCACGCACTTCCTAAGTGATACGCATTCAAAAGTAGGGTGTTGATAGGACTGGCCAGCCATGGGGTGTCGTTCCTTTGCTGGAAAGTGCAACAATTTTACGGTGAACCTCTTAGGATAGGCTTATTCATCAAAAATCCATTTGCATAAATTATAATACTTTCTTATAAAAAATATATTTAAACTTGTTTTTCAACCATTGTAATTAGATCATATAACTTTTCTCATAAGTTTCAATCTTTGAATCGATTATGAAACTAATCATCAATTCAAAATTTAGTAACACTTAAAATTCTCCTCCTCATAAGTATATTTTGCATGAAAAAATATTTAAACTTAATTTTGATACAAACTATAAAGAAAATCATTAAACGATTTCAATTTTAAAGAAATATCATTATAATAATACCCTTTTTGCACTAATTAAGTTAAGAAATATAAAGTTGAAATTGAAAAAAGCAATGAATACTTAGTTTTTTTTTCAATGGCAAGTAAATTAAGACAAGTCAAAACTTCTAAAATAATAACAATTATTTTAAAAATGGAAGAAGTAGTGTTTTTTTCTTCTTGAAATAATGTGAAGCCTAAATATGTCATATATTCATGGCAAAAGGTTAGCATTATCATCAAACATTTTCCATAAGTATATTATACTTTATACTTTATTTGCGGATTCAAGTGTGGATTTTGGACACTTGCAAACTTCGTGGCAACCAAGTACATGTCGGTTTACGTAGTACATTCCATATTTTCCAAATGGCTGTACTACATACAGTAAAATCTATACTATATTTAATCTATACTTTTCAATATCTTTGTACTATAGTAAATTAATTAACTTGAGTGAGAGCGTGATAGCTTGATTCAAAATTAAAACAAAATGAAAACAAAAAGAGTTGGAATAGAAGAGGGAATGGATTATACAATTAATTATATAGACCTAGCTCCTCATGATCACAGTAATCAGCATGCTTTGAAGTTAATTTGCATCGAGTAAAATCGTTAGTTACCAACAGACTTTGGTTGATGGTTTTTGGTACGTTTTCAGCTGTGTGCGTACTACACTTCTTTAAGTAAATAAGTAATTCATAGCCAAAATTTTCTGTAACTTGAAATTTATCTTAGTAATTTAACTAAGAATAATGCTTAATAGTACGAGATAAAATTCTGAAAGGTTTTGAGTCAATTGGTTATTTTGACAAAACACTGTGAAATGAAAATATATGAGAGAAAAGAAACAAATATTTCCAAAGCTATATGACACGTACTATTCGTGAAACTGTAAATAGTTTTGTGTTTACCATTTTCCTTTTAACTAATGATCATATATGACTAATTGAACTAGAAAATATTTGGGTGTGACGAAATGAGCCACTGAAAGCATAACATATATTTCTCTTTCCTTTTCCATCTCATAAATTTAGATTTTAACATGCTTGAAGTGAGCTCACCGTAGACAAATATCATATATGTATTCCAATTTGAAAACAATACATAGTTGTTATATATTCACCAGATTTTCTTTATAATTTGCTCACAAATCATTGATACCACGTATTCTCCAGTGTATTTATTTGCTTATGTCACGTTTCTTGCTTTATCGTGACCCATCATTAACATCAACAAAAGTTTGAGACATTGTAATATAAAATGAGGACGTACAATGTTTTAGACCACAAATATCAACAAAACGTCCTCATACTAGGGACTCATTAATTCTATATACCCCATAGCCAGCAATTATTTATAGCACACTCTACTTCACCATAGCCACCATGCACAGTGCACATAACATAACACACTTTGGGGGCGGATATGAAACTTGTGAAATGCCTTAAATGCCCTTCCTAGCTCGCATCAGCATAGCAACTAGAGGAGTCCCCAAGTGGCTGGGCATAGCTGTTTGAGCAAAAGTGGCGCATCACAGAAGCAAAATGGGGATCTAATCAGTAATCACATACCAATCATCACGACGTTTTTGTCTCCTAAATGTGACATGCATGTAACATATATAGCTAGGCCCAATGACATAATTCAGTCACCAACTTGGAATTGTCTGGTTTGATCCGTATCTTTCACAAGGACATCGTTGAAATTTTCTCTTCTCCTATTTTTTTTTTTTTTGTGTAGTTACAACATATATATAAATTTTTACCAATAACTAATCTTTGTTAAAAAAATTATTCGTCACATTTAATACTAGATCTTTTCTTCTAATTACATCTAGTTTGACTAGTATCTTTCACGAGAACAATATTGAAATTTTCCCTTTTCTCTCTTTTCTTACAATCTTATAAAAGTGGACTTTTAACCATTTGTATCAAAGATTAATTTTCATCAGAAAACCTAATTGATCACATTTAATAGGATTTTTCTTTCATTCACAAAATAGTTAATCCGAAATTTTACTTAAGAGATTTAAATCCAGATTCATTTAAAATAATGAACACTTGGTTCTCTCTTTAACCTTTCTTTAAGTTTAGGAAATGAATCAAAAGTTTAAAACATGTACTAGGAAGAAGGAAAAAGAAAAGGTAGAAGTAGAGACAAGAGACGTTAGTGTTAGGTGCCCTTCACTACTATTTGTGAAGTGAAAGAGAGCAAGTGGGGGTGTGGAAGCATGGAGCTGTAACGGGTCCTCTCAAGTAGCAAATGTTGGAACCAAATGAAGCAGTGAGGAGCCAATGAAGATCTGTTACACGCAAGTGGTTTGATGTTTTTCTGTTTTCACTACTTTCCCTTTTGATTGCTCTTTTAATTTCCTCGCACGAGTCGCCATAGACTTTTCAACAGTAGCTAGGTTGTGCAAGATTCCACTAGCAAAAAAAAGGGTAGGGCTAGCTCTCATCAACATGGTTTTGATAATGGGGCTTGTGATGGGGTCGAGGTTCTCAAAAGCCACCTGAATTTTATTCGTGACAAGGGTTGATACTTTTGTTTTTGCTATTTTGTTTCCTCAATTTTTGTCGGTTTCTCAGGTGGAGTTGGATTAGGTTGGAAAATTTTCACGCATGGCGCTGATGAATTGCTAGCAAGGAGAGCACTGGCACACAAGAGGACACACGCTTCTGATTTATCTTTTTATTTGTTACAGTAAGGGAGTGAAGAAAAAGACTAATCCTAAAATATAATATTAATTGCTTTTTATCTTGGGGTTCTCTAACTCATTCAAGCAACAATGAAACCAAAAAACTTCATAATAAATGATTAAGGTAATTCTCTCTGTACCTAAAAACGTTTCATTGGTATAATTTTCTTAATTATACCAATTATTTGCTCTGGCCTTTATCCCATTTTTTATTATGATTTAGATTTAGACAACCATTCATTTTATCGTGATTTAAATCTATCTATTATTCTCTATAGCATTTTCTTAATCTTTTTGGTTTTGGGTTTCTCACTTAATTGTTATAGAAATCAAAGCATAAACTTTACCTAAAATTAATGTACCGTGATTGTCATTAGTATATTTTTTAAGTTTGTGTTTGCTGTTACAATCATACTGCAGCAAAACATGGAAAAACGACAATATGAAGACGCTATTTAACTTTACTTTTTAATCATTTCACTCACCATTTTTTTCAAATGGACTGACTGCTTCAAGACAAATGCATTAAAACAAGATGTTAAAAGTCTAATGTTGATAGATTTGATAATGTCCAGTATCATATCCAAATATTAACGAAATTTTATATCGATTGTTGTAAGAACATTAATTAAAGAATTAATATTAAAGGAATAATATAAAGAAAAAATATTTAATATTTAAAATCAAAATAGTTATTTATTACTTTTAAAAAAAAATTAGTGGATACCCTTCAAATATGCATTAGTATTTGTATTCATGTGCTATGCAATATAAATTATAATTTTAAATTGAATATTTTAATTATGATTTATTTATCAGCAATGCTATTTCCAAAGAACAGCAATGCAATAAGTAATTTCTAGCTATTATTCCATAAACAGTCGTTAAATGTAAAATTTAACACAAACAAGAAGAAAAATAAAAACTGTATGCTGGCAACTTTAAGATTTTTATTAAAGATTTATCTATGGTGGACATCGTATACTCTAAGACTATCTTTGTAAATGTACAATTATAAAATAGCAATAATATTCATATGCATTTTTGCCAGGCACCGGCCATCGAGTTATAGTTACATACGTTTTGAAAAGTTCAAAGTATATATATCAAGCAATATATAGCTTCGGATAAAAGATGTGAGGACACAGTTGTTGCTACATAGTGTCCTAATTGTGCACTCAAACTCTACTTGAAGTAAAAAAGAAGGGAAAATAAAAATAAATAAATAAATAAATAAACTTTTCAGTCAAGCTGGAATTTTGACTCATTTGATCGTTGATTTGATTCAATGTGCAATTGCAAGGAGAAGACATCGTTCTTTTTCATTATCTTTTATGAAAAATCTTCTTTATGATGAAAATAACATAAAGGACTGCCACTAAAAAGTATATAATACTAACAAATCATGCACACAAGTTTGTATCTTTCAAAACCAACCAAAACAAAAAGCCCTCTCACTACTTTTTATCCCACATTGTTTTGTACTCTACACTAGCGTTAATTTGTGTTAAAGGCGACGGAAAATGTCCTTAGATGAATCAAACAAAAAACTTCCGAGTTGTCAATCCTTTGTAGTAATTAAGACTACTCGTTTTTTATTTTGAGCATTTATCTATCTATCAAGTTGCCAAAAAACATATCCATTTCAGCAATAAAGAGGGTCTATTATTGAATCCCACTTAAGTCCTCTTCTCCAAAAGGTCCTGGTCAAAAATCATTCTCACACAAAATGATATGTCACAGATTGAGCCCTTACGATCAATCATTCAGCCAATCAAAGATGCATCTTTATGATCTTTCTTTGTCTAATTTAATACGAATCATGCACCGCCTTCACATAATTTATAGAAGCTCTCTGTAATGCTTTTGCTTTATTAATTGCTTTATTTGAAAGCTAAGCTTTCTATTCATTGAGTATACTAATCAAAGTACGTGCA
>CM023943.1:21155447-21182658 GCA_013407115.1 Glycine latifolia
ATAGATCGAAGAAGTTTTGTTCAAGGCCATTGAAGACGGAATTGTCGTTATGGAAGGTGAGTGTTGAAGAATATCAGTCAATAGAGCTGATGATGATGTTATATGAGGGATCTAAAAGCAATACAACTAGGGTCCTTCGTGCGATTGACTCTAAATTGTAGAGAATAGACTTTGTGCAAATAACTTATGATAGATAAACTCACTTTAGGGAGATTGAATCGAATTGAATACAATATGATTGATCATTCAATTCAATAATTTGTTTAAAAGTGATTTAAGTTGGATTTGATGATTCAATTTTTTTTCTAAACGTGAAGTTGATATTAAATAAATCTAAAGGTATACAATAATCATCAGATTAAATTTTGGAAGTTCTAACTATCACATATAAATTACAAATATAAAATATTAGTCAAGATAATAATAATGAAATTTATTTAAAAAATATTCCAAAATAAAACGGATACACATTGTAATATGACGTCATTAAGATAATCATTTTTTTTAAATAAGAAAACAATTTCATAATTTTTTTGTATAAGTATGAAATTATACATTTGCATATGAGTTTGAGTTTAGATTGAATTGAATGAGGTTTTAAAATTTATTTGAAATTTGACCAATCTAAGAAAAAGTTCAGTTTTTATAAGTTTTAATTTGTTCAATATTCCGTTTATTTGGTACAGTTATAGCAATTTGTATTATATTGAATCACTTATGAATATCTCTAACTTATTCTATTTTAAAATTATTTTTTGCTGAGCAAACAAAATAAATTGTTAAAAAATATTAAATGGTTTTAATTATAAGAAAAACTAACTATAGTGGAATGACTTCACTATTTTAAAATACTCAAAATACATTAACAACTAATTATTAGTGTCTTTTATTTGTAAAATATTAACTGATATATAGTAATAACAATAAAAGTTAATATATAGTTAATAAATCTAAAGGTATACAATAATATAAAGTACATACATGAAAATTAATCGTAGAAGATAAGAATATCTCTTTCTCCTTTCCTTTTACCGGTGTTCACTACACGAATGCGTTTACTTTAAAGAAAGGTTTGATAATGAATCAATTTCAAGTGCAAGGATTTCTCATTATAACAGGATATTCAAAAGTAGTGCCTGTTCATGGTCAAATATTCTACCTTTTTTTTTCCCTTTGGAAAATAATTGATAACTAGGACAAGACCTATGTTTTGATTCCACGTAGAAAAAAAGTTCTCGTCGAATTTTATCCCGTTTCCATGCCTCATTCAGAGGTACACTTATGAAGTTTTATATATTTGGGTCATGCACACTCATACTGTCATACATTAAAATCTAAGTAGATGTGTATTTGAGAAGTTTTGTAAAATATTGCCGAAGTGAGAGAAAAAAAAAGAAATGTAAAACTAATTTATCTTCTCCCACGTGCCCTAGCTAATTGGTACGTGAATCTTGAATTAATAAAGATCGAGTGAGTCAATTTAGGAAAATAAATAACAAAAATGATAAAAAAAAATTACATAAAAGTCAGGAATAACTAAATTTATTAAATATCATAAATACTACTAGAAATTGTATGAGGATGCAAATACTATAAAAAAAAAAGGATAGATATTAGGATTTTTTTAGAGAGAGGATGAGGCTTTGACAATGGAAATCTTATTGGTGGTCTCACTCTTGATCTTCACTACACCATAAAGAAAATGTTAGCCATAACAAAAGGACTAATCTCACTAGATCAAAGCTTATCGAGCATAATTTTAAGGTAAGAGTTAGACAACATTTTTTGGCCAATGGAAAACTATTTTCTTGAGATCATCTTATCATGAAAGTGTTTATTCTTGTCCTTATAATTTTGGAAATCTCAATCCCTATAGGTGTCTTATGGGTTGTACAATGGGCCTGAAGAGCATGGGGTGGCTCCAATCCTTCTTCTAATAATCCAAAATTCGACATTATTTTTTGTTAAATTTTTATGTCATATTTATACATTTTGATATATTTTCCTTGCCAAAACTCTCATATTGGTATTAGCTTTGTTTAGCACCAGCACCAAATAGAATTTACTTGAAAATGATTGGATTGTGCAAGTTTTGAAGAGAAATTTGACACTCTTTGAAGAACCATGACCATGGATAATCAACCATGGCCGTCAAAAATGACCATGATCATTGGGAGAAAAAATGAAGTTTTGATGATCAATGTTAATTTTTTGATCACGGTCATGCTTATGGTCATTTCAAATTGGAAGCAAAAAGTATCCACAACCATGGATAATGAACCATGGTTGTGTATGTCAGTGTTGTCTGTCATTTATCCAACTGTTATAAATAGAGAGTTTTAGTCTCTAGGTGTTTTTTAAAGACAAATATATGTTCCATTAAGGATATGAAAAGGACTTAACATCATACCTACAAAGTTGTACAATATATCGCTATACAAGAAAAATGTTCCAAAAAGAAAGTCTTTCAAAGTTGAGGGATTGAAACAAAAGAAATCATATTCCCTCAAAAGATATACCCATCCAAATACAAAAGATTTAAGAATTGTTATAAACATCACGTAGGATTAGTGCACCAGGAGGAGTAGAAGATTCCCAATACTATCCTATTTTTTTATAGGATCCATTGCCACGACATAGTCTTGATTTGGGCCACCACCCCCATAAGTTTTGGTTTTCCTTCCCTAAAAATAATGTTGCTCCTCATGAGCCATATACACCAACAAGTCACATGTCAAAAAAAATATGTTACAGGCTTCAATTTCTTCCCCTAAAAGCACTCTCCTAGCTAAAAAGAACACACACTTAGTCCAACAAGGTGGTAATTATGTTGGATATAGGGGGAGCTGGAATGAAGATCAAGACAAGGATGAAGTCAAATGCTTAATAGATTTTAGCTTTTTACATGTCATTCAGTTGAAGACATTTGTAATTTGTTAAGTTGTTTAAGAGGCTTATCTTATGATCCTTGCATTGCATAAACATGATCCTTAAAATGCATTCATGATTTGACAAAAGCATAAAGGTTTTCATGTTTGCATAAAGAAACAAACTTCTCATGGTTATGTTTTGGAAAAACTAATCTTGCACTAATTTAATCGATTACCAGCATTGGTAATCTATTACTTAAGCCATGAAGAACATAGTAATCGATTACAAGTAAATGGTAATCGATTACACAGTACAAAAGCTCAAAACATGTCTGACTGCTTTAATCGATTACCATTCACTTGTAATCGATTACACAGTACAAAAGCTCAAAACGTGTCTGACTGCTTTAATCGATTATCATCCAATCGTAATCGATTACATCAGCTTATGTTTGAAACTAGTATGACTGTGTTAATCGATTACACAATGATTTAATCGGTTAAATTGATCATAAATCTTTTCCAGATTGTGCCAAGAACACTTTAATCGATTATTTTGGATATTAATCGATTACATTAGTTAAAATAATCTATTACATTGATGATTTAATCGATTACATGCAGTTAAATATGTTTTCTATAAAAAGCTGTTGGGTTTGTGCTTTCAAAAGAATCTTGACACAACTTAAGAAACTTGAGAACTTGACTTTTACGAATTTTTCAATCACTCCCAAAGCTTTCAAAGTCTGAGAAAAAGATTTTCTACTTCTTGCTTCAAAATGTAAGGTCTCGGGTGTCCACGTGGCACTTTAACGTTTCAATGTTGTAATTACGCAGTAGTAACAATAATTATGGTAATGACCCTGTGACTAATCCGGATTCGTGTGAGCGGGGTGTCATAAAAGGGGGTGCAAATTGGAACTCGGATAAGAGAGGGGTGTATATAGAACCTTTTGAAGTCGGGTTCGTACTGAGTGTGTCAGTATTTACAAGGAAACCGGGTTAGAGTGTGACCAGGTTATCGTGTATGTATCCTGGGAAAAAGCGCTGAAAAGAAAGGAACTCGAACAAGGAAGGAAAGAGTGACCGTGTAGCAATCCCGGATGGCTCGTGTCTTCTTTTCCTTCGAGCTACTGAATAGCGACCTCAGACGAGCTCGTGTATCCTTTCCCTACGAGTACCGGGTAAGTAATCGCGGTTTGGGTTGGACGAGATTGGGGAGGACAGAACCTCGGACTCGTGAAGTACCAAGACAAAAACCCGAACGAGGTCGGGTAGTGGTGGGAACCCAGACAAGGTTATTTGGGCTACACTTACCTATGAGAAGTCATATGCGCTTGACTCGCCAACCTGATAGTTGGTGATTTCACAAGCTTAACCTATGCATGTGATCCGCACTGACTGTCAGGTCACTGGAGTAACACGTTTGACTTAGTGATGTATGCGACGTGCGTTAACTCTCAGAGTATTTATATAGCGTGTGTGTGGGTTATTTCCTGCATGACTCATGTTCTTCCTCTGTCCCGTCACCAAAAAGGCGTTCCTTCATTCTTCCCTCTCCGTTTCCGCCATTGGCGAACAAAGAAAGCTTTTGGTTTAAGAAAGAGAATGTGACTTTTAGGACATTAGAACTTGAGAGGTGGTTCTCTAGCCTCATTAACAACCTTAGAGGTAAGGAGCGCCGGTCCAATCTTAGGATATAACTGTTATCGTTTTTGGGTTAGTCGTGATGAACCCTTTTGGGGTTCTACATGTCGCCTGTGGGTGACTAATGATGGTAACATGGTAATATATCGAGTTCCTCTACATGCAACAGGTGAAAAATATTATTGATTTCTTGCATGCATGTATGTAGGGCGTGACGCTGAAGATCGTGGTGTTCAAAATCACGAGGGTGGACGAACCAGTGAGGAACGTCGGACAGGTAAGCTTCCTGTTCTTGAGAGTCATTCTCTGGACCGCGTTCCACCATACTCCGAGGGAGTGATGATTGTTATATGTCATGATGCATGTATTGAGATAGGGTGTTACTGCTTTCTGTTTGAGAACACGTATATGAATTGCACTGTGATTGCTTTGTTGTGATATTTGAGATTCTCTGGCCACTAGAATGGGCAAATATGGACTTAGAGCCTTAGACGTCTGCCGGAACCCAGAGGGAATGTGCCCATTAAGTTGGATGATCTTCCTCGGGCAAGGATATACAAGGGAATGTGTCCATTGAGTTGGATGATCTCTCTTGTTATAT
Source organism: Glycine latifolia (assembly GCA_013407115.1). Classification (NCBI taxonomy): domain Eukaryota; kingdom Viridiplantae; phylum Streptophyta; class Magnoliopsida; order Fabales; family Fabaceae; genus Glycine; species Glycine latifolia. The sequence goes on from CM023943.1 coordinate 21,160,566, forward strand.
CTGTGTGATTATATACATGTGATGTGTTCTTTTGTAAGTCAGGATGGCTAGCTTGTGTAATGCCGTTTTAATGCTTTGTGTCGTGGAAGTGAACCTGGGAAAGGAGAAGCCCACCAGAACCCGGAGTTTATTGAAATTATTATCTCACCCCGATTGGGGATTATATTGTTATTGCAGGTGATGAGCACGAGGATGACGGTGGATCCCGAGGCAAAAGGCCAGGGTAACGAGGCAGTCCGAGGGATTCCGGACGAGAGACCGAGCCAGGACGGGTTCTTTGTGAACCTTAGTCTTTTGGAAGCATGTGACTCTGTATTTTCGCATGTTTGTAACTCGGCTCTGGAGAGTATCATACCCGGGGTCTTATAAGTTGGTAAACTCATGAATTGTTACCATACATAATGCAACGCTTTTATCTTGCTGTGGACGTACGATGGCATCATTTTACTAGTTGCTTCCTTATTATATTTTTGTAAGATAATTATTGCGCTTAACGACCATAATGGAATGTTAACAACCTGGATGCATACAGGCTATTACACAAAACCCAGATTCCATGCATCAATGATCATGCTGTTTTGAAGAAGATTCATCCAGGATTTTTCAAGAGAATTGTTTTCAACAATAGCATTCATTCAACCTGAGTTTGTTTGGTAAAATTCATTCACTCATCTTCTGAGGATCATAAGGTTGTATCTCTCTTGCACTCTTACTATGAATTGTTTGGTCACTTTTAATTCTTGTAATTTCTAAGATCAAAGAGTTTCTTTAGAGCTTTTTCTGGAGTAGTGTTCTTTGGAGGAAAGAACAGAGTAGTGTTCTCTAGTTCTTGGTCATTAGAAGTCTAATAGGGTGTTAGATTTCAGTTTCTTTATCTAGGGTTGATAAAGGTGATCAATTCTAAAAGCTTGTAAAGAACAAATTTTGATTTAGTGAAACTCTAATCAGGTTTGGTTAGAGGACACTGGATGTAGCTTCTCTTTTGAGGGGTGACAATGACTACCAAGGTATGAATGTTTGGTTAGGATCGTTTTCGGATTGCAAATTTCAAGAGTCTATGAAATGTAGGTTAAAACTAAAATAGAAAAATGGAGAAGGTTAAGGAATGACGCCACAATCCACAAAAGGGATGATAAGTCAGAGGAGGATTCGCCACAAGGGAAAGCTTCTTTGATAAGAATCAATTTGGTTTCAATCAAGAACCACAAGAGGCCAAGCTCCCAATTCAAGCAAATGCTCAATTTCTATTAATCAAAAGTTCCCAAAAATGGTAAAGTCTCAGTATTTATATGGCTAGGCCTCTAATAAACACCTACAAACGTAATTTTAGGCCCATTTGCGAAAAATATTAAGGTCCAATACAAAATAACAGAAATACATAAACACATCCTGGACTGCTCAGACAAGCTCGAACATTCCGGACATCTCGGACAGCACGAACATCTTGGATAAGCACCTCGTCTAAGCACATCCCGGAACAACTCCAATAAGTTCGAACATCCCAGTCAACTCGAACAAGCTCGAACATCCCAGACAGCTCGGACATCTCGGACAAGCTCAGACATTTTGGCTAAGCACCTCTTGTCTAAGTACAACCCAGACAACTCGGACAAGCTCAGACATCTTGGCTAAGCACCTCTTTGTCTAAGCGCAACCCGGACAACTCGGCAAGCTATGCATAACCTGGCTATGCACATCCCGTCATTCCAGCTACCGTCCTTGTAGAGATAACACTTGTTTATTACGCATCCCGACTTCAGCAACCCGGCACATGGTTATTATGCATCCTAGATTCAGCAACCCGGCAACCCGGCATCCCAGCACTAGCTTGTGTAATCGATTACAGAAACATTGTAATCTACTAACACAGACAAGACTTGCTTATTACAACAGACAAGACTTTTGACTTGATCTTGAATGGCTTGGGTTCTAGCTCTTATCATGGGTCCTTCAAAGCTCACAAAAGGAAGTGCTTCAAGCTCTCCTTCTAGACCTTTGGCTTGATCCTTAGATAGCTCTCTATCAAATGAACCAGTATAAATTTAGTGTTCTCTTGATTCTTATCTTGCTATCGTAATCTTGCTTGTCTTGTGGTTAATTTCTTTCAAGATTAACTGAAATATTTTCTACAATTGTTTAAAGTAAAAGGTGAATCTTGATTGATTGAAAGTTTCTGATTTTTAACAAGGGAAGCTTGTGATACGATCTTAATTCTATTGTTAGTTTTTAAAGTCCCTGTTTTAACCAATTCACCCCCTTTTGGTTAATTGTGTGTGTTCATCTTGTTTTCAAATTATACTCCTTTTATGAAGTTGTGTTTGTGTTGGCAGTCGGTTATGAAGAAGTCTCCAAGAAAAGACTAATACTTTGGAGGGCTGATAATTGCTAAGTATACATAAAGTTACATGTAAATTACTTAGCAATTATCTCATTCTTTCCTCTTTTAGTGCTTATTTTTGTGATTTAAACATAGAAATTAGCTTCTTTTGAGCTTTTATCCAGTAGATGCTAAAATTAGTTGATTTATGAGGTGTTGGTTGTATTTTTTGTAGAAATTCACTGCAAGGGCAAGGAAGGTGGATTTAATGTCTAGAGTTGCTCGATCAACGTGAAAGGCTCGCTCAACGCGACAGGAGCTACTCACTCAGTGCGACAGACTTGTCCAGCGTGAGTAGCTCACTTATCGCACAATCACTTATCCAACTGGACATTGAAGGTGTGCTCAGTGCACAACCACGATACTACCAACATTTTAAGGCAAAAAGGAGGGGAAATAGAGGGATTCTATTCTACCTACTTGGACACAGCACTTGGAGAAGAATGAGCTCTGCTAGGTCACGAAGAAGGGATCATTCCACATCATTGGAGCCACCTTTTCTTCACTTGTTCCTCATTTCCTTCCATCCAACTCTTTCCCTTGCCCTAATCCTCCATTGTTGTAAGCTTCTCATGGAAATGAAAGGCTAAGACCCCCATTTTTGGGTTTTCAACAACCAAACGCTTTGATGTAATGATTCTAACTATCTATTCAATGTTATTTGTGCATTATTGTTGTTTTTCTAAGCTTCATTCGTGTTAGTGGTTTGATCACCCATTTACATGCTTTGTTATAGGTTTTAATGCATTGAAAAATGGTTATTGTCTTAAGAACTGAAAAACACTTCTAAACAATATCATGTCTAGGGATAGAGTGATTTAGTTTCGCCTAGGTTATCATCTTTATTATTAATGCAAATCGGTTAAGGTAAGTCTTGAGGGATTAGGAGTGAACTTAAGTGATTTAGATCTTATGCTTGAGGAATCAAGGTTAGAATACCTTAGTAGATGAAGGTGATTAGAAAAAATGTTGAATAGTGAAAAACCCTTAATATTGCATCAAAATTAGTTTCGGTTTGTTGAGCGCCCAACATTTGTCACATCGTATTTCAACCATCACCGCAATCGTTCTAAGTGTTTATGTCTCTTTCTCTGTATTTATTACACTTATATTTGTAATTACATCAAATTTAGTATTATGTCATTTATTCTACAAACTAAAATTGATTCACTAATTACTTAGAATCAAACATATATGAATTCCGAGTACAAGCAAAGTCTCTGTGGAATCGACATTTGTTCTTATCGTTTCTTTATTACTTGGACAATTGATACACTTGTCATACCGTTAACAAGGGCACAATTGATTTCTAGTTTATGCCCTAAGTTATTATCTTTTATTTTTTTTTTTTGTGTTTTTGGAGTTTCTGAAGAAAGAAAAGGGTCGTCATAGAGTGTTTAGCTAAAGAGAAGCGTGGAAATCATAATTGCAATGGATTCTTGTAAAGCCTCTTTTTATTTTGTTGTGTCTATGTTTTTTATTGGGCTTTCTATTTTTGTTATGATCATGAGCAGCTAGTTCCTTTGTCCAAAGATTGGGATATAGTTATACCTTGTACCCTTTCTAATTTTGATAGAATTCTCAATGTTATTTAATCAATTAATTTTTTTCTCTATTCTTATTGCTATTTTAGAATTGATCATTCTGAACCTTAATTGATTACCTATCAATAATTATCTATGGGTAATTGATTGACCTGAGAAGTATTTATTTTCATATGACTTTCATGAACAAACCGATTGTATGATTTCCCAGAAGATTAATTATTTGCCACACTTTGTTTGAGAACTTAATTCTTTGCACTAATTTGATAGTTCTATGATCAATTGATTGTTGAGTTATAACATAAATAGCATTGTTAGACCATGATCAAGGCTAATAATTGAATTAAGGGATACTGGTAATTAAAGATTAATTTAATTTGTGTTTTGTTATAATTAGAATTGGGCAGAAAAGGGATATGCACAAACCACAATCCTAGATTGTTTACCTTAATTGTACTCTCACAAACTTTTCTTCTTTAATTCGTCTTTTTCTCAAAAAGATAATTGAACACAACTATTTCTTAAATTAATAAAACTCAAATTACTTAACTATTGTTAAATTGATTATTTGGTAACACAATTGGTCATCTGGGTACGATATCTGGACTTAAGTCCACTGAGATACTATGTAGGGCATGTTTGTCCTTGTGCAACACTATTTTTATACATCAAGTTTTTGGCGTCATTGTTGGACACTTGTTGGTAGTTCCTAGGAAATTAATTTCAATCCCTTTAAAATTTTAATTCTTCGATTTTAGAACCTAAAACTTTAATTTTTAGTATTAAGTTCTTAAATAATTTGTTTTGTCTTAATTAGTAATTTTTAGAATATTTATTTTTTTTCCTTATTTATGTTTATATCACTAATATCATCACACTATATCGTTCAAATCATTATTAAAAAATAATGACAAAGGTGGAAGTGGAACAACATGCCAAAGATCAACCCAACCCACTTGAACTCACTTGAAATACCTTGAAAAATCCTAATTTGTAATTCACTTATATAAAATACTCATCGATTGTTTATCCTAAGATTTGGGCACAAAAATTTTAAAGTGCAACAAAATGAACACATTTATTTTAGGCTCAATGGACTAGAATTTTAATTCAAAAGCAGATGAACTAAATATTCTAAAAAAAGACCAAATTAAGACAACAAATTAATTAAAGACTAATGACTAGAATTTAAAGTTTCATGGGACAAAAATTGAAGAATGAAAATTTTACAGAGAGACTAAAATCAAAAAAATGAAAATCTTACAGGACTAAAAGTTAAATTAAAAAATTTTGTCAGGACTAAATATTGGAACCAAAAATATTGCGCCACATAAAACCACTTGAAAGTGTAAGGTGGCTCACCCACAAGGTAGACGCATGGAGCTTTCTTGTGGTGCCTCCTTGTGATTCATGTAATGTGTCGTGTTGATGTGGTCAATTATTTGTCATGTCAATACTTAATAGATTTATTTTAACCTATGGACAAAAAATTAATAAAGAGCTAAAAATTATAAAAATTTTGAATGACTAAAAAATAAAATCTGTAAAAGTTATAGGCTTAAAAATTTAACTAACCCAAATGTTTATTTTGACAAATATCATTGAACACGATAAGTTTCTATAAGACTTGGAACTATAATTCATTATCCATTTATAATTTTGTTTCTCCTAAAAGCAATAATTAACTCTTATTTTTGTACTGTTAAGTTGTATGAATTGTTGCACTATTTGTGAGACATATAAAGTTATAATTGATGCTCTTGTCAATATGCCGACCTATGTTGTTTTGAGAGGGTGCCAATTTGGGGGAAAAAAAGACACAAGTATATATTTAGTATTGTTATCTTTTTACACTTCAATTTTTATAATTTAAACTTGTTGCTCTCAATTTTTCAGTCGGATGCAAACACATTTCTTGATTTTGAGAAAAATACAAGTATATATATTTATTTAGTGCTATTATATTTTTGCTTCAACTCTTTTTATTAAATTTAAACCTATTGCCCCAAATTTTTCAATTCTTGTCAAAGTTTATTTTTTATTAACTAGTTTTGTTTCATTTTTTGCTCACTAAGTATTTTTAAGTTTTATTCAACTACACATTTTATTCTATCTCATGTAACAGCTACAAAATCAATAATGACTATAACGCAAAGGTTTTTATAAACTTACTACAACCACCTAGGCGTCATAATCGCACTTATAGTCATGTCAATCACATTTTTCCACAATATTCCATAATGCCAAGAATCGTTTTAAAATTACAATCATAATTTAAAACCTTAATGATTATTTATTATATGTATGAAAGTAAATTATCTCCATTGACTTTTGGTCCTAGATCCGTTACTATTCGTGACAACTAAGGAAATATTTTTTCATTCAAGAAAGTAGTAAGAATTATTGAGAATTAATATGAGGGAAAAAACAATTATGCTTAGAGCATGGCATTCTTTATAAATAATTTTAATGTCTTTAATAAATAACTAAATAATTTTAATGCCATAAATTATAAAAAAAAAAATTGATGTCCTAACGTAAGAAGGAAAGAAAACATCAAGTTCAATATAAGACTTTTATTATTGGATTATCCCATTACCAAATAGGTGATTATTTTTTTCCTTCTATGGCTAGTTTAATAATAATAATAATATAAATAAATAAATAAATAAATAAAAAACTCATCAACATCCGAATGAGATTCTTCATACAAATATCTGTATTTTTCTCTTTAATTTATGTTTAAGAGATTCTTCATAAATGTAAGATGCTTTAGTATATAACATATATGTATCCAATGACGTTTGCTACCACAATATTAGTATATGTTTCTAGTTTTCTCCCATTTTGTATTTAATCTTTTCTATAATTTTCTCAATATTTCTCTACTTTATATGAAATTAAGTATTATTGTGATTATCACTATATCACATGTAACTATAGGATTTATGATCATGGATAAGCCGATGACTAGGAATGGAAGTAAGTTGGATTATATGTCAAAGACACATGATTTGACTCGTTTAAGGACTGGTTTGACCCAACTCAATTAGTAAATAGATTAAATTTATTTTTTTAAAAAAGCCTATATAATTAAATAGGTCAAATCATAAGCCTTAAGAAAAACCTATTAAATTTGATGGGCTAGTATGTTTAATAGTAATATGTTATAATAAAAATATTATTATTAATATGATATATAATATTATAATTATTTTATTTAAATTACAAAATTATTTTATTAGTTTGACTATTTAAATCATTTTAGTTAATGTAGTATAAATAGATAACAAAAATATAGACTCTTTTCATTTGGTGAGACTTAAAAGAATTTGATAACATGTCACATGTAATGTTTGTAGGCAATTTTTGCTCATATCTTGTGGTTTAAAATTATCTTATTATTTTTTTAATGAAAATCCATTTATTTTTAACATTTTAATATGAAATAGGCCTTTAAATGGGATAATGAGTCTGACAAACTTTTATAAAGGTAGAATTTAGGCTTAAAAATAGGCTTGTGATGGATAACAGACCTAGTCTTGAACAATAAAAATATAAAATAGGTCAGACTAGGTTTAAGCAGGACCCAATCCATCCTAGCTTATTTTTATCCCTAGTTGTAACCAAGATGACATCCATGACCTCAAGATTTCTCTTAAGTTGATCATCATGTGTTTTTACCATTATACTAATAATGTGTCATGAAAAAATACAAATAAAAGACAAAAAAATCTAAAGAGAAAAGATATAGAGATGAAAGACAGAAAATAATTATTTTAATTTTATTTTGTTCACATAATAAACAATATTTATACAAATAAATAAAAGATGACAAAAGAAATTGTGAAACTCTACTTATGTAAGCAATTATAAAACCTTCTTAATTTAAATGAAAGTCTTATTAAATAAAATTAATCACATCATATTTATCAACAAGTCGTTGATTCGAATGGTATTATATTTTATCCTCTTAAATGAAGTATCGAGTTTAAATCTTATGGATGAAAAAATGTGATTGAAAGGCAAAAATTTTCCTAAAAACAATCAATCATATTTCACGATAAAATTTAATCATCAACCAAATTAATAAATTTTTTATATCATTAATATTGTTATAAAAAATCATATCATGTTTTTATTAAGAGGAATCAAATCAAATGTAATAAAAAAAAATAGATCGATAGTGGCTAGATGTCGAGCTGTTAAAAAAAAAAAAAAAGAGAGAAGCTAGATGTCTATAAAATAATGATACTAATTCGTATTGGTAATAACTACTAAAAGTTTGAGAATAATAGAAGAGGTTTGACAACGTTTATGCCACATATGGGAACTAGAAGACTTTAGAAGTAGGATTTAGTTTTTGATATGATAAAAGTGCCGTTACGCAATTACTTTTAGTGCTACACATTTCTATTTCTATTTCCATTTATAAAAGATAGTTTCTTTACTTTTTAATAGGATAAGAAAATGAAAGCATGCGTATACTCAACACTTGTTATATTGTTACACGAATGAAATAGATAATGACGCAACATGTTAAATCTTTAGCGAAGAGATATGTCTGTGATTAAACAATTATCTTATTTTATTGAACCTAACTGGGGCCATTGTCATTTGGGGATGGAAGATAGTGCTGTTTTGAAAGAAGAAGGTAACGCGTAATTAATGTAGAAAAAAAGTAAGATGAGAAGGGGAAAATTGACGAGGCTATTAAGTGCAAGTGCATCTAAATGTACGTGATATATGATAGGAAACAGATCGTTTTCATGCAAAGTATGAGCATTTATTACGCGCATAATAACATCGATAAGGATATTTGCATTCAAGCATGCAATAATTAAAATTAAAAAAAGGCTATGTTCATTTAAACATGTGTGCCTTATATATTAAGCAGTTTTCGTGTTGAAAGAGATACCCAGCGAACCAATTGAGATTGAAAACCCAAACAGTAGGGTGTTTGTGCTTGCATTGATATTGAGCGATGACATCTTGGGGGATAAATTGAACTTCGAGCAAATGTATATATGAAGTTATGTAAAGGAGTATACGTATATTGTAAAAAAAAATCCAGATATTTCCCATTCATCAATAATCAGTATAACTAGGCTCAACATTAATTTCATTAATTTCATTTATTTATTTATTTTACTCGAATCTTATATATTAATGGACACCAGTGGTAGAATAATATATAACATATGCACGTTAATAATAAAATATTTGCGATTTTATGGTATGTCATTTCAATACGTCTCATTTGAATATTTTACAACCATCCTTGTGCATACACGTTTATATGTATAGTCTTAATCTTAAATCATTATCTAACTTTTTACATATAGCATGATAGTAAGGTTAATGAATACCTATTAAAAGCGTGTACACCATCAAGTAGTAAATGCACTGCTCTTGTTTTTAGACATAGGTTTTCTTTGGATAAGTTTTTAATTTCTGTAGGATTCTATTTATAGGAGAAGAAAATATATAAAAGATATAAAAAAATTCTTATATAATTTAAAATTAATTTGTATAAACTAATTTATAGAAGTTCCTATTTAGTTTTTTTTTCTTTCAAAAAACCGATTTTAATTTATACATAAAGTTAATTCTAACCTATGAGAAAAGTTTATTTTATTTTCCTTTCTTTCTTATTTTAAAATTTTTTATGGAGAAATTCATTTAAATAAAGTTGTAAATCTATTGAATTTCTATACAATAAATTCAAAATAAAAAAAAGATTTTTAAAAAAAAGACTCGAGTGTAGTAATGAATCATGAATGCTATGTTGAAACTAATATAAAACAAAGACAAAAATAAAATAAAATAATTTAGTTCCAATATGAACAAGACATAGGCTATATTTATGAAGGGAAAAAATTATGACCGTTGGTATTTAAAAATGTAAATTTCTACTATTTGATTACCAATATGTATTTACTCTTTTTTATTTAATAAAATGTCATATACGTTAATTATTATTATTATTATTATTTAATATTTAAAACAAATCTTAAAATCAAATATAAATTCTATTAATAAAATATTATAATTATTAAAACAAAATCAACCATCAGATTTTGATGTGAAATATGAATTTTTGTCTGTATACCAATTGGTCTCAATCCCTTTTTCTCTTTTGTACAAATCAAGATAGAGTTAATTAAAAACCGGACTCTTTTCTTATATATGGTGGATGATGATGCTTAACGGTTGATGTTTGTGGCTAATATTCAAAGTAGTGGATTTTGTAGATGGTGTTATTTTTTTCATAGATATCATTTTTTAAGGAAAATTTTAGATACTACATATAAATGCCTCTTTAAGCAGAAATTCAAATCTTAATTTTTCATGTCATGATAGATAAGCTTTTTTTCACTTCGATCACTAAAAACAAAGATTTTTTTCACTGCATTCAACCCCCTATTAATTTTAGTGGTGCTATTTAGTACGAATTTATGTACAAGTTTTTAAATAAAATGCATTGTGAAATGCTGCATTTTCAAGCAGTAAATATTAGTTTAAAATTAAAAATATATAAAATGAGATTTAACAGAAAATGTGATTCTTTAATTTTGACCAAATATTTCGTAACTATTAGCCTATTTTAAAATGAATTTTAACACTAAAATTATGAGAGTTGCAATAACGCAATACTATGCACACAGCCACACACACAAGAATAAGAGAAGTAAATTGGGTGTATAATCATACATATACATATTTGAAAAAAATACATGATTTTTATACGCTTACACACATATATAAATATAAGTAACAAGGATTGATGTATTGGTGTAAAATCTCACTATATTTATATATGAAAAAATATCTATTTAATGAACAAATCTTTTTTTGATTTTTTTATGTGTAAAATTTTCTTAGAACAATCATACATATTGTAAGTAAGATTAATCTCTAATTTAATGGATTGGATAACATGCATCATCTTTGATCTTGAAAAAAAAAATCAAAATATTATGCAAGTACAATCATGTATAAATTGTAAATATTACAGTTAATTGAGATCGAATCACTTAAAAAAAATCTTAACACACAAGTAAAAATAGTAAGATGGTTATGTAATTATACATATACAAGATTAAAGTTATTTTAAATTATAGTTTAAAAAATTATATATATTTATTTTAATCTTAATCATTATTCATAATAAAATTCAGTGATTAGTATTTATTTTTCTTATTCTTACGTAAAAATATAAAAAAAATACTCTCATGCATTTAATAGATCCCATATATAACTTATCTATGTTATAAAATGGACAGGCTTACAATCATCGATCTCCATAATACCAAATGGCATTGGAGTTAACAAATCCATTGCACTACATCGATCCTTAATATTCTAGAAATAAGGGGGAATTGAAATTTGTAGAAAAGCAATCACCCAATTATATGCATAGACAGCATAGTGGCACTGTATAGTGGAATCCACAATTCCATTTAATACTCAAGTGATTGTATTAGTCATTTGTGAATAAAAGCTCAACACTTGCAGCAAGTAAGATGAATTGGTTTCTATTGTTACCGAACAATATGGATTTAATTTTGTACAAATGTCCACGGCATGTTTCTGCATAAAGATATTGACATTGGTTGAAACTATATATATATTTTCAAACAAGTTGATAGCCCTTTTTTTAATTACCTAAACCGTCCCTTTATTTTTTCCTAAGACACGTACCGTGGTTACAATTAAGTGCCCTTTCTTTAGGTGGACCAAAAAAAGGACACTTATTTTCTGGAATTTGATTGTCTTCAACTATTTTAGTGGAAAAAGTAGCATCACCTAACCCACTATCCAATAATGACCACATCATTAACATTCAGCAGCAACGTTTTTCCACGTCCCACTGTCGAGATCATTCTATCCGTCGGTGAAAAAAATGTAATCAGAATATATGAGATGTCGTTTTACATTTACGATCCTACTATTAGAATTGGCATATTCGATCCCTATGACCATATATTTTTTGTCAAGTAAAGTAATCGTGCTAGCTGTTTTACATGTAGTGGATCCAATTGAGTTTTGAAAGCTTTACGAATTTATGCCAATAATTTGGATGCTATACCAAGAGAAGAGATTAGCCATAAGTCAAGTCAAGTAAGCAACTCATTCTCTTTCTACTCGTATTGCGTATAGGAGGTTCTTGTTTGTCATTTTGAAGAAATCACTCAGAAAACCTGCTTAAAAATTATGATTAGAGATGCTCTTTGTGTGCTGTGGAGAGTATGAGTCGATCATTCGAGTTTATATAACTATTTAAGTACGACCAACACTTAGATATATATTTAGAGATGTGTTGTGTCAACCGAAAATATACTTGGCTAGCTCCCATGCATGTCAAGGTTGAGTACGTATACACCTCAGTTGAGCATCAAACCCAGTTTATTTAACTTAATAGTTAAAAGATAACTCACTTGTCTCCTAGTCGAAAAATCACAGAATGTACATGATTAGATATAAAGACCATAATGTTTGAACAAAGATATGAAACATGTTTAACCCCTCGAAAATCACATGGTTTAATTTCTATTATAATCAAGACAAAGTTTGATATTGGAATGGTGAGTTTTGATGATGATGATCTATGCAGGATATGTTTTGCATCCGATGAGTATAAAGGTATAAAGTTCTGTCTTCTAGGCGTAAAATTACGTATTAATTGAATGTGTCCAACCCGCATAAGTGAACTTTCGTCTAGTATTAAGTAAATGGATCTGCATCCAACGAGTTTTCTTAAAAAAATCAGCATCCAATGTGTTGTTTCTTTCGTTCAACGTTTAATGAAAAACTTACTCTTTGATTTTTATATTCACAAGTTTTTCATCCAAAGCTGCCACGTGAGAACCTCTTTCCGGATGTTAAGGTGAAATTGTTCTTATATTCTTTTATTCTCGAATGCATCTAATACGTACTCCATCTATTTTTTCATATGCTCTAAGGTTTGAATATCAAGCATTTAATGAAAAACAAATAGTTCTAAAGTCTAAGTACAAACTCTGATCAAGAGTAAAGCTACACTTTGAGGTTAAGTTCTAAGAGAAGACCGAAGTGGGAAAAAGCAGAAAAAGATTAAAAGATTTCTAAAGGATGTAATAATTTTTAGAAAAGAAAGAACGCCTACTTTTTCTCCCTTTTTGGTAGAAGTAGACTCTTCAAAAGAAGTAATGTGTCAAAGCTCCCATGCATTTAATGCATAATTAGAACAAAAAAATTACCAAGACTCAATCTCACAACGACTATCTTCTACTTTGATGCCAACATAAAAAAAAGAAAATAAGATCATAAGAAGTTGATGAATATGTAACATTGAACCAAATCTCATTCTCTCTAATACTTTTTCTCTAAACGATACATACTAGTTTATTTTAGTTATCATTTGCTTTGCAAAATTGTTTTGTAACTTGCACTTAATTAATTTTCATATCCTCTCTATGAGAAACCGAGAATAGATTCTTTGTAATCTTTTCAAGCCTTTGATTGATTGTGAAATCTAGGAGTGGTCGGGGTTAAAGGTTTACAATCTCAGGGGAGATTGTTTATGTTGTAATCAAGAGTGACTTAGAGAATATTTGGGGTAGTCAGAAGTGGCAAATATAATACTTATTGTAACTTTGACTTCGTTAGTGCACCCTTCTAAGGTTGATGGAAAATTGGATCTAGCTCAAGTTGAGTGAACTATTATAAAATAAATGTGTTCTTGCAAATCTTATGTTTATATTCTTCATGTTTTCTTAAACTAAAAACTTTGCGAACTTGTTTTTATTCTAACAATTGCAAAAAAAAATTCAAAAAGACTTTAAACATTGGATACACATTATTCAACCTCCTTCTAGTGTATTTCATCATTTTCACATGATAAAGGCCTTATCTCCAAAAATGGGAAACTAATTATTGAACTATTAGAAAAGCTAAGCATCTTATCATAAACACTTACAATCAACTCTATAAATAAGGATACAATGAAAAAGTAACATGACTCATTTTCAATTCTAAAATACTTATAATTACCTCTAGACTTAAGCGTCTTGAATGTTTTTGTAGGTACCACGCACCACCCACTACTCTAAGGAGGTTGATCAACTAAAGAAGGGGGAAATGACATTCACCACCATATCTAAGTTGAGAACATCCCAATTTTTTTATAGGCATGTTTATGCTATGTTCAATAATGCATTTTAGCTAGCTTTTTTTACTAGCTGAAAAGATCATTTGGTTGTTGGTAAGCAAGCTTATTATAGAAGTTTCTCAGTAACTTCTAGCGTTTTTTGAAACGTTACTTGAAGTAGCATTTTTTAAAACACTAGCTTCTAGTTTTTTATATCTTCTTCCACTTTTATCCTCAATATATTTATTTATTTTTCTTGTTACTTTTTTCAAATAAATTATGGTAATATTATTTTTCTGTCATTTTACACTTTTCAGCTACTTCAACATCTAGTTTTATCAAATACTTCTAATTTAGTAAGTTAGTTTTTCAACTTCTAACTAACTTTTCAGCTAGTTTTATTGAATATAGCCTTACAGTCCACTGCAACACCAAAGTAAGCTTTCCTCTTACCACTATAAAATATTAGAAGTGGCCAAAATTCAGTTCAATTCAGTTTTTGTCCCAAACTTAACTGAATTGTACAAACAATTCTTAATAACTAAACTTTTCATTGGACAAAAATAGATCAATTCAGTTTTTAAAAAAGTACAATTATAGTTTTTAAATTAAAAAACTGAATTGAACTATAAACAGTTTCATGTAAACAACAGAAATGTCAGTTATAAAATTCCATAGTTTCAGCAGAAATGCAAGTAAAATTTCATAGTCTCACTAACCAATATACTTGGACAGAAGCTTAACTAAAAAAACTAAAAAGACACAAAAATTCTAAAACAAATTTGGTCCTATTGATTAACAAATTAGGTCCTAAAACTGTTGATGATAAGGCAATGCTCCTGGAATTACAGTCTCTAGCTTCCTTAAACTTTTTTTGCTTGAAAATCTCAATACCTTGAAATATACATGGGTTGCAGTCAACATCACCATACAAGACAACAACATTAACCAATCTAACAAACAAGGTAAATACAAATAGTAATTACACTCAATTAATGTTCATTCACTTAATGTTCCTTCAATCATCAACATTAATAATGGCAGTCAATGAAGTTCCTTCTTGTGGAGACAACATATATGCAAATAGAAAAGTATTTTGTTACTTTCTAAAATTTATTATAAACGCATTAAAAAAATATGAAGAACATTAATATTAACTTACCTTGCTCAAATTTCTCGAGCTCTTTAAAGTCCTCATCAGTAAATATTGAAAAAGATGTTCCTTTCAACCAATCTTGCGTGCAAACCAATACTTCCACCATTCTAGAAGTAAGGGAACTTCGATAAGGATCAAGCATCCTTCCTCAAGCACTGAATGAAGATTTTGATGCTACAGTAGAAACGAAAATCGTTAACACATCTCAGGTCATACTTCCCGGGATAGAAAATTTGGTTAAGTTTACCTTCCACCAATTTGAAATATCAAAATTAACTAACTTAATGAAAGGATCACAATCTTCATTAAGGTATTTATCAAAGTCAATTTTTGCATCAATTGTATGCCCCTTGTTCATAGATAAAAGCTCATATTGTGGATATCATCATCTTCTTCTTCATCCAACTGTACTACTTCTTAGTTAATTTGAGAGCCCTCCTCCACACCTTGGTACTGCTCATAAAGTGATTTTAAACAAGAAGACAACTTCAACTTCAATTCATCTACTTGGTCTTCATTAAATAAGTAGTTAACAAAGTGGTTAACATATGTCACCTTACACCTAGGATCAAGGACAACAACAATCAATAGAAAAATGTTGATTACATTAGGTGCTCCAATATTTGTCATATTTAACTCTCATTTGAGTAGCCATTGAACTTATGCAAATATCATTATGATTTTCACACTTGCAAATCTTCCTACCAACTACAAATACTTCCTTTATATATATATATATATATATATATATATATATATATATATATATATCACTAGTGACATAGTAAGAACCAAAAATCTACATCATTGCATCATAAAACATCTTCAAAAAAGGTAGGAGTGAATGAGCTCCATTCCAATCAAATTTTGAAGGTACACCATGCCTCTTTTGTAGATCATCAACATATTTTTTGTCTTCCATTTCAAGTCTATCAAATGCTTTTTGATACTTGATAGTTTCCTCCAACATTAAGTTGAATTCCACCTAGAGAATTTTATCTTGTTTAGCATAACCCTTGAATTTAGCCAATCTAGATGGTGATGATCTGATATACTTGATTGTAGAACGGATTCTTAAAACAGATTCTTCTACATGTTTAAGGTCATGCTTCATAATCAAGCACAAAATATGTGCACAACACCACATGGATATTATCCCCCTTCAAAAGCACGTTGTACCGAAACATCACTACTAGAAAAAAGGCTTTTTACATCGGTTATTTTAGACTTTTAACATCGGTTTTTAACCGATGTTGAAACTACCGACGTTGAAAGTAGCAACATTAACATCGGTTTTTGAAAACCGATGTTAACATTACTATACAACATCGGTTTTTAAAAAAAACCGATGTTGTTTAATAAGAAATTAATGAAAAAAATATATAAATTATGTAAAATCAACATCGGTTTTTATAAAAACCGATGTAAAATTTTAAAAACAACATCGGTTTATATTTAAAAACCGATGTAGTAAGTATTTTTTCACATCGGTTATTCCCGTAACCGATGTTGTATAGTCATTTTCTACATCATTTATTTCATAACCGACGTAAATAGTAACTTTTTAAAAAAAATTGACATGAAATTTATTTCTTTCCCTGTAATTTTAAAAGACATTAAAATATTAAACAAATTTTTTAATACACTTCTATTAACAATATTATTGGTATTTTCTTATATCAACAATTAATATACAACACTTGATAAAATTACAATTTATTCTATCAAGTCTCCTTTAGATTTATAACATAATAACAATCCAAATGATACAAAGAAGATCCACAATCACGTCCTCTATCAGCCACTTCCCGTAGTGCAGTTTCTCTCCTGGCAAAAAGTGCCAAGCAAGCACCTCTCTTAGCATACTCGTAAGCCAAATGCTACAAAAATAAATTAAGACCCATGTGTACAGAATATGTATCAGTATGCTAGTAATGTATAATTATATAATAATAGATTCCTTTTACATAATCTCATTATTTTATTAAATGACAAAGTTACCATTTAATAAACATTGAGAATTAGAATTTTAATTTCATACTTTTGGCAATAGAAATAAAAATCATTGTACAAATTATACATTAATTGCTTAAATTTTCAAAAAATAAAAAATACATCAGTAAATTTTCACTAGTTAAACTTTCACGTTTATCAAACATACACTAAATGTCATTACTCTAATAGTTCATACTTCAAAACCTACATGAATAAAATATTAATGTGTGTATGATGTACTTCATTTTGGGCCTGTTCAATAAGTTTCTTCAATATACACAGGCAACTACAAATTTATTTAGAAAAACCTTTAATATATAGTAATCAATGCAAGAAAATAGCAAATACTACAAAACTTAATTAATTAGGTGCAGTTACTTAATCAAAATTATCTAGATTTTTATTGAAAGACATTACCAAAAAGACTACTTATTTATGTATGTTACTATACTGTTATTTAATTCGGATGGATGATCACCTGGAGGAGCCATGAGCCCATGAGCCCTTTCTGACCCAAAGGGGTGCAATTATGCAAGCTCCAGACAAGATCCAAAGAGAACTAATGTCAACTTCTGCTCCTAATAATAATTGAAAACTGCATGTGCGAAAGCAACTTCAATTATTCTTCATTCGTGTTTGTCCTTATATTTATTTAGAGGATCAATTAAAATTTTTTTAATGAAGGGATATTTTGATACTTTGGGCATCCAACTACGTACATATCAGCTTAATATTTTAGGATAAAATGATATTTTAGTTCTAATTACATATGTCAAAATAAGACCAATCCGCAAACTAATCCTACTCTCAATCACTTTATTTTAAGATAAAGTGATACTTTCATTTTTAGAATATCAATTAAAACTTCTAATAACAATTGAATAGACTATACACAACTCTTTCATTTATATGTATTAATTAAACTGTAAACTCGAATTTATTTGATTTTATTCTTTTAAAATTTTATTTATTTTAATTTTTATATCCCTTATTATTTTTGAAATAGTTCTTCTTCTTATTTAATAATAATGTCATATCATTATCTAATAATGCCATGTCAATAAATATTTTAAAATAATATAATATGAAATAATTCAACATATATCATAGCATTTTAAGTAGTAACAAAAAACTGTTTTTAAAATTTATAACAATCAAAACTATTTTTTTTAAAATTAAAATTAAATAAATTAATATTTATAAGAATTGAAAAACATATTAAATCTAAATCTAAATGAAAAACATATTAAAACTATGTGCACAATTAAAATGCATAGAAAGCTACAAAAGATCTTAACATTTTAAGTTACATATCAAACGTAATCAACAAGTCAAGTGTTTCCTAATAGCAGAGGCATAGAATACCTAAGAATAAAGTATTAAGCATTATGCATTAAATTAAGAACTAAGAAGTGAGGACTGGTTGTAGGGTGAGGTAGCAGTAGGTACGCTTGTAGCGTTGATGATGCACGTGGTTAGGCACATGGGTGTCAGTTTCTAAATGCAGGAGCATTTACACTTTACATTATAAGTACATGTGTGCAACTGCAACTCTGCAAGTACTTAACCGAAAGGACTCAAACTTTAATGAAATTATCTGGATTTTTATTGAAAGACATTACCAAAAAGACCACCTATATATGTATACTGTTATTTAATAGCAAAAAGTATCTAACTACCTTCTTCCATCAGCCTATATATGTGGATGATGTGCAGAACCTCCCTCTCCTCCCTCTCTAAAATCCCCTTCTAAAATTCAACAAAAGTAAATGTTATAAAGTATAAGATAGTAAATGACTGCCTAAAAACTTATTGCATATCAGTCACTACCATGAACATCATGTGATATAGCTATATAAATTGTGGCTTCACATATTCAAAAGAGAATGACTCGTAAAGAACAAATCAAAACCAAAAAGTGGAAGCTGTTTCGCAGATTACCAACCAACTTCCAGAATTACAAAGGTAAGAGTCCAAATTAATTGTGTACCTCTGATCGAATAAAAGTATCTCTGCCTTGTCATAAAAACTTAGCACATCAAGTTTGATCCTGATATATGCTAAAGCAATTGCTTCAGTCAAACCTGCCAATGCAACAAAACTGCCAGGAAATAAATTAATGGCCCAACATAGAAATTATATGTAAACCATTTGACAGTATAGGTAAGAAGTCTCTAGATGACATCTTCCTCAGTAGATTTGCATTATTTCAAGTCTAATATGGAAACATAACAGCTATCCAAAACACACCCCAATCCACATGCAAAAGAGGTCAATGAAACTGTTTGCCATTCCCAACAATTAAACAATATTATTTCCATTAATGTTTTAAGATTTCATAAAAACTACTACTAGTATTATACAATTTACTAATAAGAAGTGCAAAAAGGGGACTGAGTTAACTAGAAAGAAGAGAATAACAAGTGCAAAAAGGGGACTGAGTTAAAAAAGCAAGGGACCTCTTGAATCGTGAACTTTTCATGCAAGATGAGTGCCAAAGCAAAGCTTGCCCCAACAAGTAAATAATGTCGAAACTGTCGAGTTCCCTATCGTAATTTCTCCTGACCATGGGGTGAAAACGCATGCACCAAACAATGGCTAAGGAGCTGGCAATGAACACCACCTTCATGAAGGTCTTGTAAACGGAGATGAAGTCCGTGAACAGATCCAAATAGCGTGCCACGAACACAATCGCGTAGAGCTCGAGTCTTGCGAGAAATTCCTGAAAATAAACAGTTCCAATCAATCTATGAAATGCTGGAAATCAAACATAGGGAATTTTGTTTGGCAGAGGAATGTGAGTAACAGAGTGACACTCGAGAAAGAAAATTTGGAAAATAGAATTAACAAAATAGCCCCAATTTTGGGGGAACCACGAGAAAAGAGAAAGAGAGAGAATGAAAAGTGAAGAGACCTGAGCATGATTTGGTTGCATAGATTTTGAGGAGGAGGACGAGAATGCTGAGAAGATGGGTCATATCATTGGCGAGTCTGAAGATCGGAGCCCTAGCAAGAGACACAGACAGAAAATGTTCCAAAGGGAACGGAGAAATAAACAAAATGGAAAGGAATTGAAAATGAATACCTGCGCCGCAACCTCCAAGCGCGCGGCTCCGATCTCGTATTGAGTGTCGAGAAGTCCGAGGCCATTCTTTGAGGCTGGCGATGTAGATGAACGAGGCACGGTTGCGGCCGATGGCAGCAGCGAGGTCAATGACAGTTACGCGACGAACGCGTGATTCAGACATGGTTGAAGGGAAAGGGGAGGGAGAGAATGTGGTGGTGCCGTGGTTAGGGTTTGGGGGTGTGTGTGTGTGTGTTTGGACACTGCTGGGGTTCACAGAAGCGAAAGAAAAAAAGGGCTTTGAAGACCCAAATTGCAAGTTTTCAAAAGGAGAAACGGCGCACTTGTTATATAGCCAAAATGAAAACTTAAAATTTATCCTGGAACAACATCGGTTTATAAAAAAACCGTATAAACCGATGTTAAGTTACTCCCAATAACATCGGTTTTACTTACAACCGATGTTAACTTATTTCAAATAACATCGGTTTTTTTAAAAACCGATGTAAATTTACTTCCAGCAACATCGGTTTTTTCGAAAACCGATGTTAACGATATCTCGTTATTTACGAAAATGTCACCGCGACTTATTTAACATCGTTTTTTCTTATAACCGATGTTAAATGGTCGATGTTGAAAGTAAAATTTGTAGTAGTGCATGAACCTCTTTTTTAAGTGTTGAATCCCAAGGTTATTAGATGAAACATTATTCACAATTACACTAACAACTTGATTCAACTCTCATTCATTCAAGCATATTCAACATTTTTTGCCATATTCTCTCCAAAATGTCATGTGATTTGATGAAAGCTCAAAATTTTCTTTTGTAACTTCCAATTATTATCAATGAAGTGAGTAGTCAAACTCATGTGAGTGAAGTTCTGGATTGATGTTCATGCATCTGTGGTAAGACAAACCCTCTCATAATGCTTGAAAATAAATTTCTTCAACTTTTCTTTCTCCTCATCAAAGAGTATAAAAATGTCACATGTTAGTGTAACACGTAAAAGGGCACTAAATCATGGTTGCAAGACAAATAGAAACTTGATGAATGCTTCATTCTCCACAAACAGAAATGGAAATTCGACAATTACAAACATCTTCACAAATTCCTTTCAACTAAACTCCTGGTCAAATATAAAACAACTTGGTAAAGAGAGAACACCATCACTCACTTGCCCCTCCACAATTTGTGATGAAGAAGCATTTGATCTTTGCACTTTTAGTCCTTTATTTGGATTATCAGAGCATCTCAATAAATGATTATTCATAACAGTTGGTCCACCCTTAAACTTAATTAGGGTACCACAATAATTACATGCTGCCTTATAGTCTTCATTGGAATCTTCTTTAAAATGGTCCCACACTACTGATCGAGATTTACGCTTTGATGATGCTTTTGAATAACATGGTAATGGAGCTGTAGTAGTAAAGGCATATGAGGTATTAGCAATTAAATGTCTTGGTGTCTCCGGTAATGAAGAATCCATCTGATTTCAGCTATAAGAAAAGCAAGAATAACGATAGAGAGAAACCAATAATAACAAACTATGTTTTTTCTAAATTCCACAACATCTATCACTCAGTAAAAGTGAAGTTTATACATGACAACATATTAAGCTTGCATGCCATTGTTTAAATCAAACTCAAAGTCTAATCCTAGTAATATTGAACAACAAAAGATTCTTCTACACAAAGACCATAAGGGGTCAAGGAAGAACAAGTTAAAAGCAATAATTAGGCAAATGGTATAAAAAAATTCTCACACCACACACCAGAATATCCAAAAAATTAGGAAAAACCATGTTTTAGACACAAGTCTTAA